>KV424460.1:227013-705239 GCA_001632445.1 Peniophora sp. CONT
GCAGACAAGCCATCACGTTACAACAACCTCGGCATCTCGTTGCAAGTACGCTTCGAACGTAATGGCAACCTCGACGATATCGAGCAATCCATCACAGCACTTCGGCGTGCGGTCGAACTGACGCCGGATGGTCATTCAGACAAACCAGCGCGTTACAACAACCTCGGCAACGCCTTGAATGATAGATGCAAAAGCAAGCCGACACGCTCGAACTTTGATATGGCAGTTCAAGCTTATATGGAAGCCTCTGCACAGCCCCTTGGAAGCTCTTCCTTACGTTTGAGCGCGTCTCGTCAATGTGTGCGCCTGCACTCCTCACACCCTTCCTTCGCTACCCGGGAATCACTGCTGTTGGCTCTTTCGTACGTGGTTGCTGTTCTTCCCGAGGTTGTCTGGCTCGGCCACGATATACATCGTCGCTTCGACGAATCTGCAAAGCTCGGAGAGCTTGTCAATATCGCGGTCTCTGGCGCTATCGCGGCCCGATCTCTCGAGCAGGCCGTGGAGTGGTCAGAGGCAGGCAGAGCACTCATCTGGTCACAAGTCCTGTCGCTGCGCACACCTCTTGACGATCTTTGGGATGCCCATCCTAGACTCGCCGAATCGTTGCAGGACGTTCAACAACAGCTCCAGCAGTCCGCGCCCACATCTTTCACATTCGATGTTGATTCTGTTGGTAGTGTTGCCGAGTTTGAATCTAATCCTGGAGCGGATCGTCACCGTGGGCATGCTATCAAATATGACGCTCTTTTGAAGGAGATCCGAGACTGCACGGGCTTCGAGGACTTTCTGCGTCCCAAGCGATTCGAGGCACTCGTGCCCGCACCCGAGCTTATGAGCGGCCCTGTCGTTTTCATCAATGTGGCTGGGTCGTGTAGCGACGCCCTCATCCTTACTCCTGGCGGCAAGCTCGCGTCCGTGGCACTCCCAGACCTTTCATTCAAGCGCGCAAGAGACTTGCGCACACACTGGACCACCAATCTCAATCAGCGCAAGATGCGCGTGCGCGGCGTCGATTCACTGGATGAGCTCGAGGACGATTTCAATCCCCTTCATGCGCTCCTCGAGTCCATATGGACCTGGATTGTGGATCCTATCTTGAAAGCACTTGATATGCCCAATCCAGTCAGTCATCATGTGCTTGCTAGACCAATCGCTACCATATTGACACAATTTGTAGATCCACAACGAGCGACTGCCACACATCACTTGGTGTCCGACTGGGCCCCTCACGCAACTCCCTCTGCATGCCGCGGGCGTGTACAGCGATCCCGATGGCCCACGCGTGTTCGACTTTGTCGTATCGTCGTACACTCCGTCCCTCGCAGCGTTTTTGCGCAGTGCCGAGGCTGTCGCGAAGCACCAGCATGTTCCCAAAACGCTCGTCCTGACGCAACCCGATACGCCACACTCCTCTCCGCTTCCCGGAACCCACCTGGAAGGACGTCGTCTACAGGAGGTCCTCGCAGGCTCGCAGATCGACAGCACGCTCCTCGAACACACGAAGGCCACCGTTGCCGCGGTCAAAAGCGCCATCAATCAGTACCCATGGATCCACTTTGCTTGTCATGGTAAACAGCACTCGGGCGACCCGACACAGAGTGCATTCGCGCTGTACGACGGCCCACTCTCGCTTGCAGCTCTCATGAGCACCACAGCCGAGAATGCGGAGCTTGCGTTTCTCTCGGCGTGTCAGACCGCTACAGGCGACGAGAAGAACCCAGAGGAGTCCGCGCATCTGGCGGCGGGCATGCTCGCGGTGGGATTCAAGGGTGTGGCAGCGACGCTGTGGTCAATCGGTGACAGGGATGCACCTATCGTCGTAGAGGCGTACTACAAGGAGCTGCTGAAGCTGCGCGAGTCTGGAACGCTCGGGAAAGGGGAGACGGGTGCGGCGTACGCGCTGCATGAGGCTGTGAGGGTCCTTCGGGAGAGACTTGGCGAGAACAAGTTCGTGCGATGGGCTCCGTTTGTGCATTTCGGTGTTTGATGTCAATTCTGGGTGTGCATGTTCGGTGATATGTGTTTTCTTGGCGTACAGAAGTGTGCAGTGATACAAATTAGCAATACAAGACAGACAGAGGTAACGAGGACGCGCGCGGGTGTGGGTGATAAGTCCCGTGCAAGAGGGGAATGGTTATCAAGGACAGACACAGTTGGGATGAACGGCGCAATGAAGGAAGCTTGAGCTGAAGGAACCTGAGCATACTTGCTGGCGGGAACGTCGGGGTGGCAACAAACGCGTATCTGTATGAATATATGCAAATCAGTCTCGAGTTATTGGTGTACAGACGCGGACAGACAAGAAAGAGCAAAGACTGCAGTGGGTGTCAATGAATCTCTGACGCGCATGTGCGCAGGCCTCAGGCTTCAAGCTTCAAGGGCAAGCAGCCGTCACTGCGGCCTGAGTCTCGCATAATATAATCGTTGCACAGAAATTGGGGGCATGCGCTCTGATGAATACGGCAACATACCTACGCACTAGCCTCCACTGTCGTAGCTGCTCAACCTGACTGCATATCTTCCAGCACCCTACTAGGCCGCGCCTGCTGCCTGCGGCTCAAAGAACGAATGTGCAGTCATCCTCCATGTCATCGCAATCCACACGACCGAGCCCAGAGCGAAGGAGTGGCGTCCGTTGCAGTCGGTAGCCTCAGAGAATGTGCGCGGGGCATCCGGACATGATATGTATGGTCGCGGCACAGGGACAAGCTTCAAGCTTCAAGACGCGATGCGCTCGCGCACTTATGGCTCGAACGTGACTTGTTTCTTGCCACCATTGCCCATTTCTCTCGGTTGCGTTAAAGCAGATATTCTGCCTGTTCAAAAACGTGTAACCCACTGTGAAAGAGAGGACTGACTATTTTGGGTTTTCGTGCGCTTTCAAATGGTATCTGCCGGCGGCACTTACAGTACTGTATCAAAACGGCTTCGGCTTCGATTCGGCGTGCCGCGATGCGGCGTTCAATCCAAGCTTCTGAACACGAACCCTAGTACTACTCGGGCGCAGGTTGATGCGCCGTATCGTGCCGATTCAATTATCTCTCAAGGCTGACTCTGTATGTACTCTGGCCGGGTCACGCATGCGATGCTACGCTCACGCTACGACTTGACCCATGCAGACACGCGTATAGTGAATGTTGGCTTCGTGCAGGAGCAGCTGCTTCCCGCGCGCGTCGTTGAGACTCATGAGCGCTTGTAGCATAGTACATCGCCTCATGGTCTGTAGGGCGTCTTTCTTGTCTTGTGTACTGAATGAGTTAGCAGCCTACCTGCAAATGCCTTTACGCCGCAGGTCCGGTGTTTTCGGCGTCCGTGAACTCTGTAGCAGCGCCTCGGCAAACGGGAATGATCCCAAACCCAAACTACGAGTCCTACAGACGTGCAGCGTTCCCGCTTCCCAGAAGCATCTGCGACAGGACTACCGCCGGTGGGCTCAGGGTACGCCCACCAGATGAATGAGAGGCACCATCCGTCTCACGTAATAGATACAACAGTCTTTCGAACATTGCTGGTCAAACAGCACACCCCACATCGCCCATACTTATCGTTGCTCGTCCGGCCCTCGATATGTCCGCCCCGTCAGATATCGAGGATCACTCGACGCAGAAGGACGTGCTCAACTCCATACACAACAGAATCGCGTAAGCTCTCTATGCTCGCATCTTGAAAGTCAAGAAACTGATTGAGCTCACAGAGAACTACAGAGAGTGAGGTACATACGACTCGCGGTCTTTCTTCTTACAGATATCTTACCTGCTGCAGTGGAAGATTAGATCCGGAACCACAGGTCCCGACGAACAGGTATGTCGCCTCTGCATTGACTCTGTTACATTCGTGAACCGCCTTGCCAGACTTTATGCCCTCCTGATAGGTGTCGACAAATACGCCTCGGAGAGTATACGTGACCTTGTTGGGGCCGTCGCGGATGCCGAGAAGGTTCAGGCGTTCCTTCGTGCGCAAACCCCGCCCATCAGCGGCGAGCGCCTCGAGCTTTTGACGAACGAACAAGCGACTGCGAGCAAGATCATTCACCGTATTCGCCGGCTTCGCACGAACGAGAGCATCCGCCGCGGAGATCCTATCCTCATCTACTACGCCGGTCATGGGAGTATGATTCCGAAGCCAGATGGGTGGCCGTCAGCAGAGTCGCACATGCAGTGTCTTTCTCCTCACGACGCTCGGGTCTCTGGGCGCACTGTCGAGGGCGTTGTGCTCGACGTCACCTTTGGCGCCCTGCTTCAGGCTCTGGCGAAAGAGAAGGGAAATAACATCGTGAGTGACTACTGTGTATTCTCGGAATGAAGGCTGATAAGGACCCTAGACCGTCATTCTTGATTGCTGCCACTCGGGCTCCGGCACTCGCGAAGACGACCGGGTTCCTCGCGGCCTCGAGTTCAAGACGGAAGACGGAGAGACGGACTTGACGGTCGATGTCTCGTACCAGAAGGACATCTGGGATAGCGACGACGCTGCTCGCGGCCTTTTTCTTCTACCCCAGTTCGCGAATAGCGGACTTCAGTCCCATATCGTCCTATCAGCGTGTGGTCCGACACAATCTGCCTTCGAGAATAGTCGCACGCACGAGGGACACTTCACGTCCGCCTTCCTTCGTACGATCGAAGAGTCGGGAATGGGTACTACTATGACCTACTCCGAGCTCATGGACCGCCTCGAGACGAAACCTCTCCCATGGTGCGCACCATTCTACTCTTAGGTTACTTCTGGGCTGACGTCTGTCCAAAGGCAAACACCACAATGCGAGGGCCGTGACAAGGATACTCGCCTTCTCTTCGACAAGGGAGTCGTGCAGCGCAATCGACCATGCTACTCCATCTTTCGAGACGGCTTAACGTATACGTTGGACGCTGGGGAAGTTCATGGCGTGAGCAAAGACGCCTCCTTCGCCGTCTATGCCAATAGACACGCGTTCACTTCCGGTGGCCCTTCCTTCGGCGAACTGGTTGTCGACAAAGCGCATCCAGTCACGAGTTCGTTGTTACCCGTCGAGGGGTTGGTTTGGAGCCTACCCGAGGATGTGTCAGATGCCGTCGCTGTCATGACCCGTGCTGGCAGTCGCAGTGCGTTCCGAGTGCACATTGACACTGGGAAGTATCCGAAGCTACATGTAGCCGTCGAAGCGCTCGCGAAGGAGGTCTGTGAACCTACGAACCGGGACTACTCGTGGATTAGTCTCGCCATTACATCGAAGGAAGAAGCGCAGGTCTCGCTAGAGCTCACCGCTGACGACACTGACGTCGTCTTCGAGATCTTGGACGAGCAGATACGTGCTCTTGGGCTCCAACGGCTAAATGGGACTGTACCGTGCGACGAGTCCTCGCTTCGCTCTGCCCTGCGTTCTGCTGCGCACTTCTTCTACCACCTTCGCTCATCTCCGCAGGAAGTGAACCTGGGCCTTGCCGTCTCCGCGCGTGTGCGTGTCTTACGCAAGAGCGTCGAGCTGCAGTCGGGCATCCCCATGCCGGTGTACCTGCCCGTCGGAGACTCCACATGCGTACAGAACGACAAGGTATTCTATCCCGAGATGCCTAGGCACCGCAGGGGACGCGGGATGCATCGCACATTGTATGCCGTCGACGTCTTCAACAAGTCTCCCAAGGGCGGTTACAGCCTCTTCGCTTGGATGTTCTATTTTGATTGCAGTACCCTGGAGATATGTCAGTACCCAAGCCTTCCGAGTTGTGCTGATATTGAGGACCTCATTGTCATTCAGCTTCATACTACGAGCCTCCCACCGGCGACGTCAAACCTCCACTTCCCGCCGCCATGGAACATGCCATACCGCTCAACTTCGGCGATGCAGGCGCCAGGCCACTGACGTTCAGTCTTCCGGCCGGACAATCGATTGATGTCGGCTTTATCCGCATCTTCGTCTCGACGCACAACTCAGACTTGTCTGGCATCGCGCAGAAGTCCGTGATCGAACAGTGCAGGGCGGCAGTAACAGAAAATCCTAGCGATTGGACGTATCAGCCCGAAATGTGGGGTGCTGTCACGATTCCGGTTGTGCAGAGGTAGAGAACTCGCGCGCTTGGTCCGCCTCTAACGTTTGTGATCTTGGCCTGACCATATACTCCAGTGTGCTTCATTAGTTGACTCCTTGTCTTGAGTTCATGATCCTGTATTATGTCTGCTAAAGCGAAGGCGCGAAGCGGAGTCGTGGCAGGCGAGCAATGGTTGAGTTGACGATACCGCAGGTGGGCTGAATAAGTATGATGAACTGATAATGGTACCACCAGGAGGCACAGGTGCAGGTGTGAAAAAGGGAAATGCTAATTGAGAGGAATCCAGGATTCATGAAGCCCGAAAGATCAAGAATACAGCTTTGATCGTCGGCAACGCCGGCCCGACGCCCGTAATGCGCGCTGCGCGCTTGGATGCGCGTCTTTTGTCCTACTGCTCAGGACCGCTGACTAGGCCGCACTCTTGGTGTATGTTTTCGAGGTGCAGTAGGCCGTCCGCGTGCTGGTGCGATTCTGCGTAAGATCTCCCTGGCAGCAGTAACGTTTGTAAGCTATATATTCCCTTTAGTGCGATTGAGGACATACTGGAGGCTATCAAATGTCTCGTTGAGCCTTTGGTCGGTGTGTTGCAGTCGCAAACTAAGTACACGCGAGCATGAGCTTCACACGTTCTTCAAAAAGAGAAGACAAAAGAACACACTTAAGATCGGCGACGGCTCGCAATTCGCGTCGAAGTAGACTGACAGTGTAGCCGAATACGATGCCCGCGACGAACATTATAAGAGGAGACTGATCATCTTGGAGAATATAAGAGACATTCATGGCCATGATGGTCCGGGATAAGTTGAAAGGAGATCAGGCGTCATTGGAGGTTGTCTGCAGGTGAACGGACTTCTTAGCCTACTTATCTGATCTATCCGTTACACGTGTAGGAAACGTTGACTTTCATCGCTAGTCGTACATGTATCATCACGCAATCCTGCACACGAGCTTCTCGCGACCATAAGCACCATCCTGCATAATCTTGAGTCCCTGCGCGATGCCATCGAGACCGCCCGGGATCTCGCGCAGCCTCTGCGGCTTGAATAGAGGCGAGCCGACGCCCGCCTTCCATCCCTCCAGCAAACGATGAACGTCGCGTAAGCACCACTCCTGGATGCGGGCCTTATCCTCCGGCAGTGCTGGTTGATGCCAGTTGTGCGCGACGGTGATTGCGCGACCGAGCAATGTGCCGGCGAGGTTGAGCTCGACATCGACGTCCTTGCGTCGCCTCTCGATCGTCTCAGAAACGGGAAGCAGGACCATTACTTTGCCTCGGCGGGTTGGTGACATAGCGTCCTATGTGAAAGTCGTTCGTAAACAATGCTAGACAACAGACAGGCCATTGGACGTACAATGGTAGCCTCCGTGCTGCCCTTCTCGCAGACACAGTCGACAGCATACACGATGCCCTTCTCCCCAGCAGCCGCCTGGATCTTTGAGACGACCTCTGAGTCCTTGTAGTCAAAGAGGCGGGATGCACCAAGAGCTTTGATATCTTCGTGCGCAGAGGGTGACGCCGTCGCAAAGACCTCGAGCCCCGACAGCGCCGCGAGCTGAACGGCGTGATGCCCGCAGGCTGTGCTCCCGCCCCAGATCAAGATCGCTTCGCCCTTCTCCTTGAACTCGGCGGCCTCAGGAGTGAGAGGCTTGGGTAGCGGTAGACGCATGTAGAGCGCCTGCACGGCGGTAAATTGCGCAACAGAGAACGATGCGCCCTCTTCGTATGTCATACCCGGCGGGAGAGAAAAGCAGGCGGCCGCGACAAAACGCGCATACTCTGCAAAAGCGCCGTTGTCATTCTGCCATGATCCTCCGTCACTGCAGGAAATATGAGCATATACTGGCCACTGGGGTGAAAGTCACATACTTCAACGCGCAAGCGCGATCACCAACTTTCAGGTGAGTTACTGCTGAGCCGATTGCAACGATGTCGCCGGCTGCATCGCAGCCGGAGATGGCACCAGGCGTGCCCCACTCCGTGAGGCCGTGCTTCCAATCGGTAGGGTTAAGACCTACTGCACGAACGCGAATCTAGGTTATCGTCAGAGAGATGCAGAAGACGGTAGAACAATCACTACTCACCAGCACTTGATCCTCAGGCAAGTTCTGCACCTTATCCTGTGTGGCGAAAGGAAGGGTAACAACAGCAACTGTTCCATTGCCCTGAATCTGGACGGCTCTGATAGTCTCAGGAATTGAAGACATCTTGTATCGACTTGACAGCTGGTTGATGCTTTGAAGTTCAAGGACTACGCAGTAGACGACCTCGAAGTGACCCGAAATGTCCAGCTTTTGAAGGTTTTATATGCCGATACAATCGGGCTCTCACTCGGCGTTCCGGCCAGTGTCAATTAGCGCTCCATCGGCCGTAGAAGCTTCCAGCTCAGTATAGTAAGGACATAGGACTTAGGTTCGGGCTTAAGCACAAAGTCGCTCAGAACGTCGTCGGGCTTTGCTAGTTGCTTAGCTAGCTCAAGTGTGTTCATCGTGTTCCCAAGCGCGGCGCTACGCCTGTCCAGGATGAAAGAGCTTGCGACGAGCTGATCCGGCGCATTTGTGTAGCGCGCAATGGAGTACATCAGGCGTGTGTAGACCTCTGTTCTGGTATGCGACGCAGTGCTCGCGAAACTGCGCGCACTGAGAGGTGTCACTGCTTCAGGGTTGCATATTATCGACAAGATATCGCGTAGGATGCAGGATGAGATAACGATGCAAGCATCATGAGGCCTCAGCGAGTAATCATACGAGGTAGATGTGCAGACGACGGTGGTCAGGACGAAGAGCTGACGAAGTCCGCAAAAACATGGACCGGCTAAGCCGGCCACGGCCGTGATCCGATCAATCCTTCGCGGGCACACAACCTCGGACCTGCGCCTGAACTCTGACCAACATGTTCCATACACATACATTCAGAATGAGCTCTCTCGCATCTCCACCTGCGTGTCAATATATGCAGAGCTTCCTCCAGCCTGCGTTAGCTTCAGTCGCGCTTGGTCGTCCCCGCGAAGCCCTTCAAACGCCCTTTGTCTGTGTTCTCTTCGCCACTGGAGCTGTTGAGCGCCTGAGAGGAGTGGATTCGGGCGAACATACCTTCCATGCATTTTTAACCCACGGCCTTGCAACATCTCTCGAAAAAGCTTACGAACGTTGGCTCGGGCCCACCTTCAACTGGCGGCGAGGCGTAGTTGGTGGGTTAACCGGCATGAAAATTAATTCCTCAAGCAATTCCCTGGCGGACCCATTGAGACAAAGAAGCGTTGCCGCATACACGAGTAAATACGTACTTGAGCAGGTCTTGATCTGACCGGACAATGGCAATCTCTCGGTTGAATTCTCGCTGTGCGCGTTGCAGCTGCTCACTGCGCGCAGTAATGAGGCTTTCCGTGGCAAACAGGGCAATGCGACAGAACGTACCTGAAGTTGGCAGTGGCGATTTGCCAGAGGCAGTACCAGTACGCAGCTACCAATACTAAGACTATAAGAAGCACATTGTCGAGTGCACCAAACATGGTCGGTCTGGTGGTGGTGGCTCGGTATGGCTTGAGCGAGGCGAGCTGTGGTATTTGTACGAAGAAAGTGAAAGGTCTTTGTTGCAATTCATCTTATCTGTCGCCCATACGTTCAAAAGAAGAGATGGAATCGACCCTGTACTATTGCGACGCAGTCTAGAAGACAACTGAATCGTACACATCTGGATACCCTCACGCAATCTTGCAGACAAGCTTCTCCCGACCGTACGCGCCCTCCTGCATAATCCTCATACCCCGTTCAATACCCTCCAGCCCTCCAGGAACCTCGCGTAACCGCTGGGGCTTATACAAGGGCGATCCGACGCCCGCCTTCCATCCCTCGAGCAAGCGGTGGACATCACGGGCACACCACTCCTGGATACGCGCCGTGTCTTCCGGCAGCGGTGGCTGTTTCCAGCTGTGCGCGACAGTGATCTCGCGCCCGAACACCGTGCCGACGAGGTTGAACTGGACGCTGACGTCCATGCGACGCTTCTCGGTCGATTCAGGGACGGGAAGTACAACCATAACTTTGCCTCCGCGAGTGAGCGAAATAGCGTCCTGTGTGAGGGTTTTCGTTAGCATGGCTGCATAAATAGCATGCCCGTGGACGTACGATAGTAGCCTCCGCACTGCCCTTCTCAACGACACAGTCGATCGCATATATGATGCCCTTCTCGCCTGCAGCCGCCTGAATCTTCGAAACGACCTCCGGATCCTTGTAGTCAAAGACATGAGATGCCCCGAGCGCCTTGACACTCTCGTGCGCGGCAGGAGACGCAGTGGCGAAGACCTCGAGACCTGAGAGCGTCGCAAGTTGAACAGCATGATGACCAACAGCCGTGCTCGCTCCCCAGATAAGAATCTTCTCTCCCTTCTCCTTGAACGCAGCGACCTCCGGAGTGAGCGGCTTAGGTATGGGCAAACGCATGTATAGGATTTGCACGGAGGTGAAGTGCGCGCCCGGGAACGATGCGCCTTCCTCGTAAGTCATTTCAGGCGGGAGGACGAAACAAGCGGCTGCAACGAAGCGCGCGTACTCGGCGAACGCTCCGTTGTCGTTCTGCCACGATCCTCCGTCGCTGTGAACAAGTTAAGTATGCTGCGAGCAATCAGGCAGAAACGGCCGTACTTGAATGCTGCAACACGATCACCGACTTTGAGGTGGGTTACGGCCGAGCCCACTGCAACGACGTCGCCGGCTGCATCGCAGCCAGAGATGGCACCGGGTGTACCCCAGGCTGTGAGCGCGTGTTTCCAGTCACTAGGGTTGAGACCGGCCGCACGAATGCGAACCTGTCTTATGATCAGAGCATGTTGACGACGGCGGGATAGTAGCGAGTACTGACTAGCACTTGATCCTCAGGCAAGTTCTGCACCTTTTCCTGCGATGCGAAAGGAATGGTAACAACTGCAACCGTCTTGTTGTCCTGAATCTGAACCACCTTGATGGTGTCGGGGAGGGATGCCATGGTTTGCGAGGATGAAACACGGGCTAGACGCAAAGTACGGGCTGACCGGCGCTGCAGACTTGGACTTCACTTTTAAACATCCATACCCCGACTGCGTCGGCCTTTCGCCCAACTGTAGACCCAACGTTGTACCGACATCGGTCGGACCACCGAGCGCCAGTAGGACTTAGGACTTAGGCCACGGGCTTAAGCACGACTCCCGATTCTCTCGGGAATCACCAGCACTGCGTGCGATGCGACGGCAGCAGGATTGGCCTGCGAAAGGCAACGAGTCGTTGCAGATAATCCAGTCGGCTGCTAGCGAAAGACAGCATGGCATTTCGCGAGGATGAATGGTGCATGACATGCGCCATGTAATATCATTGCAAGCTCATATTGCTGCTGCAATCAATATACAGGAAACGTCGGGTCGACCTCTCCGGACCAGGCTCTCAGCCCACCCCGCAGATCTCGCGCGTCCAGTCCGGCTTCTCGCAACGCAGCAGCGCCAATCTGAGAGTCATTACCCAGTCGACAGACGACGACGATGCGGCGCCCTGTGAGGTCAACAGGGAGATGGGCTCGAGCGTCTGGGGAAGAAACGAGCTCACGCAGAGGCACATCTGCACAGACTGTAAGAAAGTGTACGGGACATAGGAGTATTCGAGATGAACGCACGAATGCTCCCTGGTAACCTGCAGATACCGAACTCGGCTTGTGGTCGCACGTCAAGTACACAAGGTCTCTCCTCCGCATTGCCATCTTGAAGCTCGCTCTGCAACTCCTTCGGCCTCACGCGTGCCTCTTCTGAGCCTTCCATGCCCAGCTTAAGCCAATCTGGTCTCGGTCCGCCGCAGAACTGCACGTAGTCGATCTCGTTTATCGGGTTCTTTGCCTGGGACGGGTCCGTACCGCATGCAGCGCAGTCCTTTCGCCTCGAGCGAAGCTTGATCGTTCGGAAAGGAGTAGGCGCGAGCATCGAGTACAGCATCATAGTGGGCTTGTACTCCCCATTGTCCGCCATCCCACTCAAGATCTTGATCGCTTCTGTCGCCTGCAGAGTACCTATAACTCCAGCCACAGCACCAAGGATACCCGTCTCCGCGCAGCTCTTCGCGTACTCTGGTGCCGGCGGTCTTGGGAAGAGGCAGCGATGGCAAGGTCCAGACTCGCCGAAGCAGTACGTTGTGATTTGGCCTTCGAGGGACTGGGCGGCTCCAGAGACGAGTGGTGTGCGAGTTGAGGCGGCTGAGTCTGAGAGGAGGTAGCGCGTTGGGGCGTTGTCGCTGCAATCGAGGGCCAGGTCGTGGATGGACAAGAGATGTGGCGCGTTGGAGGTAGTTAGGGCTTCCGGAATTGGAGTTACAGTTACGCGCGAGTTCAACCTAGTACAATTATTCAGTGCGATGAAGGGTTTTAGAAGGTGGGTATACACATACTGTCGTAGCGCTGTTGCAGCACTTTCAGCTTTGTTCGTGCCCACCCTTTGCTCGGTGTGGAGGACCTGCCGTTGTAGATTTGACAAATCGACGACATCATGGTCGATAATCGTGAGTTTGCCTTAAGAAATTCCCGTCCCAGTTCATTACGAGACCTTTGAAGTAGAAAGTCATGGCCTACCTACGCCAGCCGCAGCCAGATACTGTAGCGCAGGACATCCGAGTCCACCAGCGCCGACAACGAGCACCGAAGCATCTTGCAATTTGATCTGCCCTGCACTTCTTAGGGTCGCTATTGGTATTCACGCAGTATAATGTTGGGTGTACCTTGAAGCCCAAAAGGCTCGAGGATCATCTGTCGGCCATAGCGCTCATAGTCGTCGACGTGCGCGAGGCGGGGAAGCTCATCATCGTGGGAGGACATCAACTTGCGCTCGGCGCGTCTTCGCGTCTTTGTTCGCGCCACGATGTAGCTTCATCAAATCCCTTTATAGCTTTTGCTTTACCTTATACTCCAACAACCATGGCAGTACCAGCAACCCACGTCGCGCCGCTACCCTCAACATCAAGTACTGGCCCACCGCAATACCCACCCTTGCCCGGTGTAAATGTGCACCCATTCCGGCACCCACCAGAACAGCCGTATCCCGATATAGGCGTGTCAGCAAAGTGGTCTGTGAGCAGCTACAAGTTTGGGTTTGGACCGGAGTGTTTGGCAGATCTGGATCCGGAAACGTTCTGGCAGTACGTATCGCGTTTGGTGGCAAAGGCGGGAGAAGTGTTGCTAAGGAAGTGCTAGTTCGGATGGGCCACAGCCACATTTCGTGACGGTGGAGTTTCCGAGGAAGGTGCCAATACAGGTACGATGGTCGTCTGGTATACAATCAAGGGATGCCACTGACACGAAGTCGACTTGTATAGAAGATCTCGATCTACCTTTCATACCAGCTTGACGACTCGTACACACCTGCTGCCATCTCCGTACGTGCCGGCACCGGACCAGGGGATATGCAAGAGACGAGGGTTGTCACGTTCGATAAGCCTGATGGGTGGATCACCTTCGATGTTTGCGCGGAACTATCGGACGATGGCGAGGGCTTGTACGTCGTGCTTCGACTGTATTCGTCGGTAGCGAGAGTCACTGATGTTGATGGTGTGCGACAGTCGGCCCATTCACGCCTATGTGTTGCAGGTCGTAGTCCTGGGGAATCATATGAACGGAAAGGATACTCATGTCAGAGGAATGAAGGTGCTTGGCCCACCAGAGTATGTACACTACGCAACGTTTTCGTGCGTTTTGGACAAAACTCAAGTCCCTTGCAGAGATAATACATCTTGGGACGACCCGTTTCCATGGAAGAACGATTGCTTCAAGCGGTACGAACAGATACGATGAGTATAAGCTCTGCGCTCTTCGATCTTGGTGTATCGTACCTTGGCCTTGATGCTGACATGACGAATGCCATTGAATGGACGTGTTGCGTTTCAGGGCATCTTCATCGCCTTGTTCAGCAATTATGGCTACACTGTGTGACTCTCCACGCGGTCAGACCTTCTCCCGCTTCTCTCAACCTTGTCCAGTAGCCATACCGGTGTCTGTCGACTCCTAGTCTTCTCCCGCAAGTTGGAGCTGAGGGCGTTTCTAGGAGCGCCGTAGGAGCGTACCCGAAGATTCACTCGGGCAAGTCCAGTTTTATGCCCCTTTCCCGATGGTGATCTATCGCGAAAGATAAACCGCCGTAGCCTGTCTATCTAGCTCTGCTCCTGCCACACTAAAAATAGTAGCTATATCTCCTGGACCTTCCCCTATTTTGATATATCAAGCTCTCAACGCGCGTCTCTCACGTTTGCACCATCTACATCTTCCGAGCATGCCGATGACGCATTGGAGTATCCTCATGCGATGAATGGCGCAAGTAGGATGACCTCTTGGCTTGCTGGAGCTTGCTGTGTGGGTAATGACACGTATACATACAGTCTGTATATGCGCCCTCCACATCTTATCCGTGGGTACGTGGAGCGTGTTGTCTTTCTTTCGCCGCGATGACTGGTACAAAAAGCGGGCTCTTCGTTTCACCTACAGTCATTATCGCATTCGCAACATGACTGCAGTTGACCCAACATACCCCCTCTATCCCATTGTTTGCGTACTATCTGCAGCTATGATGCTTCTTCTGCTTCTGACTGGATTCATCCGGCACAGCTGCAATACCGGCGTCGCCTTCTTATGTTTTTGGCTTTTCTTTGAGAACTTAACGAACGGGATCAGCGCGATTGTATGGGCAGACAACGCTGACATCAAGCTCCATATCTACTGTGACATTGGTAGGCTCATCTCTCCACGTGACATGCTTCGAAATTAGCAATGCACTGACAAGCTATGTGGTAGCTTCACATGTAGACGTGATCACTTTCGTTGCGAAACCTATGGCGACCTTGATTATAAGTCGACGGCTGTACCTGATCGCCAACCCACAGTCAGTGCAACTATTTGACAAAGCAGCGGTATGTCACATTGTCCGATCATATACATCCTCCCTGAAACGATGCCTTACCGTCACAGAGCCGCAGGAACCTTGTGATAGAATGGACGTTAGGCTTGGCTATTCCAGTGCTGGTGGCCGGCCCCCTTTGTAGGTTTTTGATCTGATGTCGAAGACAAGAGCGTGCACTCAACTTACTCCAAGACTATATTGTCCAGGTTGACCGGTTCCAGGTGGTAGAGGGCTTCGGATGCACGAATGCTATTGATGGATCGGTGCTGAGTCTACTACTCATAATGTCTTGGAGTGTGATACCCCCGTTGGTGTCTGTTGTCGTGTATTACCGTATGTCGCATTGTTCTGAGTGAGCGTGTTCGGACAGTTTCATTGCTCATTGACGCTATTTACTCCAGCGAGGGTTTTGCGGGTATTTTACCGACAATATCGAGACACCAACTACTTCGGCCGAAACATCGATTCAGTGTCGCGGACCAGCTACATTCGCATCCTCGCCCTTGCCAGTATTGATACCCTTGTCACTTTGCCCTTTGGCATCGCGACCATTGTTCTATCCATCGCGAACGGGATGTCACGGAAATTCCTGTCTTTCTACCCGGGTTGGGCCTACGACCATGCTGATTGGCCGCCAGAGAGCTTCTCCTATGCCGATCTCAAATCCTTTGGGACGTCCACCATGGTAGAGCAGTATTTCCCCTCATGGACATCGCCTATACTTGCATTCGTCATCTTCGGCTTATTTGGTGTCACGAAGGAAGCCCGCACATCGTACAGACATGTCATCTGCGTCATCTGCGGCGGGTTTGGCTGGAAGCCAACTCCGCAGACCCTTTCACCGCTGGGCACTTTAGAGTTCGGTGAACGGCCGCAGGACACATCCTTTGCCACTAATGTTGCGTACGTGCACACCGCCTTGGTCTTACGAACTTAACTGACTGTCCGGTATCAGATCGCGGAGGCCGGGCTTCATTGGCTCCAGCGCGCACGCGTCAGACCTGGATGCGAAGACCGCAGGCGGGAACTCTATCCGCGAACTGAAGAGTGATTCGAGCAAAGAGGGCGCAGAGCAGGTCCTCCGTTTTCCCAAAGGGTAGATGACCTCTCATCAACTTCTGCATTCACTGGAACTTACCATTGAACAGAGACGCTGATACTGATCTTGGAGAGCGCGCCAGCGTGGAGTCCATTAGCGGCGTCAGTACAGTGTAGTGTTCATATGTACTGAGCCGCGGCGATGGCGTCTGGGATCAGTCGCAACAGTCTATACACGCACAGCGACATTATTGCATAGTTTGCATGCTCGAATTTGGACGCTACGAGTACAATGTAATGCTTTAGCGATACTTTTTTGCAGATGCTCGGTACCGGTGCTGTCCGAGAGTCGTGGGCTCGAGCGTAGTCAGCCTATAAACTCATTTCTCATTTCTGATGATCAGGCGTCCAATCGTTGATCAGGAGCGATCTCACACCAAGACTTGGACTTGAACCTCCACATCCTCTTTGCATCTACTTAAATAACCTAGCTGAAGTGGTCCTTTCTATGAGTTCTGTATCAAGAGCGCCCGACCATGAGCACGGCGTCTTGACGAGGTACGCGTGCACTGCATGCGCTCTCATACGAGCACTCACTTCAAGCTGCTGCCTCTTCTTCGATCTTCACCTACTGCCTCTATCATAATGACTTGCGCACTATGGCTCTCGCGCTGTCGACGCAAAGACCAGAAGCCTCTGGACATCCGAATGTGAACGGTATGGTACTTGAAGGTATTGCGGCCCAGCCGAGTCTCATTGAACGCACCGCCAACTTGAATGAGCCCACTATGCGCGCTGATGCATGTGTAGCTACAGGCTCGAATGGTGATGTTACGCTGGGTGCACTCACGGCCGTCACTGAGCTGCCCATCGGCCGCGAATCGGCTACGATGCAGCCAGCTGACCCTGATGCCACGGTCACGACAAATGTAATCATCGGACTGAATGGCGAAGAGATGCATCTGGAGGCACCTATGGAAGAGGAGGACCCAGAAATTCTCGCGTATACGTACGCATGCGCACATGTTCAATCGCATACAGATCCACGTGGGGCAGGCTATGGAGTGCATTGGGCTATGGGAAGGCCGGAAGGCGTACCCGGGTAAGTCATTGGCCTTACTCAGCGCAGAGATTCAAGTCGCTCATTTGAGGTGTCTTGGTACAGGGATCTCTCACGTCGATGTGCGGGTGGCAGGACGAATAACTACGCCGAGCTTGTGGTAGATATATCTTGCGATAAACCGCAATCGGTCTTGTGCTGAAACACTGTCGACAGGCAACTATCCGTGTTTTAGAGCTCACAGCAACTGATCCTCGATCCTTGACTATGGTCACAGACTCAAAGTATTCTCATGACTGTTCGTGCCACCTCTATCCTAATTCTCACGAGACACTAACGACACTCCTTCACATCAGGTTTTGACTGGGTTAAAGGCTGGCGTCAGCGCGGTTGGAGAAATACGAGAGGCCAGGAGATCATGAGCATCGACATGATACGCTACATGGTCGCGCTTCGTCAGCTACGCGCAGGGCCTACGACTCTTCGCCTTATTCGTTCGGATGACATGCTGCCAGGTGGCCGCCGCCGTGCATCTCGTAGCTCACCCTGGGTGGAGGCGGAGGCGGAGGACAACCATGGATACGCGCTCGCGGAGCGACTTGCGCAGGATGGCGCGAGACTGCCCGAGACAGATGCGGAAGGGGAGACGGATGAAGACTGGGCCCGGCTGAGGGCGGGTGCAGAGCGGAAGGTTGAAGAGCGCAACGGCGGCGAGAATAGCCCTGGGCAGAATGCGGAGATTGATTGACTTGGTAGGATCAACTCGTCGCCTACTATGTTTGTCTCGTTCATATGCGTATCTTGTGACGAAGCATCCTTTCTGCACTTGCGCACGGGTCAAGACAGTCCGCGTTAGCGATTTGTGACCATGGAGGCAATACGACAACGTCAACGCTCCTGGCACCTACCTTGAATCAAGGTCAGAGAAGACCTTGAAATTTGGCCAGGTGGCACTGATTTCAATACCACGCGAGGCGCACGCGACGCCCACATCACGGCTGATTGGCGCCCACATCAAATGTTTTCTTTCACTTCCATCGCCACTCGCTCTGGCTTTCCAGGCCGCATATACCAGTTGCCTAATACGCACTTATCCGGCTCTGACTAAAATACACACTCTCCCCGCATAACATGGAGATCTCGGTATGTAAAGAAACATTGCTCAATACCGCACAACGCACGAATACTATACTAGTAGGGCCCCAACGCGTTGAACCGCTCCGTACAAGGCCTATGGTCAACACACCGCAAAAAGATCAACCTTAACTCGCCAGCGCCTACTCCTGGCACTTCTACACCGCCCGCATCTACACCAGCCACCGAAGAGCCCGCGCCTGCACCCACTGCTGCACCTCTATCCGTCGATGCCCCTGCGCCGACAGAGGCAACTACCGATGGACCGCCTCCAAGCATAGGCAAACGCAAAACGCGTGCTTCCCGCGCAGACGATGCTGGTAGCGGCGTCAAACGCTCGCGCACAGGCGGCGGTGCGATCTCGAAGGAGCACACTCCGCCTACGGCGCGTCTCGCAGATCTGGGCGGCGTAGAACCCTGCGTTGAGAAGATGCTGGAGCTCGTCGCAATGCCTCTGTGTCATCCGGAGATATACTTGCATACGGGCGTGCAGCCACCTAGAGGCGTGTTGTTGCATGGGCCGCCGGGTTGTGGGAAGACCTTATTGGCGAATGCTATCGGCGGGGTACGTTTCAGTTGTTGAGTATCTATTGGAATATGGAGGCTGATGCGTAAGGTGGATGTAGGAGCTCGGTGTACCGTTTATTATGGTCTCCGCACCGTCTATCGTATCAGGCATGTCTGGCGAATCGGAGAAAACTCTACGTGAGACGTTTGAGGAGGCAAAGGTACGCCTACCCATCTGTATACCTTATAAGGCAGTGTATCTCATAGACGACCCAGCGCGTCGCGCCATGCTTGCTCTTTATCGACGAGATTGACGCGATAACTCCCAAGCGCGAAAGCGCACAACGGGAGATGGAACGACGTATCGTCGCGCAATTTCTCACTTGCATGGATGGTACGCTCTCGCTTCCGCCTTGCATTCTCGCGTCTTTACTCATGTTTGTGTCGCTCAGAGCTCTCCTGGGATAAAACGGACAACAAGCCCGTAATCGTAATAGGCGCAACCAACCGACCCGACTCACTCGACGCCGCCCTCCGCCGCGCAGGTCGGTTCGACCACGAGATAGGCATGTCCGTTCCAGACGATGCTGCTCGAGCACAGATCCTCCGCGTCCTCTGCAGCAAACTGCGCCTTTCGGGTGACTTCGACTTTGACTTATTGGCAAAGCAGACGCCGGGGTACGTTGGCGCGGATCTGGCTAGCTTGACGGGCGCGGCGGGCGTCGTGGCTGTGAAGAGGATTTTCAGGCAGTTAGCTAGTGGAGAGATCGTGTTACCGGATATGGACGCTACTACGCTCGCTCAAACCACGGACGGAGACGCTGAGATGCAGGTCGATGAAGTACCTGCACTCGCTTCATCGGAGAAGAAAATTATTGCGCCACTCGCGAATCTCTCGCTCGACCTAGCGCATTCATCAATAGCAACCTTCCTCCGCGCGCACCCATCACCCCTCACCCCCTCCCAACTCGAACCTCTATGCCTGACATCCGCGGATTTCGCAGCAGCTTTAAAGCACGTCCAACCATCCGCCCAACGCGAAGGTTTCGCAACAGTCCCAGACGTAGTATGGGCCGATATCGGAGCTTTACATGCTATAAGGGGAGAGTTGCATATGGCTGTTGTTCAGCCTATTAGGAGACCGGAGTTGTTTAAGGCTGTTGGTGTTGAGGCGCCTTGTGGGGTGTTGCTTTGGGGTCCGCCGGGGTGTGGGAAGACATTGTTGGCTAAGGCGGTGGCGAATGAGAGTAGAGCGAATTTTATTAGCGTTAAGGGACCTGAGTTGCTCAATAAGGTCAGTCATCCTCAACCTTTATTACCCGGAGGCGTATGCTAATGATGGCGTTTGTATAGTACGTCGGCGAGAGCGAACGCGCAGTGCGTCAGGTATTCGCCCGCGCAAGAGCGAGTAGCCCGTGTATCATATTCTTCGACGAGCTAGACGCACTCGTACCACGTCGAGATGACAACCTCGTACGCTCCATCATTTCCCATATCCTTTTCCCATCATCTAACCCCATATAATATACAGTCCGAATCCTCCGCGCGCGTAGTCAACACCCTCCTAACCGAGCTCGACGGTCTCGACGCCCGTAAAGGCGTCTTCGTCCTAGGAGCAACGAACAGACCGGATATGGTGGACCCTGCGATGTGTCGTCCTGGACGACTCGATAAGCTTTTATACGTCGACCTTCCCGGAGCCGACGAACGCGGTGAGATCGCGAGGACGTTACTATTGAGACGCAAAGTCCCACTCGCAGGCGGCGATGAAGCGAGCCTCGAAATCGAAAAGCTCGTACGTGATAAAGCAGAAGGGTACAGCGGAGCCGATATCGCATCCGTCGTACGCGAAGCCGGTGTACTTGCTCTCCGACGTGTTCTGGGAAGACTTGAAGATATGGATGAGGGTGAGACGGGCGGGGTGGTCAGGGTTGAGGTTGAGGACTTTGAGAGGGCTTTGGAGAAGGTGCCTAGTAGTGTTAGTAGGAGTCAGAGGAGGAGGTATGAGGCGCTGCATGGGAAGTTTGCGGGGATACCTGTTGGGGGAGGGAAGAAGGATGTTGTGGAGGATAAGGAAGAGGGCGCGAAGGAGGGCGGGGCGGGACTGGAGATGGCGATGTGAAGAAGAGAATGTCTGCCACGCTTGCGGCACGCATATTATAGGTAGTAGAAATGCTATACCTAAAAGTAATCTACGATCGATGCTTTTCTGAAAGAGGCGAGAGCGCGAAGGCGGAGATAACGGGCCGTGTTCAATAGAAAGCTCTGAATGGAACGTGACAAGTTGATGTTGTTCTTGAACTTGCCTCCTTGTGGTTCTTTCTCCCTCCACCACCTTCCCATCCTCCTCATTCCGCATCTCCACCCCTTCAGACTCGCCCGTACACGACACTTCCTGTGGTTCAGTGAGTTTGCAACATGCCTGTATGAATGTTTCAAGTTCTGAATGACATGATAGCGTCCACATACATTCTTTACCACCTCAGCCTCTCCCAACCCAACCGACGTGTAAACCTAGTCCAAATGGCAGCTCCAACACAAGAATACCCTCCCTGGCTCTCGCTGTCAGCCACCATCTTGACAAACGACCAGGGTGTGCCAACCGCGACGGCAGAAACGGTCCTCCGTCTACCGCTGACGTACTACGGCCCACCGGTATGTTTATATTCTGTATGATTTACGTGTCAGCTCAGCACTCATGTCAGCCTGAGATTCCGCTTGGAACGGATGGGGCTTGGGTATATGGAGGATTAACTTCGCCTGCGCCTGGAACTTCTACTACTGCCACCACGACACCGACACCCACTACGACCACTACTACACCTGCGATACCTTCTTCCTCTACATCACCTTCGGCATCTGCCGCATCTACATCCTCCTTACCATCCTCCTCTGCGGCCTCCAGCTCGTCAGCAGTGTCATCAGGGAGCTCTTCGGTACCGTCCTCGTCGAGCTCTTCACTGCCGGCATCGTCTAGTGCATCTCCCAGCTCGACGACTACTGCCGCCGCTGCGGGTTCTAGCAGCCACAGCAACCTCGGCCGCATCCTCGGCCTCGCTCTCGGTATCACTGGCGGCCTCGTGCTACTTTTCATTCTGATCGCGCTATGCGTCTTCTGTCGCCGTCGTCGCGCCCGTCGTCGTGGCGGAGTTTCTCCCACGGGCGACGCTCTCTGGCAATGGCATCCTATTGACACGGACGAAGCGCACGAGCACGATGCTGCGCGTGAGCCAGGCGAAGGATCTCCGCGCGGTTCGGGCGAAGAACACGATCCGTTCTTACGTCCTAGCGTTGCTGGTGTAGCTGCTGCGGAGAGTTTACCGCGTGAGAAGGACAACGAGTCTACGCCCCCACGACTAGTCGGTCCATCTCAACGTAACGCTTCTAGCACATCCGCTGGTCTTCCCTTCGCATCTGGTCTGCTTTCATGGGGCCGCCGCAACAAGGCTCCCAAACTTGACACGGACGAAAAGAGCGGTTCCGAACAGTACTTTGATGCCGAAACTGGACAGTTGGCTAGTCCTGTAGCAGGCAACAATGGGAGTGGAGGGGCCAACAGGCGGAGCGTGGTCTTTGCGAATATACCGCCTACGCCTCCGCGTTCGTCGACTCCTGCACGGGATAGACATATTATACCGCGCGATGTGCTCATGCGGATGTACCCCGACTCCCGCCCCGCTACGCCGCGTTCAAGACCTGCTACACCTCGTTCACCGCGCTCGCCTCCGCCGCTTGGTATGAATAGCCCGCCACCTCAAAGCGCATTCGAGGACGACTCGGACGATTACGATACTGTCGGCGTACCTCTCCTCCCGCCTCGCCTCATACCTTCGCGCAGCCGGTCAAACTACAGCATGCGCACCGGTCGTTCATCTCGGTCTATGGGTAGCGAACACGAAGCGACAGTCCATACCGCTCGCCGCGTACGGCTCGACGAACATGCTATGGCACGCGCACTTCCCACGGAACGATATGATGACGATGTCGAGGCTATGGCTCAGCGCAGTTGGGCTCGCCGCGTAGGACTACACACCGATGCTTTCCGCGATCTCGTTGACAACCACGGCTGGCTCCGCTCACTCGTCGGTCGTGGCTCTGGACGTGGCAGTGTACCGCCAAGCCCGATGCCCTCCCTTGACTCGCGCGCCAGCCACCATGGAGCATGGACAGGTTCTGATAGCCCGCCACTCATGCCTTACCGCAGTCGTTCGCACTCGCGTAGCCGACCTAACTCCTACGCCGGTGGTGTACTCGCTGCTATTCCAGACTCCGACGTAAGCAGCAGCCACGGACACGCTCTCGATCCCGTACGCGAAGCTCGACTCAGCCCTGCTCCACCCCGTCTGCGCGAAATGGGACTGGTTAAGCCGGCCATGACGAGGCCTGTGAGCGGTGCGACAGTCGGAAGCGCGAAGAGTAGCGATACGGTGTTTTATGATGCGCCGTCGAGGTTCGGAACGCCTGTTCAGGGAGGGACGATGAGTTCTGGTGGATCACGCACGGCTGTTGATATCCCGCCCGTACCGCCGCTTCCGACTGCCACCACTGCGCCTTTGCGTATTCGATCGCGCGATGGAATGCGTCCGCGTGGGGGTAGCGAACCGCCGGCGTATGAGAGTCTACAGATGCCTGCGTCGACGTATAGCCCGACGTTCCATACACCCATCGACGATCTGAACGACGAGCCTCCTCGTCCCGTCTCACCATTTGCGACGGCCTCTACCGCCACAGCGCACTCCCGACCCACGATCCCATCGTCACTCGCCATGCCCACCGTAGCAGCCTGGAACCGTTCAGGGTCAAACTCGCCTTCACCACGCGATTCAGGGATGGGCAGTCAAGAGCTTATCACTATCGACGTGCTCGAAGAAGCACCTCCCGAAGCTGGTGTGAACTGGAATTTACTTCGTCGTACTGAAGATACCAATGCACGACGGACGACGTTTGGTGCTGCTGGACCCGCGACTATTCTCACGGCCTCAAGGGACAACGTCCATGCCTCGCTCGAGCCGTCGTTGCACTCACCATCACCTACGGGACAGTTTTTGACTGCACATACGCCGCGCGATGGATCTGGAAGTCATAGTTCTGGCTCGGCGAGTACGAGGGCACATAGTCATGAACAATCTGGATCGAGCGGGCAGACGGGGAGTGTGAGCAGTCATGGACACCGCTTGGCTGGCGCTGCTTCGCCCCCTTTGTCGGCTGTTGGACATCGGCATAGGATCTCGGATATATCCTCACGAATGAATTCGCGGCCGACGAGTGCCAGCCCTGCTCCGCATCCCGTTCCTAATGCTAGTGTTGGCTCAAGTGTCACTACGCATCAGAGTGTGCGTGATGCAAGGACGGGCGAAATCCTTAGGTTCCCGTTCGTGCCGAGTACGGCTGGCTTGTCGACTACGAGGGAGGACGAGGGGGAGAGATTGAGGGGTGGGGATGGAAGGATGGATAGGGATGAGGATGAGGAGAGTTTTGGGTGGGGAGGGAGTTGGGGCGGCCCGGAGCATTTGAGGATGTTGCAGAGTAGTGGGAGTGGAGGGTCGATGTGAATCCCTACGCCCTGCTATGCCTTCGGACACTGACCTGCCTGTTCTCGTCCATTACGCTCTTCATTCACTTGCTACTTTCCCCATTCGTGCTCCCTTTGATCTATCCTTATCCCTCTTCATCGTTTCTCTGCTATCCTCGTCCTTCAGAGTTCCCTACAAACCTGCTCTCCCGCCTCCGGATGCTGTCCCTCACCCCAGCCTACAATTACCACCTACCTACCACCTTGCGATACCTTACAAGCGATACCTTCTTCCATCCGTAATACCCCCCTCCACACTTCCGCCACCACCCCCGCCTCTGCAACCTTTCCTCCTCCCTTTCCCTCTCAGCGATACCTCTCCTCCAAACTCCGCAACACCCCCCTTCCATACTGCCGTCCCGCCTGTCTCTCCCTGCGTCTATACGGTCTTGATTTTCTCGAGATCTTCGGTACATACTGCTCGAACTGCTTGCTTACCATTGACGACGACGCCACGCTCACGATCTGTGCTTTTCTTGATTTTATGCTTATGACCGCCTGCGTTGCTTGTGATATATGTGGTTGTGAACTCTCGGATGAGATGGTCTGAGTAAGGATCCGAACATAATGTGAGGATTTCAGCGAGCTTGCGTATTCAACATCGTTACTGCTGCTTCTCGGGTCGCGTTTGGAATCGCGAGCTAACCAAAACCTCCTCTTACTGAAATGTCAGCTTGGCTGGGATTGCAGGGCTTGATACATTTAGCTGAACAATGTGGACAATCTCCATGAATGCCAGATGTGTATAGGTAAAGATTCAGGGCAAAGAGTAGGTAGCGATTCAATCATGAACGACAGACGCCTGGAGTATGTGAGCATGATCTTCCTAGAAAGATGAATAGCCTGTAACAGGACACGCGTACTTACCTGCTTCGGTCACCCTCTCGGCGATTTACTCGTCTTCATGCATCATGATTGGCGAGGCGAGGGACACCGAGGTCAGCGTGGTGATGGACCTTTATCTGAATTTCTACCAGAGCCCTATCACGGAAACTAGACAGAAGATATTCCACGATCTCTTTGTAGCGCTGTACATGCTTATCAGCATGCCCCACTGTGAGGGGGTATTGAATGCTATCACTCCCTACCACGTCCAATGTCAACTTCCTGTCTATGGCGACCGGCGAAAGCACTTACACAAGCAAGCACCGAGTTCATCTGCGTACGTGCGCAAAAAGCGGAAGCATTCCGTGATCTGGTGAGTGATCCGCAGCAGTATCTGTACCTGATTGCTGTATGTTCCCTCAAGGGGATTATGCAACGGTTCGGTCTCGGTGACGAATAAAAGTGCATCTTTGACGACAGTGCACAGCGCGTTCACTTGCTTGTCGCGTTCGAGAGCATTCGTAGCTTTCTGTCGGGCAGAAATGAGCGAATTGCTCGCCAGTCAGATCGCCTATACGCACTTCAGGGACAGAAAGCAAGAGTTTGTACGCCACTGTTGCGTCGGGATGTACCTATACTCTGATTTGAGACTTCGATCTCGGCTAGAGCTGCTATATGGCGAATATGCAAACCTCTGAAATATGCTCAACTGCACGTAGGAAACCCTGCATGGCACTGACGAGTTCTCCCCACTGGCTGCTGGAGCTTTGCTCGGGATGGTAAAGATCGTCCTCGGAAATCGATGCTTTTGTAGGGACGTCGTCATTGTATGAGATCTGAGGTGCATTGCGAGCAAAGCCCAGCGTGATCTTCACTTGCGAGTGAATGAGCTTTTCGAAATTTCCCAGACAGTTCAAAAACCATGTCTTAGCCTGTGCTAAACAGACGTGTCAGTTGAATATGCATCGAAGGTGAGTATACTAGTAACCAACCGCCATGAACAGTGACATCGTGAAGATTGAGAGCCAAGGTCTTGTTCGCCACAACCTGGTGATCTGTCGCATGCCGCATGCGTATAACGCGCATGGTAACAGGCGTGAATTCATCGGGTGTTGAGCTATAGTCTTATGAGCATCAAGCCATATGACCCAGTGGAGCCAGATACAAAGATTCAAAAAGTGTTTCGTCCCATCTAGGGTTCGGGCCATGCAGGGCTTGCCTGGTCCTTCTCACGTCGCTGCCAATGGAAACCTCGACGGTGTACTTTGTCGTACGAAAGTGCCCCAGCTGAACAGGAAGACCTGTGACCTGGAGCACTGCATAAAGCAGACCATCAGAACTTCTGCAAATACGGAATTGCTCGAGTATACCTCGACATTGATACGTCGTCGGAGCCGAATACCTTGTAGCATCGAGTCAATTCCCGCCTTCAAGAACCCCTACAGAGAACACATACCGCTCATCATTTCTTTTTTGTTGCGAAGATGACACCTTGTAACGTCTATCGGGATCCACATTGACGGTAGATGAGCTGGCCCCAAACAGATTCGAGTCCAACGAGGTCGATTGGCTATGATTGTCGCATTGTCCGATGGGCAAACCAGAGCTCTGGAATGAGTACCGTAAAAGATACCGTAAGACTTCTGCTCCAAGATCTATTTTGATTAGACCCACTGCCTCTGCTGGCCTTGCGGATGATGGTTGACTTATTGATGCACGTAAGAACCAGTCAACGGATAGCAGTCTAAAGGTTTTTGCTCACTTCGCGCCAGCTTCAGTTTGTGACAGTAGGCGGGACCCCTGACCGTTGTCCTGCGCTTGCCACTGTAGCGTAGGACGACTAACTTCGACTCCCAATGCCTTTGCAAGTATAGCAACGTCTTGTAGAAGCAGCGAAATGTTCGTGCTGACCTCGGCGTGGCGACATTGCGCACTATCTCTGCGGGCATTCAGTATGGCGCCAACATCTACAGTGTACAGGATGCAGGTACTCATTGAGAAGAATGAACTGAAACGCCATGGACGAGCACCGCTTTCGAAAGCACTGCGTGAATTCAGCCGCCTCAGAGGCCTTCATGAAGTGCCACTGCAGCATCTTTCCGCCTCTAGAGAGTCGATTGCGAAGATTAGGGGCTCTTCCGGAGACATCTGACTGACGTGCGGATAGCAGGGCGTCAAAGCCAGTTGTAAGCTGATCTGCGCGCTTGATATCATCACAACAGAGGCGAATGTGCTTGAGTAAGGTCTCCCGAAGTGAACTGTCGAGAGAGTTATCGGCTACTCGATAGGCTTCCTTCATCATTGAGGCCATCAAATCGAGTCCGTGTGCAAATTCGCGGCAGTCTTGCGCTGCGCCTCGAGTCTCGTTGAGCGCCTCCGCAAGATCACGTATGAGCTGGGCCACGGCAAGAATGTCGCCGAAAGCATTGCACGATATAGGGAACATGCTTCTGCGGTAGTCACATATGGTGAGAAAATGTGAGAGGATGAAGACGAAGCGCACCTGGGGTGGGTGGAGGATAAGGGTTTGTAACCGTTAATAACTGAAAGCAGCCTAGCACAGTTGTAAGTTCGTGGTACTTGAGAATCAAAGGGATACGTACAGTCGGGTGTAGAAGCGTAGCAGAGACCGGGAGGACCAAGGGTGATGTGCGTCGACAGCTTCTGGGTCCCCTAGATAAGGTTGCAGGGGTAAGGGTAGAGGGTAGAGGGCAAGCGCCTCGATTTGAATTGCAGCATCATGGGTTCACCTGCGTGGTCATTCATATCCGGTTTTTGTGACCAGTGACAGCTCACATCAGCACAACGTGTCGCCGCTCTAAGTACCTGCCACTTATTGTAAGTGCTGTGTGCGCTAAAAACGTCTGGCCAGTCGAAAGTAAAACGGTTGTAAAATGACTCCGCGATGTGTACTTGAAGTGATTCGTTGTCGGCGTAGAGGATATCCGCGCAGCGGTTCGCAGCTTGACCGAGAAACAATGTTCTACCAGTATAAGTTTAAGTATGGTTCGATTTGTGGCGAAAGAGGTGTGGGTCCGGGATGGATGAATGTGATGCGCATCGACCTCCTCGTCACCCTCCTCGCGCAGCAACAGCTCTCCAATAATCCAAATTGCACCACTCGCGTCGTACACCTCCTAAATACAAACGTACACCCTGTCCGCCTTCACAGCCTTGCCAAAGCGCGTCAAGCGCATATGCGACCAAAACCAGGGCGTGCGTCGCAGACTCGCACCGGTTACCGTGGGAATCACAGTGATCAACGCAGACGGCGTGTACGCAGACCCGAGCGGCGCGAAGACTTCAGCGTCCAAATTTTCCGGCGGCGGCGCATATATATATCAAGTCTTGTGCGCCGAGTACAAAGTGCTCTCGCTTGCGCGCGACCCCATTCGAATGAACGTGGGCTTGGGTATAGTCCCGTACGTAACGTTCGGCCTATAGATCTATGGCCGCCCTCATATCGGAAGGCGCGTAGTGTCCTTTCGTTAAGGCGGAAATGATGTTGTTGGAAATGGTGCATGCGGATGACAGGCGAAGGTCCGCACGGCGGACAATACGGTGTACAGAATCCTCATTCAGATGCGAGAGGGCGTTGGCGAAGGCACGCGAGAGTGACTCGTCGATTATAAGGCGCTCGCAGGTTTTGACGATGGACGATGCGGCGTTCCATTTCGCGTTGTGCACTTTCGCGTTTCGACGTAATAGTATGTATCTCGTCGATAAAGAGCAAGCATGGCACAACATACTGCGAAGTTGTAGGTAAACATGGACACGCATGTACGAAAACATTTGAGCGTACCCTTGCCTTCGCAAAGCCGCGCATACAGTGTCTTCTCCGATTCGCCAGACATGCCAGACATGCCCGACGGCTGGAACGCACCCCGCCGATAGCATTCGCCAACAAAGTCTTCCCGCACCCTGGCGGCCCATGCAACAGCACGCCTCTAGGCGGCTGAACGCCCGTATGCAAGTGTATTCGTGCGTTGTGCGGTATCGAGCAAAGTTTCTCTACATACCGAGATTTCCATCCTAACCGGGGACAGGGTGTTATATAAGCAGGACCGAATAGATGCGTATCAAGCAATTGGTAGACGCGGTCTGTGGGGCCAAAGCGAGTGGCGATGGAAGTGAAAGAAAACATTTGATGTGGACGCCAATCAGCCGGTGATGAGGGCGTCGCGTGCGTGTCGCGTGGATTTGAGATCAGTGCCACCTCAACGTCTTCTTTAACCTCCATGACACTCATCCCTTAACATATGTCCATGTATCTGCTACACTATGCACAAACTGGGAGGCGGTATTTGAGCAAGGCTGTATCCGTTTGGTCAGTCGTGGACGGGAACTACGTGTATCTACTCCTCCCTCGTGCGCCAAAAGCCTCGTGGTGTAGGACTTCTGTGATCTCGGCTTCTGACACGACCTACGCTTGAGCTCGCTCTCCAAACGCCACTTCCTCTCCGCTCACCATCGCTCGAGATATGTCTGCTAACGAGACGAGCTATGAGGGTCTCAAGCCTAAACTTATTGTCGCCTTCGAAGTCGGCACCACTTTCAGCAGCGTAGCATACGCCTTACTGGAGCCCGGGAAGGCCCCAGCCATCAAAACTGTGAACCGGTAAGTTTCTCAAACGTGCTACACACACTCCAGAGATGCTCTGCTGAATCGTGAAAAGATGGCCGGGTCAAGAAGCCGGGGACTCCAAGGTGCCAACGGTCTTGTATTATAATACAAACGGACGTGTACTTGCCATCGGGGCCGATATGCCTCCTGAGCCCGAGGGATACGGAGGTAGCTACGACGACAGCGATCTCGATTGCGACGAGTGGGACTCAAACGAACCATCGCATAAAGTAGAACGGTGCGTGTCTGTGCGGCATCATGGGCGCCTCTATACTCACGTGTAAACATTAGGTTCAACTTGCTTCTACACCCCAAGTCCACTACTATCGACGCATGGATTCCACATACCGTTCTACCTCCTGCCAAAACCATCTGCGATGTTTACGCCGACTTCTACCAATACCTATTCCAGTGTACTTGCAAGCATATCAAAGAAACGCATCCCAGTGGCACGCTGCTCTGGGAGATAGTCTCAGAAGATATTGAACTCACTTTGATCCTTCCAAATGGTTGGGGAGAACCGCAGAGATCGCTCATGCGCACGGCTGCGATTTGTGCAGGCTTGGTGCGGAATACGCCAACTGGCCACGAGCACATAAAGTTTGTTTCGGAGGGCGAGGCTTTGATCCATTTTGGTGTGTCATCGGGTGCGCTAGCAGGCAAAGCAGTCGAAGTACGCCGACTCTGAATCGATATACCTCGAATAGCGCTGACATTTGGTATCAGGTTCCATCCAAAATCATGCTCATCGACGCCGGAGATGGGGTTGTGAACATCAGCACCTACTCGATTGAAGGTGCTGCGCCGCTTGAGCTGAATCCAATAAGTTCGCCCTCTTGTGAGTGCAGAGAATTGGATATTTGGCTGTAGAAGACCCTGATACTCTTTCCAGGCATACTTGAGGGTTCATGCGTTATCGTCCAGCGCATGCGCAACCTATTGAAAGGCACGTTTATAGACAGCATGGACTTTTATTTTTCTAACGCTCACTTAAACAGGCAGACTAGCCAGAAGCAAGTTCGGCGAAGAATCTTATATTGAAGCCATAACCCACGAGTTCCAGAAAACAGTCATGAAGCGTTTCAAGGGCACTGGAGATTGCCTTGTCCGATTCAGCGCCATGGCAAGCTCTACAGACGCAAACGTCGGCATCAGTCACGGCCGTTGCAAATTAACGAAGTATACCGCAATGCGTCCGTTGCCGAAGTCTTGATATTGATTGGGCATGTAGCGAAGAGATTTCGAACTGTTTCGATCCCTCCGTGCGCGAAATCATTGCGGCTATAGAGGACCAGAGGCGTCTTGCTGGGTGCAGTGTTCCCGTGAGTTCAATACTGAATCCATAGGAGTTTATGGGAGCTGATACTTGATTAGGTCTACGTCCTATCTGGCAGTTTCGCTTCCAACGAGTACCTGTATCATAAGCTCAAGCTTTATGTGGAAAGTGTCTGCAATCAAACCCTTTACCGACCGGATGCAAATACGTTCGTAGCCAGCCACATCGTTCATCGTCAGACCAGATCTGAAAAGCTTCCTTTCAGGAATAAAGCTGCTGCAGAGGGTGCCGTGGCCTTTCACATCGACCATCATGTCATGACCCGGACTGCCAAGTTTACGTATGGATTTCGATGCCCGCATGTCTACGACCACAATCGGCCAGATCATGTACAGCGCGCCAACAAGGTCACCATCTCGCGGTGCGGATTGGAGATGCTCCGCGACGGCTTTCAACCCCTGCTTTTCAAAGTTTGTGGGCATCTAAAGCACACTCATAACGGCTTTCTTATCTCCAGCAGGGAACTCGAGTACGCGAGGAAGTATCATTCGAGTATCCCTTTCACGCCGCATCGCGATTTGGCGCCAACCAGATTGAGGTCGAGATCATTTGCTACAACGGGGACCGTGCGCCCGTCTGGATGGACGAAGATCCTAGTACGCTGTGTTGCAAGGGCGTGCTGTCAGCTTCATTGATCATATGCTCAGAACGCTTTGCCACCGTCGAGAAGATAGTCATCGACGCCTCGCGTATTCCTAGAGTTCCTCAGCATGGCACTTCCTGCGACTACTACCATCAGCATTATACGGTCATGCTATCCTTCGACTTGACAGAGATCAAGGTGTATCTAACCTGGATGGAGAAGGTGTGTTGTGGCAATCCTCCGTCTGCTTGATGGAGATCCTCATCCGCGTTACTCACACGGCCACAGGGCGTCAAGCACGAGTATGTCTCCGCGCCAAATGCGGGGTTTCATGTTCGGACACTGATCTTGTACTACAGGAGCCAGGCGTATATCATTCCGGAGTACCCCAGTGCGAACTTGAACTCTGCTGTCGTCGTCGCAGGGTAAGGCTTCATGCAGCACAGCTGCGCATACTACTCTACATGTCTAGGACAAAACAAATGAGAAAATAAGAACAAAGTGCGCGTATACGAACGATACCAGAACGTTGCAGATCGCGATATCATGACGTGTATTCTAACGCGTTAGATTGACTGAGCTCGTGGCGCAAGAGATTGGTGAACGGGGCCGGCCGTCTACATTGTGCCTTGAGCGCGAATATGCTCGGCGTTGTGAGACTGCTGATACTCGGATGTATCTCTGGATTGCTCTCTGGGTTAGTGTCGACAAATGAAGTGATCGAGCAGCGGTTACGCACTCTGTCTTTCCGAGTCGGCAGACACGGAAAGCTTCTTCCGCAGTCTTCAGGTCGACATACAAATCGTTCTCTGGCTCTCCTTGAACCCTTCGGTTCTGTTTTGGCATGTGTGCGTCGGGGTTGACGAAGCTCGGCGTACGCGATCTGGAATGTGGTATAAGTCCAACTCAAGGCAAAAAATGGCAGCACTTACCCGATCTCAACATCGAGCGATATGTCTTGCTGCCGCTCTCCCAGCTCCATAGTCCCCGGTGGCGAACGCGCATCGCGGGTGCGCTGAGTTGGTTTCCATCCAAACCAACCGCTGACGGCGCAGATGACGCGCCAATACGACGCGCGAGCCTCCGATGTGACACCAAAGAGACCAAAGATGGCGAATGTGAGGAGGGGCGATATCCATTGAGAGAAGTACGACTCGGCCACTTCGAAAGTTCCAAGGGATAACAGGAACTGGTAGGAAACGGAAGATGGTGTCCAGTCGGAATGCTCCTCAGTCCAACCCGGATAGGACAAAAGATCGCCAAAAGCTACGGACTGTGCGACAGCCAGTGCGATAGATACAATACCCGAAGGTAAGGTGAGAAATACGTCAATGCTGGCAAGGATGATGATCCGGATATAGTTGGTTCGGGACACAGAGTCGTTGCTTTGTAGGAAGTGATTGATGTCCCGGCTTTGGCGATAGCAAATGCGGATTACCCTGGCTGAGAAACGAGCGAATGTCAGAACAGAAGGCTTCTCCGTCACGGAGACGGGCTTACGGTAATAGATAGTGATAGATAGCAGTGGGGGGATGACCGTCCATGAGTAGACAATCAGAATGGCGAGTATCGAACTATCAAGCGAGGTCCCACATCCAAAAGCCTCGACGACCTGAAACCGGGCGCCTTGAACAACGTAGTCTATGGAAGGGTTTGAATCAAAGTGCCTGGGTCTTCAGGTAAAGAGATTGGGCTTACACAGCGGGCCAGAAACCAGTATGGGAATGACGAGGCCAAGCATACATTCTATCGCGAGGTTCGTGCGTTTCTTCAATGGCATCAAAGTAAAAGTCAGTCACAGCCTGATAAGGACTATGCCAAAAATTATATCGCACCGCCGTTTTGTTGGGAAGCTCCACTGACTGGAGACTAGTAATCAAGTAAAGCCGACGAGTGATGATTAGAGTCGCCATAGGCTTGACAACAGCTGTGATCAATTGCAGACGTGTGACTGCCACCATGCCAAGTCTCAGTGACCTTACACACTTTTGGAAGCATATGCGCACCGATGTCACAATATATGTATAACTTGATGTCGGCATTGTCGACCCAAACAACGGCGTTGATAGCGTTGGAGACATTCTCGAAGAAAAGCCAGAAACATAGGAGAGCGACACCGAGATTCCAGCTTTGTCGCATGAAGCTAGTCAAGAGGACAAGAAGCAGCATCATCGCGGCTATAGCGCAAGCAATGGGGTAGAGGGGATAAGTTGGGTCGGCTGCGTGCATGGTGTAGTATACGATGCGACACTGTCTATCTTCGAGAGAGCGGGGTTTACGCTTTATATGGACTCGAACATCGCGACAGATGGACAGTAGTTGCCTTCGACGCAAACCGACGAACAAGTTGTGCAAGGAACACGCACAGTAGCAGTGAGTCGGCCCACTGCGAAGTGGAGCGTGATGTTGTGTCTCTGCACCTGTAGCGCAATGCATAGGTTGCGGGTCGCGCTTGGAGACGCGTTCGGCGTTCGAGAGAGCCAGAACGTACTCGTTGTCAGATCAAAGGACATGAATAGGCGGAACGTATCGAGATGAGATTCAGTCTCAGTAAGTGTACGGATATAAAGCCAGATTACCCAGCGAGAACCCCAGGTCAGGAGTATCATGTATGAACCGGAGAAAATTGCGCTAGCCCCCACATCAACGATGAGAGACGCGAAAGTATATTCTCTGACTGCCAACGGCGGTATAAGGATAAACATCTGCTCTGTCCTGCAGGATAAGTCACATACGGCTAGTTAAAGCCTCGGCGTACGTCCCGGGAATCCCGTGGCGGGCGTAAGGCCGAGCATTGGCTATGAAAGGGATACGGGTGCCGACGAACGGGTCGACGCATCAAGAGAAAAGGCGGCAACCGGTGAGCAGGAAGCAGCTACAACGGGTCAAGAGATACCAGTTCAGGCATTGCTGTATACATATCTTAGTGAGGCATTCGATATGATCCTCAGCTACATACTCGATCTTGTTTGCTAGCCACGTACTCGTCGGGTGAAGTTCCGGTTTACATTTCTCCGCACTCTTTGTGGTCTTCGCGCAGCGTCGCCAAGACGTAGAAGATGTGATCTTAGGACCCATGGCTGATGCATTATTCGGCAAAACGGCCGCGCAGACAAACCAGAGTTTGCTTGCTACGCAGATGGTAGGGAGAGTCAAGAAGGGATCAGGTCGCGAATCGCGTTGCGCCACGTTCTCAAAACGAGCTCCACGTGCACGCGCACGGCATAGCAGTGGCTCTTCTAGCTAGCCGATGGCTGGCGATGTACAGAAAAGGGTCCTCGAGCGATGATATTTGGATTCTGGAAGACGGCGGAGTCTGATAATTTGGAAAGCAATATATATTTGTCATCGTGTATGACCCCAGCAGCCGCAACAAATACCCGAGACTGTACCGTAATTCCAAAACGCAGCCCAGTCCAATATACAACAGCACAGAAAGAAACCAGAACGAGGAACGCATGGATGTAGTATGATGATGATGTTTGTGATGTCCAGAGATGAGATGATGATGATGATAATGAGAGAGAGAAAATGCAAGAGAAGAGAAAAAAGGAAACCGTATCATACATCCAAGAAGACCCAGCCGCAGCCCATCTATGCCTCCACAACGCGCACACCCTTACGAACGCTCAACGCCTGACGCACACTCATCCCGCCAACGCGCACATCAAGCTCCTCGTCACCCTCCTCGCGCACCAGAACCTCTCCAATAACTCGACTCGCACCACTCGCAACATACACCTCCTTCAAGTTCGCCATCAACCCCTCGTCCGCACTTAACGCGAGCGCAAGCGCAGCAGCCGCCTCCGGACGAACGTACACCCTTTCCACAGCCTTCACGAAGCGCGTAGAGCGCATACCCGACCATGTCGCGACACGGCTGAAGTCAGGATGCGCGGCGCGCAGACTCGCGCCAGTCATGGCGGGGAGCAGCGGCATCAGCACAGACGGCGCGTACGCAGGCCCAAGCGGCGCGAGAACTTCAACATCTGAATCGTCCGACGGCGGCGAATATATATCAAGCGTCGTACGCCCACTACAGCTCTTCAAAGCCGTCTCACGTGCGCGCGAGGCGAAAGATTCGTCCCATTCGAATGAATGGAAGCTCGGGATTTCGCCGGCTGAAGGGCCAGAGACGAAGTCCAGTACGAACCGTTCGGCCCAGATGTCTACGGCTGCGCCGATACCGGAGGGTGCGAGTGCGTTGAGGAGTTCTGCGGGGCCTTCGCGGGTGGGGTAGGCGCGTAGAGTGCGTTCGGTTGAGGTGGGAATTAGGATGTTGGAGAGGATGGATGCGAGTATGGGCGATGGGCCGGCGAGGGTCAGCACGCGGAGGTGCGGGAGAGCGATAGGGTGTATAGAGGCTTCGTTCAGGTGCGAGAGGGCGCCGACGAAGGCGCGCGAGAGCGAGTCGTCGATTATTAGGCGTTCGAGGGTATCAGAGCACCGGGCGATGATGTTCAGGAGGTTCAACGGTGACGCCTCGAGCTCGCAGGAAGAAAGCACTAGCTCGCGTAACGGGGCGTCGAATAAGGCGTTATCGTGCGCGATACCAACGCCGCTAAGGTCAAGCACCTCAAGCTTCGGCGCACGGATACTCGGCACACTAAGCATCGGAGCACCGCCTGCACCCCAGCTCTCCAGCGCCAAGCGTATCGTCTTCGTGCGTTCCAGCGGCGCCTTCGCAAGCGCAGTAGTAGTACGGGTGAACATCGCCTGCTCGCCCGGACGTGCAGTGAACGTCGCATGCTCGATACGCGATACGGTAGCGAGATAAAGCGCAATGGCAAAGTTATAAGCACTGGCACCCGACGCGTACGAATGCGATAAGCGGATAGACATCGATCGCGAACGCGAAACGAATGCTGCGGCCCAGGACAGCGAGCATAGCGGGATATGTATCCATAACTCTGGCAGACAGAAAGCGATATCGCGCCAACGGCGACAAACGTGAGTCAAGGCGATAGGTACGCGATATTCGGCCGACGATGAGGGGGAGAGTAAGAGGAATATCTGTTGAAGGAGTTCAACGGGAAGCGCGCCGATCGGGCTGCTGTTGCGAAGGACGTAGATGGGCGTGAGTGCCGATGCGAGTGCTGCTGCTGAGAAGGGGCCTTGACGGCGGAAAGTGGGCGTCGGGCAACGTGAGTTTGAAGCGCGACGCGAGGGACCGCGCGAGGGCGTGTTCCCGCCGGAGTGAGCTGTACGCGGGGTGCGCGGGATAACGGGCGTGAGCGGGATGAGGATCGACATGGTCGGGTTTGGGAGAAGGGTTGTGGTCGCGATCGGATGGGGTAGTTATGAACGCGGGGGAGTGGAGCGCGCAGTCAGAAGATGTGGGGAACGGGCTCCAGTCCGGGGCTCAGCTGAGATGCCTTTACACGAGGGAAATCGATTGCCAAGGTGCTGTCCAAGACAGAGGAGAGAAGAGGGGATGCAGGGGACAGAGGTGCGAGGGTGGGTTGGGTGCAGGTGCGCTGGCTGGATGCTGGGTTTTTGAGTCGTTCAAGGCTTCCGCATCTAGGCCCGATATCCGAAAGTGCGGGGTTCGGTCCGAAGCGGCGTACAGCACGACGGAAGCAACTTGTTGCTGCGCCGGAACGAGATAACATTCTGCCCCGCCGCTTGTTCGCCGTCCGGCTACGACCGGCCATTATTACGTGACCGTGGCGATTGAGCTCAGCGATGAACACAGACTGAGCGCATCGTTCGGCGACTGGGTGCTTTCTGTGGTGTGCTGTCAACGAGAGTGCACGTACGGAGTACCGCTCAGCCGCCGGGCGATACCTTGAAGACCGTTGAGCCAACTTGTCGAGAAGAACGCTCTTGATGCGCGTCGAGTGAAGCTCCGACGAGCCGACCTCCGAAAGGTGGCCGCGATGAATCGTTTACATCAACATGACCTTCGGTCTGCTTAGCTATGAGAGGCTGAAGAAAGAGAGGGTGGCCTTGTGGGCTACAGGAAGCTGTAATGTCCGCGATAAGGTCCGGTGAAGTACTGGTATTCATCGCCTTGTGCCCTTCGTAGGACTAATCGCCGTCACCAGATGGGAGTAGATAAGTATTGAAGCCGTTAAAGTGTCATATCGGAAGGACACTGAGCAGTAAGACTTCGTAACGGGGAGCTTCAGCCAGTGCGCAGAGATCCGAGAATCCCGAGACGCGTCCAAGCAGTGCCGCTTACACGTCGCTCTTCTCTGCTTTACACATAAGTGTATGATACCGCAGCACTGTACGAGCTTTCGGTGCAAGTAGAGACGTATCGCTGCGTATGTCCGTACGGACATCGGAGCGGAGAGGTCGAGAGGCAAACTCGGTGATGGAGAACTACGGTTACAGTAGCCCGTGTCACTGTACGCGTGACGCGTGACGCGACGCGTCAAACGCGTACTCTTTTGCGCGCTCGACCGCTCCCGTCTCTTGCTTCCCGACCACCACCATCCCCCCAATGTCGGCACGCGCGCCTTTTACACCATCGCGCCCGTCTACCGGAACCAACGGCCCGGACCGCCCACTCAACCTGTCCGGCCTCAAGCGTCCAGCGAACACCGTCGCGTCGCCCGCGACGCCATCCAAGCCCGGCACCGGCGGACACGCGCGTCAGGTTGGCCTTGCGCAGATGAAGCGCGTCCCGCCATCTCCTGCGCCATTCAAGGCCCCACTGCCGTCTCAGGCTATGCCGTCGACGAGCCAGATGTTGCCTCCGCCTGTACCACAGCGCGAGATTCACGCGCCGCGAGCGGGGTTTGCGCCGCAGATGAGCTCTCCGAGGCTCGATGACGACGATAGCGGATATATGAGTAATTTGAGCGGTTTTGGCGCGCAGGAGGACGATGGAGATGAGAGCGACGCGATGTTCCGCTTTGGAGCGATGACCAACCCGACCGGTGAAGGTAAGCATACCTTTTTTGAACGGATGCAAGTCATTTGAAGCGCGTTTATTGGCTCTATGTACGGTCTGAAAGGGAGATACTTTATTCTGACGCGTCGAAATTGCAATGAACTGGTGGATTTTGCTTCTGGGCGCGTTTTGACGCGTCTTGTACACTCTTCGTTCTACCAGGACATGCGATTATCCTTCTCCTGCATTTTCTTCATATTTCTACGCGTCCGCTTCAAGTTCTGTCCCTTCCTTGTCTGCTTGCGAATATATGCACTCTCAGCCTTATGCTTACCTTTCTTAGCCCCGCCCCAGGTAATCGACCTTGAAGCAAACTCCTCGCCCCCTCCTGTCTCGAAGCGCCCTATCGCACCGACCGATACGAGCGACTTCGCCGCACGCGCAGCCAAACGCCGTCGCCCGGACGTGTCACCCTCGTACTTCGGCAGGGCACAGCCACAGCACGTCCAAGAACGTCCCAACACCGGTCAACCACACACATCCTCGCAAACCATGCTACCCATCCCAGTCCAAGCGCGTCCGCACTCCTCGCAGTCCCAACGCCCGACCTCGCAGCAATCTCAACACTCTCAGCCTCCCCAGCACGTCTCGCAGCGCCAACCCACTCCCGGCCCAAACGTGGACGCTGCCGGAGCCCTCTTTCGTCGTATTATGCCGCTCGCGCCTGAGCAGGCTGCACATCTGTCTGGGTTGTGGGAGCGGGAGCATGCGAAGTGGTCGAAGGGTACGATTGAGGAATGGGAGCAGGGCGGGGAAGAGCTCAAGGAAAGATTCAACGGCTTGATCGGTCGGGTCATCTCGAACTTGACGCGTAAAACGTCTCTTTACGCTGATCTTCATACGCGTCTTGCGGAACATCGGTCGGCGCTTGACGCGCGCGGACGTGATCTGGCTGATGCGCGTGAGGCGCTTGTTCAGGAGTCGCGCTCGATCGCTGGTGGTGGTGGATCGAGTGGTGGAGGGAGTGGGTCTTCGGGTGGTGGTGGGAGTGTGGCTGGGAGCTCGCTTTTGGGTGGAGGATCAGGTGGCAGCGCTGTTAGTGGGAGTGGGAGCGGGAGTGGTGGTAGGAGTGGGTCGTCGCCTGGGCTTGGTGGAAGCGAGGGGAGCGATGACTAGGTTTGTTTGCGTTTGCCTGCTTTCTTTCTGCTCTCTCCATGAACTCGATCACCTGCGTCGCTGCACGGTCGCCAATTCTCGGTTGCAAATGCCCTGCTTTCTTGTCCACATTGCTCTGCTTCTTCCTCGTCTGCATCTTGTTCCGTTGTGTACCGGTACAGCCTCGCGTATCCCTTGCCAGATTTTGGAGCCTCTCTGTAGTACTATCCTCCCGCATCCTTCCCTCATGTCCATTACTTTTCCGTGCAGTACTTCAAGCTGTCCGACCATCGAACCTTCAACTCCTACGTATTCTGCTCTGTACCCCTTGCAAGATTTCGGACCTGTATTCTGTATCACGCTCTGCCATCCATCCGCACCTCCCATCCGTCGTTGCTTTGCTTCTTGAACATTGCTTCCACGACTGTACTTCCCCTTGCAATATACATTACGCGCTCTAGCGCGTCTGTCGAAAATGTCATGAGACCGCGTTCATCGGCTCAGATTGCCGAAGCCGAAATGCCGCCCGCTTCTGCCTGTCGGCGCGCACGCTTGGCTGCACTGGACCACGACCATCTTCAGCGCAATGACACTGTACCGAATTTGGCACGAGCACTCACTACGTGAAGGAGTTGCAGGTGTAGGACCGCGCGTGCGACACTTGGCCTCATATCTCAAGTGATCGTGTCATCCCCGAAGCTGTTGTGGCGCCATTCTGTGCCGGGTGAAAGATACCAGGCTTGCCTCAGGCCATCACCTTGCTGGGATCGTACCTTACCTCTGAGCTAGGATGGCCACTGAAATAGCTTTGCAGCGTTCGCGCAGTGTGGGCAGCTCAGGGACACCGGAGCACCAACGCGAAGAGGGTATCGTGCTCGAGATGTTAGGTGCTGAGACTGCTAAAGGGCCTGCTGGCGCTGAAACGGCTGGACGTGCCCTTGAGCTTACGGCCAACCAGACTGTGGGCTCTGGTGTTGTCTTATCTGAGACTGCGACTGCAAACCCGCACAGTACCGAGTCGGATGATCTGGATAGTGTTGGAGTCTGGTTGCTGACCGTGCAACACCTTTCGAGGTAAGCGTGCTCAACGTCACTTCAACGAGTCCTCCCATTGACTTCTCGTACAGTGCATGGGGAGGAAGAAGTGCGGAGTTCGCGTTTCCTCTGTACATGTGAGAGTGCATTGGGCGCGCGGCGCAGGTCATTCGCTAAATGGCAGCCATGATAGCATCGAGTTGTTCAAGAATACGCTCCTTCCTGCGTCTCTTTATGGTTTCATTGTCACTGCTGCAGGTATACTGCTCGCAGGGTAAGCAGCTTTCTCACTTTCCACTTTTAACATCACTCTAACTCAGAGTCATCATAGGTCAATCGGTATCTTCGTCGACCGCTCTCCGCGCCTACGCGCAGCGCGCATGACCGTCATCTCACAAAAGATCTGCGCGTCGCTCAGCTATACCATCTTTCTCATACTCTTCACGCGTCCACATACACCCTCCCTCTCAGTCCTCTGGGCGACCTTTGTACCCATCACGCTCCTAGGCAGCTTTCTGACACTCTCAGCCGCCGGTACGACTGTCGCAATCGAGCGTGACTGGGTCAGCGCTCTTGCGCGTGGAAGGCACGAGCCTTTGACACTCTTGAACGGCCGTCTGCGTCGCATTGACCTATTGTGCAAGCTCCTCGCGCCGTTGGCTGTCAGTGGTCTCACTGCTGGCGCGGGATACGCCGTCAGCGCTGCGGTACTGCTTGCGCTTATGGTCGGCACGGCAGCCTTTGAGTTCGTGTTCTTGGAGATTGTGTATAGGAGGTTCCCTGTGCTTGCTGAGCCAAGGCCGGAGCGGGAGGAGTATCAGGAAGGAAGTGCGCCTAGACAGACCTTGACGCGGCGCACGTCGAAGATGCTCAAGCGGCAAGCGCGAGATTGGCGCGAGTTCGTTGCGCATCCGATCTTCCTCAGTGCGTGCTTGGACATTCTCATCGTAAGGCACGAATACGAACATTGATGATATTTGCACCAAGGTTCACTCTCTGCGGCATGTCTATACATGACTGTGCTCTCGTTCGATGGGATCTTCATCTCATACCTCAAGGCCGCGACGGACTTCTCCGACCCCTTCGTCGCCGGTATGCGTGCTTTGTGCGTTCTTATGGGGCTTGTGGGGACGTTCGCGATGCCTTTCCTCGATAAATGGATTGGACTTACGCGCGCCGCAAGTTGGTCAATCTGGTACGTTGCGTTCTCAAAGCAACGCATCAATGAAAAGGTGCTAATGGTTCTCCACCCAGGTCCGAGGTGCTCGCACTTGTCCCCACCGTCGTGAGTCTCTTCCTCGACACCCGTCGGCATCGAGCACCATGGAGCGCGGCTCTTCTCTTTGGCGGCATGGCTCTCTCCCGTATTGGCCTATGGAGTTTCGACCTCGCTCAACTGGCGCAGCTGCAGCTTGCGCTCGATGCGCATCCGCGTGCAAATACGCTCGCCGCCTTACAGATCGCGCTGCAGAACGTCGCATCGCTTGCGGCGTACGCGCTCACAATTGGCTGGCACGAGCCGAAGGAGTACAAGTTTGCTGCTGTTGCTTCGCTGTCGGCGGTGGGCGCGGGAGCGATCGTGTACGTATTCGGGTATGCGCGTAGGGTGCGCGGACACGTCTTTCACTTCGAGAAGATCCCTTTGTTGTTTAAGACTGAGTAGCATGTTTCTATACGCAGATGTTCTGTATCATGCGTTACTGCGAGTTATGGTTGGATCTTATAATATACCAAGAATATACCTACTCACGACTTCAGAGTGAGACCGGATATTTCGGCCCGAGTGCCTTTTCCCACCGCACCTCGCCATCACCTCCGCGTCTTCGTCAACCTTTGTCTTGACCATCATCTGCTTGCCCCATGCATTGCTATATATCCGCCAAGCTTTTTCCAGACAAGAAACCTGATACTCGATCGAGGGTCTGTCCACTAAGAGCAGCACAAGAACGCAACATCTAGCAAAGAAGCGGCGCCTATAAACCCACGGCTCCTACGAACTCTATGGTAGCGCTGTGAAATAGGACAGCAACGTTCTCTGCGCGTCATTCGGATCGAAAGCGCCCGAGGAGATTATGATGATCATACACGATCATATACTATGCTCCATCCGGGTTATCCCAGGCGACGACGACTGGCACGCAACTTTCATCATGTTCACCATCCAGATCAGCCGAAGCTATATCGTAACCCTTTCTCTGGGGGTCATGGCCGGCTACGTACTGTCCTGCATTATGGCGGACCCAAAACTTGTGGAACCCAGCACAGAATCGAGGGTACCGTTTATTCGTACAGGGAAGACGGCGAAGCCAGGCGGAATGAGGGTACATCACGGTGCAGTGGACCAGGCAATGATAACGTCCGAAGTCCCATCGCTCGTTATGGACCGCATGCGGGCATCTCTGGCATCTCTGGGCATCGATGTGCAGGACGAGAGCGAGTACAAGGTCCGGTGTATCAGACCGAAGAAAAGGGTAGATGGTGATCTGGTTGTGGAAGACGAGGGTGCCCCGGTATGAGTTTATCCATTCGTATTGCGAGGAGTGAGCGTACAAGCCAGTGCTGACATGCCATATGCAGATTAGCAAGACATTACTTGCAGACACCAATACGATCTATGGCGACCTGACGCAAGACCTTGGTGACGAGGTGCGTTCATGCATGCGTTTCCATTCCATAGGTTTGCAGTGGGCTGATGCATTTCTCTAGGTTCGCTTTTATGTTGAGCTCACACGCGTCGAGTCGACCGACGGGATGTGCTCACTCGATATTCGTCGGCTCAAGGGTAACCTGCGAAGCTACCAGTTCTTGTACAGCACAGTGCGAGGGTGAGCCGTTATCTATCTTCTTTCTTTTCAAACGGTTTTTGACAGGCGTTGGCAGAGTTTTCTCTCAACAACGTTGAAGATTGTTCATTTATATCTATTCACTTCGAAGATAATAGTTTATAGTTCAGGATCGATTAAGTATACGTGTGTTCTAGAGTTACTTTTATCCAATAAAGCTGCAACTTGTGGCGAGTCAGTAGGCCTGAGAATATATCCGCAACTTTAGTGTGGAACCGGACAAATCGGCCCGAATACCCGTTCTCAGCTCAGCTTGTCATCAATCCCGCGCGCTTCGTCTTGACTGCCATCTGCTCCTTTTATTCATGTTATGTTATGAGCTTCCCCGGGCCTACGATAGCAAGATACCTCATGGGCGATAATTTTTGAGGAGACAACGCCTTGCCCGGCGAGGAACCGGCACCCACGAACTCGCTGCTTTTGTGAACTCTCCGCAGCGCTGAGAACCCAGGACGGTAACGTTCACCGCGCCATCGTGCGGATAAGCCATAGAACATGAAGGTGTCTGTGGAGATCATCATTTACAATACACCCTATCTCCAGCATTCATCTTAACCGAAGCCCATCGCAATCTATGCTCTGAGCGTCATATGACTATGCACTCTTGTATGCTATGTCCGACTCCAGGATATTTGAACACAGCACAGGATCGAGCCCTCCGTCCCTTCGTGGAGAGAAGACGGTAATTATAATCCGGACAGGACGATGAGAGTGCACCATGGGTGCAGTGGACCGAACAACGATAACATTGGAGGCATCGCCACTCGTAATATCGCCGTTGCGCGCCATACTGGCGTCGCACGGCATTGATGTGCAGGAAGTGAGCGCTTCCAACCTCCGGTGTATCAGGCTGAAAAGGATAGATGAAAGTCAGGTCGTGGTCGACGGAAACGTCTCGGTACGCCTTCACCTGTTGCAAGTGTGCTGTGACATTGCGTGCCCCTGTGGCTGACTTCATATGTTTTTCAGTCAAGTGAGAAGGCGGCCGTAGACGCAGGCACTAACTCCGAAGACCCGGCGAAGGATATCGGCGACGAGGTGCGCGTCTGTTCCTGCACGTTATTCGGAGCGCTCACTCATTTTTTAGGTTCGTTTCCGTGTCGAACCCGCGCTCATTGGACAAAGCGGTGATACATACTCGCTCGATATCTGTCCACTCAAAAGGAGTTTGCAGAGTTGCACATATCTATATGGAACGATCCGGAAGTGAGCCGATAGTCTCTTGGTTCCATCGTAATGTTGACAGTGACTTTTCGCCGACGCGTTGCCTTGTCATGATGCTATTGCAGGCGGTATATGCCTGGAGTCCTATCTGCCTGAATGATTTCCACCTAAAACACGGTACACAAGTGAGATACGCTGGAACCGAGCCACGCGTCTATACGTGGCTTCTGCAGGCGGTCTCCGCTTCTTGCCTCAATGTCGTCCGACACTTCTCTGGTTCGTATACATCGCAAAATCTTCCCGGGCGCACAAAGTTTTCCTGGCCAGCGTGAGCGCTCGGAGTACATGCGCAGTACACAGGCATGATGTTTCGGATGGAACGCTGGCAGCGGCGTTGATTGGTGTTTCACTTCAAGTCGGATAATCGCATTAGCAGCGGAGGCAACCGTGTTGGAGACAGTGTAGCAAGCGAAAGTGCGAGCTCTGCTTGAGAGGACGGGATACGATACATTCAACCACACTCTGCCCCATGGTTGACTTAGGTGGAGCTTGCGAGGTGGTCCTCTTGGCTCAGCTCGGTGCACTGCTGTCCAAGCTTTGCTTCGAGAATCTGGGCTCTGACGCGCAGGCTTATCTGTACACGAGCAGTGAACAACGTAACGCACAAGCAACCCTTGGATGCTGGCTCAGAACTGATCGCGGTGGCGCGCTTCGTTGACAACCGTGGATTGCAACCTTCCGGTGGCTTGCTGGCTCCTACGAGCTTGCATAGTATTTAAAGAGTGTATGGTCAAGCGACAACTCCAGAGCGCAACTCTACTGCCTCCTGCACTTAGTCCAGGCTCTCGGCTTCAGACGTCCTCAACCTTTCCACTTTTTCGCAAGCTAAGCCCCTGAACATCCTTCTCGCCCCGCTATTCGCATCCCCTTCCTCGTCAATGTCTTCTCCCGACTCAGAGCACATTGGTATTCTACCGTCCAAGGCCGACGGGAAAGCTAGCGAAATGCAGCACGGAGATGCCATTCTCGACATCGCCGCGTCGTTCATCCGCGCATTGGACTACTCTCCACCTTCATTCCCTCAAGACCCGACTCTCAAGGAAGCTGCTGTCAAGGAGCTTGATAGTTGGGACGTTGGCGAGGCCCTTGTCGGCGTAATGAAGTACCTCGACGTTGGTCTTGCGTCGGCTGAGGTACGTTCTATCTCGTACAGAGGTGTCTGACGCCCGTTCACGATCCCACTAGCTATTCTACCCTTCGCATGAGTTTGACCTGAAGGTCATCGTGGCTGTCTGTACGACGTGTGACTTAGGCCCATCATGCGTAATACAGGCACTAACATCCTCTTCAGGTGCATGACATGGATCGATAGTGTGGCGGACTCCATCATGGACGCCCTGACGGATTTCCAGCGTCGCTTCCACTCTCGCCTCCCTCAGCTCCACCCAGTCCTGGATAGATACGCCAGCTATATGCTCAAGCTTTACAACCACTACGAGACCTATGTCGCTGGTGCGATGATCATGTCAAGCTGTGCTTACATGGATGTCAATTGCCTGGAAGTACGCGCGCTCACCAAGCGGGTGCCAACCAAGAGTGACGCCAAGCTTTGGCCCTACTACGTCCGTAACCTGAGTGGTATGTATCTAACTCAGCATGATGGTCTTAGTCACTGACGCACATTCAAGGCGTCTCTGCGTTCTACTCGTTCGCATGCTTCCCCCAGAAGGATCACCCCGATCTTGTCAACTACATTCAGGCGATTCCCGATATGCTCATCTTCACCAACTTCCTGAACGACGTTCTGAGGTGCGTAAACTGATGGACTCTCGTTCTCGCTCGCCCATCAATTTTCGACGTCCTCTAGCTTCTATAAAGAGGAGATGGATGGCGAGCAGCACAACTACTGTCAGATGATGTCGCGCGTCTCCGGTCGTCCGCCGGTCAGCGTGTTGGAGGAGGTTTCGCGCGAGACAGTGACGGTAGCCAAACGTGCCGAGAAGATCCTGGAGAACTCTCCGGCGGCTCTCAAAGCATTCAAGGACTACCAGCAGGGGTATATGTAAGTCGCGCCGGATAATGTTTTGACATGCAACGTCCCGAGCTGAATGCCACGGCACAGGCGTTTCCATCTAGATGTAGCCCGTTACCGCCTCCCAACGGCATGGAAGGCTCAGTTCTCTGAGTGAGTATCTCGCGAAGAAGAAGCGAAGCAGTGTATCCCAATACCTCAGTATTGGAATGACTTGCGCGCACGATCTGTACTGCCAGGATGCTGAGTCTGCGAGGCCGCAATGGGCATAATTCGGTGTTTCGAAGTGTTGAAGTATTCAAGTCGATTTGCGGTGTAGAAGTTGTGCGCAAGTGCTATAGATGCGTTTATAATGTCGGACGATGATGTCCCGGCCTGTCCCGGCCGATTGCGGGAGTGGCACCGGCGATATCGGCCCGAGCTTCTTTTCGACCAATTCCAAGCTTGATCTTGACCACCATCGTCTGCCATGTCGTCTCGCGGCCGGATAACTTACCAGCTTACGAGAGGGAGACCAAATCGCGTCGACGAGCTATCCTCAAACCAGACTACTTGCAGACAGTGTAATCATCAGCGCAACGTGAGGAGGCGCCTATGAACTGCCACCGCGGCGATGAGAAACTAGGAAGTCAACATACCCTGCGCGCTAATCATAGGGACATTGGACCGTGTAAGAATAAGGCGACCAGGAGACCATCTGAGTCATTGACGATACCCATGCCTCTTTCGAGTTCCCTGGACTACGATAACCTCTAACTTGTCTACGGCAGCATCTGCAGGCGACTGAGCCGAAGTCGCATTGTAACCTTGGCTCTGGGTAGCGTAAACGGCTACGCGATGTCAAGCATCGTCGCAGAAATCAAGCCTTCGGAACATACTGCACAGGACGCAGCGGTATACCCCGTATATTGTCACAGAGGCCCGAGGAGAGCCCCGTCCCCTCGTGCAGAACCTGAGGAGAAGAGTACCGCGATGAGAGTGCATTTGGGTGCGGTGGACCGGACGATGTTAACACACGAGGGACCTCCGCTCGTAATGGCCCGAGTGCGCACTACGCTAACAATGCTTGGTATCGTTGTGCAAGATGTGAGCGAGTTCAAAGTCGTATCAGGCCGAAGGTGGGGGCAGATGGCACTCATATGGTGAGAGTGGAGAATTTCGTGGTACGTGCGATTCTTCTCTTACTATCTCTACTATTTGAGCGCAGAATTTAGCGCTGAAATGCAGTCTGCAGACAACGGAGACATCGCTCGTGGACACTATATATGGTGACAATCCGGCGGTAGATGTCCGCGATGAAGTACGCTCATACTTGCAGGTCTTCTCTGTTTCATCCTGACCTCTTGATTCAGGTTCGTTTCTACGTTGAGCTCACGCAGATTGAGCAACTAGACGGGACGTGCTCTCTCGATATTCGCAGAAGCAAGGGCAATCTACGCAGCTACAAGTTCCTGTACGACACGATCAGAGAGTGAGCAGCCATTATTGGTCTCGGCCGTTGGTTGGCGTGTTAACAGCACATCCAGTCGTATTGCTCTGGCACCATGAAGTTCAGATATCGACTTTACCGCGCGTGGCATCCACTGAGTTGAACTCGACGCACTATGTCCGGGCATACGGACCGGCACTGACACATTACATCGAGAGCACGTTTCCAGCCCTTTGTGTTGTACAATCATCCTGAAAGCTGTATACTGCGATGCAGAAGAGCATGTGCGTTCGCCAGTAGCAACTTCCATACATCCCAGTATCTTCTGCAACATTCCCGGACCCTTCCCCTTGAACCCGACCTCATTTGATGGTCCTTTGTCCACCTTATGTAAATTTGCCTCCGAGTGGTTTTCGGAGTGGACCGGCGACGCCACACAGCGCAAAAGAACAATGGTTCGTCGAGTTGTTGGCTGGGAATCCGTTTGAGAGAAACCACGCCTGCTGGGCGGTATAAGTACGTGTGTTCGACGGTTGCAGGGGATGTAGCTTTCCGAATCCCCACATCCCATCCCATCCACATCACACGAACATGTCCGAGTCTCCCTATGCTCCATCGTTTGCTGCGTCGTCGTCAGCATCCGACAGCGACTTCATTGAGACGCCCGTACATGGACCCGGCACGCATGTACCCAACCTTGCGCTCGACAACGTCGAAGAGGAGGATTGTCCCTTCGTCTACATGCACATCCTCAACGAGATGATAGCGGCAAAAACGAGTAAGACTTTCTTCAGAGCCAAACCCGAACTTGAATTAACATCAACGCAGACCTTGGCGCTGGCAAGGACAAGTCCGTGGAATCGGATATCTGCGAGCAAGTCATGAACGAGCTGGTTCACGTCGCTGCAGACGTCTACGTACCGCGCTACAAGCTCCTCGCGCTCCCTCATCCATCATCGCCCGTATTTTTGTCGCCGATTCTCGAGCTTGAGGACCGCGAAGTCGCGCCAAAGTTGCCTAGCCTGGTTGAGGTTCTGGCGCGCCTGTGTACGCCATTGTCAACGAGGCGCGACGATGTCGATATTCGCCCAGTGTTCCCCGGCAAGCTCGTGGTGCCTGGTAGTCCGGTATCGACCTCCGATGTCGATGAACTCGTAGACGATAGCGACGACGGGTCGTTTCCCGTCTACGGTACCATCCAGGAGGGAACAGCGCCGCGCTCGAAGGGAAAGCGCAAGCGCGATGAAGATCCTGAGAAAAGTTACCAAGCTCGCAGTGCGTAGACTTTTATGGGCTTCATACGAGCTTTGAAGCTGACTTGTGCGATGCTTAATAGGTTCTTGGCATCTGCAGACGGCGCTGTCGTCTCCACCATCTGCCAAACGCTCGCGTAGGATCGAAGAGCCATTCTCTGGCCACTTCGACGGAGTCGATGAAGCTTGGACCTGGGATCCGCTTGGGCACATGGTCTTCGAGCACGGAGTTGTAGTTGCTTAGGTTGCTGCGTTGCACGCTTGCTCGGTTCGCTCGGTTTCTATGTTGTAGTCTCGTTGCTTCCCCGTCTCGTTTTTGGATCTGTATACGTGCACATCTTCTTTGGTATTGATTGTATCACTTTTGCTTCGTATATATTTTATCGCTTGATTCTATTCATGCAGGAGTTGTATGTCAGCCGTCATTTGACGGGAAAGGGTAGAAAGAACGCACCTTTGCACAGTCAGACGCGGACGAGTGCGATGTTGGCAGAGTGAAAGTGTGACCGTTCTCTGGCGCGTTCGATGGCATTAAGGAGAAATAGCGTCTACACTTCATGCCACGCTCCTTGATATCGAATGCCGTTTAAACACAACGAGACTGAAGACGCCAAACTCTGTACAACTGTACGGGCCTAAGCCCGCGCAAGTAGCATTGCTGCCAAAGTTCTCGATAACGCGTTACTATCTCAGTCGCGTGATATGGCACCCCATAGCACTCTTACTGCCCATGTGTCTTCGGGGGGTTCAGTCAGCGCTGCATACATATACGCTACGCTTTGCAGCCCGGAAAGAGCCAATCATGCGTTGGTGACAGTACCACTGCCCAGGAATCAACAGGCAGATAGGGCCAGAGCCAGCCATTGCATGGCTCGAGCAAGGAACACATAGCAATCTTCAAAAGTAGGACCATCATGCAAGGAACCGAGTTGAACGTCGAGGACAACACGCAAATTCAAGCGCGCGCACTTGGCACCTCCATTTGATCCGAGCGAACGCGTCTTGTCACAGACCGCGACGTTCCATCGCCTCCAGTACTCCCTTTACCCGAATCGGCGGTGCGTTCCTTCGACAAATATACGATTCAATCATACTTATAACTATGAACAGGAGTGCTCTATCTCTCAGTGCAGCATGTTGGAGACACGACTGGCCAACCAGCTTCTCCGCAAGACATGCACCGGCACCGGCCGCGCATTCTGGGCTCCCTATAACTCGCGCCGTCACTCGACCTCCGCATCCGGCCTATTCGCAGCCTATTTCTCCTCAAATCAACGCTGGTCAGCCACTACCGCCCGCACGGACACTTTCCCCGTCCCCGCACTCGACCCCATCCCTCCAACCGCACTCCGCCCTTTGCCGACATTAACACCCAGCCGAATAATCACGACCTATTCGCAACTCTCAAAGTCGCATCTGACTACGCTGGTGGTGTTAACGGCCATGGCGCCCGTCGCACTATCGCCTCTCCCAGCAAGCGTCACCGTTTTACTCGCTACAGGCGCAGGAACTGCACTGTGCTGTGCCTCGGCAAACGCGTTAAACGAGCTCCAAGAAGCACCCTTCGATGCGCAAATGGGAAGAACGCGTGGAAGACCGCTCGTAAGGAGGATAATCAGTCCTACGCACGCGGCGCTCTTCGCTGCGGGCACTGGACTCGCCGGACCCGCGATACTGTGGGGTCTGGTTAATCCTACGACCGCATTGTTAGGAGCGGCGAATATCGTGCTTTATGCGGGCGTGTATACGGCTATGAAACGGTATACGGTGTGGAATACTTGGGTTGGATCGGTCGTGGGCGCTATACCGCCTTTAATGGGATGGACGGCCGTTGGGGGTCATCTATTACCGTCGCCCGATCATCCTATCACGCTGTTCCTCCCTCAGTTCCTCTCGAGCACGCCGATGCCGGATATAACGCTCATCGACAACCCACTCGCACCACTCGCGTTGTTCCTATTGATGTATCACTGGCAATTCCCACACTTCAACGCTCTCTCCCATTTCGTGCGTTCTGCGTACGCTCAGGGAGGATACCATATGCTTTCCATCCTCGATCCACGGAGGAATGCCCTCGTATCACTACGACATACAGTGATGTTGGCGGGACTTTGTACGGTGCTTGTCCCGTTGTCCGGATTGACGACTTGGACGTTCGCGTTGACGAGTGCGCCGGCGCATGCGGTGTTGCTTCAAGCTGCGTGGAGGTTTTATAAGGAGGGAGGAGAGGCACATGCGAGGAAGCTTTTCCATCATTCGTTGTGGTACCTCCCTGTCGTATTGGGGCTTATGATGGCGCATAAGCAGGGGATGGAGTGGACTAGTTGGATTGGGTTGAGTGGTGAGGAGAAGGAGAAGAAGGAGGTCGAGAGTGCTGTTTAGTACATATTTGTATCATAATTGACTGCTTCCTTGTTATTTGCGGAGGTGTTGAAGATATATCTATTGCTACTGTGAATTGGGTGTCTGACGAGCAGTATGGATTAGATATGAGACGGTCGATGAGTGGTAGTAGGATGGTAAGTACTAAGTACAAGTAGCACGACCATGACGGGAAGCAATATTGAAAAGAGTACATAAATAGTCTTCGGCCGATGCCGATCATCATCGGAGACTTCGGGTTCAGAAACGGGCCGCTTGTGCCGCTTTGCTGGCTTCCTCTTGACGATCACCACCCGCCCTGGTCGTGTCGTAGCATGTTTGCCGCTCGACCAATATACTCACAACTACTGTTATAAGGATACTGCCCTGAATGTGCCCGTGCTACTGGAGACCAAAACTTCACCGGCAACGGCTAGCAAATTCATCGGATAGAGAGAGAAGATGACCGTACTGCCGACACCACAGGTTCCATCCCTGTGCGTGTTTCCGACCAGTTCCGTCGGACTCGACAAGGCTGCGTACTTTCAATGTTTCCTTTCTCAAGTGCCATCCACGATCATATCGGACGAGATGGCCATGTTCCCAGTAGGGAATGTCAATGATTGGCCGCTCTTATCTCGAACGCGCGCGTAGACGACTTCCAGCCGTCCTTCTTGGGCGGTGTGATACTCATGGAGAATGATGAACTGGCGGGGATCCTGTGCTTGTGATTGCATTACGGTGTCATATCCTCCCGGAAAATATCTTCTTGAATCGGTCACAAGGGACGTGTGGCCAAACACTCTTCCTCAAGACACCTTCTTTTGATTCCCCCAAGAAAAGCGATGTTCTTTATAGCTGGCGCTACTTGTCCCCAATACCGTTAAGCATGCAATAGATTCGTCACGCGCGAAACCCTGTGAGTAGGTATCCCAATCTTCATGGCCTTCTCTCACCTTTTATCTACCTCAGTTATCATTAGGCGAGCAAAGCGACAGGCAGTGGACTCAGAGTTTGCTTCTGGAACACGGCGTGGGTGCACTAGGACACAGAAGGCTTCTGCTGACCCGCATCTGACATGTACAACAGTTCATCTATAATGATGTTGATTCTCGAAGAAGATTGAATCTCAGCCAAGGATTCCTGTCCTAGGTTTCTCATCCAGAACTTATAAGACGTGCGTCGAACTTTCTCATACGCCGCCTTTCGCCCTCGCTGACAACGTTTTGCTCAATCTCTCAGCCATGTTCCCTATTACATGCAACGCTGTCGGCGATATCATAGCCATCGCAACTCTCGTTCTCGACATCGCCCAAGCGTTAGACGAATCCCGAGGGTCGCCCGCCCGGTACCGCGCATTCGTATCGGAGCTCAGATCTCTTCACATCGTGCTCGCATCCGTCTCTCGTACCGCTGAATCCACCACCGATATTGCCTTGCGCAACGAGATCGTGCGCGAAGTCGACCATTGTGGCAGGGTGATTCGAGATGTGCTCGAACGCGTCGCCAGGCTATCGTTGCTTGAACGCGACGTGACTGGGGAGGACGTTATACGTGTTAGGCTCAAGCGTCAATTGTACAAGCTTGAATGGCGCCTCAGATTTCACGGAAGCGCCGAAGCTATCCGTGAAGAGCTTTCGCTGGCGACTCAGCGCCTCACGGCGTATCTCGTCATCTCCAATGCGTCAGTATCATTCCTTTGCGCTTCGTGAAGATCATCGCTTACTCACTTATGACGGTGCAGCGACGGATTACAGAACCTAAATGCTTCGTTTACGCGTCAGCTCGACTCTTTCACTTCCGGGCTTTCCTCTTTGATGTTGAACCAGTTTGCTGCTGGGGCTCTCCGCGATACTGCACTGCTGCGCGCTGCGCGTAATGTCACTGTTGCTCTTGATGATCTAAGGCTCGCTTCCCAACGTGCGTCCATAGAGCCGAGCACGCGCAGCAATGCCATGGTTCCTACTAGTGTCGACAGCAGCAAGGTAATCGCTGCAGGTCTTTTGGGTGTCCTGGTATTCAACGCACGCACTACTTTGCGCTCCACCGATTTCGCGTTGCTCTTTCTTGCATTCACCGTCCTGATGTGCAGCATTTCCCATGACGGACACACGATTGCGCCAAAAATGGCATATGATCAGAATAACGCGATCACTTTCTACGATGCCGTGGGTCGGCGACTCGTTTTTCCGCTCGAACTCTGTGAGACATCTGAGGTCAGTACATTACATCCTTGCAACGATTGATTTCCTTACTGACGGAGCCGAAGATGTTACATGCTACACTTGTCAACTTGTTTTCTCGGCATAGCGGGCACTCTTTCATTGAAGCACGTCAATACTTCTTAATGCCCTATAGGCACGGTAACATAATCCGGCAGCGCATTGAGGCTCGTGATTGGAAGAAAGTGGCTGTTCCCGGCACAGAGGTTTGGATGGGGATTGATGTGCAATGTGTCGGGAGAATGCTGAACATAAATCAAAATTTTACGTGTCCGGTTTGCTTCACCAATGTTGACGACATAGGTGATCACCAAAGCCGGTCAAGGTAATGCATGTTTTCAATCAAAAGGCCACCATAAAATGAGCTGAAACTTTGCGCAGGAAAGCCTGTAAAGATGCATACTATAGATATCGGTCACACTCTGGCTTGGGGTCACTCTACTATGCAACACCCAAGTTCACCTTCAATCCTACCTTCGTCGGTCGGACCTCATCATCTGACGAACATGCGTACGAAGAGAGTACGATTGACTGGGGCAAGTTTCCTCGCGCGAGGTTAGTGTAAACCTGCGTCTATGCGCCGCACACCTGACAAAATCCTGGTAGACCAAAAGCGATGCCAAGTGTGCAGCGACGAGATTTCGATGTGGAACTCCCTGCGGAAACCGCCACCAACTCGTCGGCTGGAGACGAACACCAGTCCACCCGAGAGATATCGTCAGCACTTGATCGAGACTGGAAGACTCACATCCTGACCTTTGAACATGTAGAGCTTCATTTTCCGGATCCAAAGATCAACGCAGCAGATTGTGATCTCACAGAGGAGCCAAAGCTTTACATTGAAGATGGGGAAATCATAGAGGAACCTCTCGGGCTAAATCCTGATCGCGCCGATAACTTAAAGACTGACGCCACACTGAGCTCACCCGGGATCTACGAATCGTTTTATGCAGCCGCCGCTAATGGTCTCTATAGTCTGGTGGCTCAGTTTCTTGACGAAGGAATGGATGTTGATCTTGTCCATAACAAACTGGGATACACAGCGCTACATTTTGCGTCGAGCAATGGATATACCGATATTGTAGAGCTTCTCCTTGACCACGGTGCAGCGATTGATGCTATTGCAGAGCAACATAAAACACCTCTCTTGTGCGCCTTAGCCCACAATCATCATGATACCATATCTTTGCTTTTCGCACGAGGTGCAGTTGTCGATGCACCAGCGTCAGCACAAGCTACGGTCTTCTTTACTGCTATGTGCTCGGGAAACATTGCTGCTGTGCGCTTTCTTTTTCGTCTAGGGCTAGACATCAGTGTCGGCCTCAGCGATCAGACTCCTCATGATGATGTTCTTAGTGCTGCACACCTGAGAGACCATGCAGAGATATTGGAACTACTTCTGAAGAAGGTGGGCTGTGTGGATTCCAAATGTTTGACGCAAGTGCAGAACCCAATCTTACTGCTTGCAGCGGCTCAGGGGAAGAAGGATGTCTTCAAGATCCTCTTTGCCATTCGGGATTCGACTGATGATTTGCTGCCTTTGTCATCGGTTAGGGAAGAACAAGCTGCATTGCTTTACCATGTAATGGACAGTCGTGATACCAATATTCTCCGGAGGGTCGTCAAGACAGGAATTGACGTCAATATGTGCTTCTCGGATGGTACTACGCCGCTTTCGCTCGCGTCAGAGGCTGGCTTTCTTGAGATTGTGACAGTCTTACTTGCTCTCGGCGCTGATGTGAAGGGGAAGGCTAGGCCAAGAAGCAAGTCGTTGGTGCCGCCTACTTGGACGGCGTTGCATGCTGCCGCTTATCATGGCCACCGCTTCGTGGTATTCGCGCTTTTGATGCACGGTGCTGATGTGAACGCACCCGCAGATACTGGTCACACACCGCTTTGGTTTGCCTTGAAACATCACGAGATAATATACAAACTGGGGTCAGGTGATGGTGAGTACTTTAAAATGCTCAATGCTGTGCGCACGGTGCAGACACTTCTTTTCCATGGCGCCGTCAACGACGCGCGGACGTCCACTCTTCTGGAGAAGTTCAACTCCCGTTTCGATTTGCCTACCGATAATGCCGACCCAGATATACCAGGAGCGTGGCGCGAAGGCTCAGCCAAAGATTAGGAAGAACGGTTTGATGTAGACCAATTGCTTTGTAGTCGTGTCGGGTTGGAGGTGTGTATTCGATAGGAGCCCTGTGTTGGCCCTATAGTAGATCAGCCAATCTGCCAAACTTGTAGTGTTTAACTGTGTAAATAACCCCCCCGACGGTAACATGTGTCGTGCCTCGGCTACGTACAGAATTGCGCTAAATCACCGCCGCTCATTGAAGGACCGTCAGCGATAACCAAGCCATATTTGTTGAAACTTGCAAAGTACAACGAGTAGAAGACAGGAATGAACAACTTGAACATGCGCATGCACAGTAAATCAGAGGCATTGTACAACCGGGATAACTTGGATAGGCTTAGACAACCATTCCGTACATCACCGCTGCATCAACTATCAGAGTTTCCCGATGGTCCTTTCCACAGACTTCTAACCCGCGCGAACGCATGACGGTCGAGAGATGGAAGATGAGTGCTTGACAGGGAGAGTGAACAGCTTTGCGACATCCGTGGTCGACGCCGGAGAACGAGAGCATCGGCCATCGTCATGTGTCGGCGAGGCGATGACAAGTGTCATATATCTTCGCGAAGGCTGGCTATGGCCATCGTCGCTGCATGGAAGGTATAGTTCGAGTGGCACCATTGAAGAAGAAGAGGGGAGGTGACGGATCTGATACCTGTCATCGTCTGGTCATCGTCGTTGAGGAAGACGCGAGAGCCCTATAACATTTCCTACGTTGCCTCTTTACCACGACGCCCACACGGAACAGACTGCACGGAGCACCTACAAGTAGCTTTTCCGTTCGACTTCAATGGGCCGATACTGCCCACAACAATTGCCGCTGGCTCACTGTCTGAGCGTATGGGTGCCCTACGACCCGCGAAGCCACTGCATATTCCACATTTCCCGTCCCAGCGCTCGATACAACGCCGGTACTGCTGAGGCTATGACGCCTGTTACGCTGTCGCCTCTACCTGGTTTCACTCGCGATGGGTTCCGCAACGGCATTACGCTCTGCCTGTGCAAACTTGTTGGATGACCACCAACAAGCGTCAAACGATGTGCAGATGGGGAGGGCGCGCGCGCTATCGCTTGTGGGTAGAGTAACCGGCCCTACGCATTCGACTCTGTCTACTGGGCCCATCTCTAGACCCGGAATACTTCGGTCGTTGGAACGGCATTACTCGGCGCTGCGACCGTACTTCGTGCGGGTGTACACGGCTACACGCTGTGAAACCCCTGGGCTGGCTCAGCCGTCAAGGACCCCTCGAGTCCACCTCACACTCTTCATCCCTCAATTCTTAGTTCGCGGAGCACCGTGTTGACCGTCCGGTTATGTTGTCGTGAGCGTGTACGGTGCTCGTCCCTCTTATGATGGCGGGGATGCTTGCGGTCACCAGTGCGCCGGCGCATGCGGTGCTGCTGCAGGCAGCGCGGAGGTTTTACAATGCAGGGAAGGCAAGGGACATGCGAAAAAGTCGTTCCACCATTCGTTGTAGCATCTGCCAGTTGTGCAAGGGTTGGGGGCGCGCAGGCAATGGAGTGGGCTAACTGATTGGGCATGGCAAGCAAGAAGAAGGGGGAGGAGAGCGAGCTGGAGAGCGCCGTTCCGTATATGGGCCTTTGTATCATAATCGGCTCGAGCCATCGCTATCGAAATATTCTTGAAACCCGTCTACGCAGATGAAGTTGTGACGGAATCTTCATCTTGCACGAAACGCTCCTTGAGCCTTTATGGGCCGGCGGCAGGCCGTGTATAAGCGTCAATCGACGTCGGTCAAGTTCACCCACGCCCCGCCCTCATTGACCTCTGCATCGGGTAAATCTGACCCAATCTTCATCTCTTCTAGAACGCAATCTAGGGCACCTCGTTCTGATAACAACCACGATCCTCCATACTGTGGTTGTCCCACGCTAAGAGGACAATAGCGAATCTCACGATTCAACGAACCGTCGGCCAAGTTCGAAATTCAACCATCAACCACATAGGCCTCGTGTAGCTGCCTGAGGTTTAAAAGCTCGGACGCGGCGCTGGGCGAAAGGTTGGCTTCTGCCTTCATCATCATCCCCACACCCTCTTCATCCACCATCCACCATCCACCATTCTCCATACTGCCACCACAGACATCGATGGCTTCTACTACTTCTAACTTGACTGGTTTCGCGTCTACGCCTGCGCGCGATCGTCGCGCCTCGTTCGCGAATGCATTGGCTGCGTTGGCTAGTATGCGTAGCCTGAGGCCGGTGTTTACGCCGAGGATGAGGATGCGGAGCGCGAGCGCTAGCGTCGTCCCGCGCTCGGTCATGTATGCCGTACCTAACGCCATCGCCGATGAAGATGAAGATGAAGGTCAGTGCGGTTGTCATTTGTTGTGGTCGGTCGAACCACATAAGGCTGACGATTTGTTTTACATTCAGATCGTCTCGGCTTCGATGTGCCACCGGTCCAGAGGGTCGCTTTCGCGCGCGGCTCGGACGCCATGGATATCACAGCATCCCCCGCGTTTGTGCCAGACCATTCCGGTCTCGTGGGTGGGTCCGGCGAGCCTTATCTCGCGCGCGGCGGTGACACGGTAGACATGGCCGAAGTCGAAGATCTCGTCTCCTCTCATTCTTCTTCCGATCATGAGGACGACGACGACGAAGATATGTTTGACTCGACATCGGAAGTCCAATCCCTCCTCTCTTTACCCTCCGCCTCGTCCGCTTCCCTCTCTTCATTCGATGGTGACGAGGAAGACGACGACGATGAGGATAAGACTGTCGATCCCTGGGCTGACGAAGATACGGCTGATTTGAGGGCTCATTATGCTGATGGGTGGAGGGTCCCAAGGCCGGTGAAGCCGTTGGGGAAGAGGAGGCGGGTTGAGGAGATCGCTATCAGCTATGATGGGTCTGACGATGAGGGAGAGATGGAAGAAGGCGAAGTCAATGAGACGCAGTGTACGTTCTTTTTTCCTCTGCCGCACTTATGTTCCGTAGCTGATCATGTTTTCGTTCACAGCGATGGATATGCGCTCTCCCGTCAAGCCGCTCCCCAAGCGCGCGCGTACGGGCGACGTGGTGTACTCTACCGAACTCACGCAGAGCGTGCCTGCCAGCTTCAACTCCGTTCCTACCTTTTCGCGTCCGATGGAGACTCAGAGCGCCGACATGACTACTACGGTCTCGAATGTGCGCGAGGCTGTTCAGTCCCGCCCGCGTTCGTTCTCTGGGGAAAGTGGGGTACAGCGTAGGGTGTTTTATGCGCCGGGGGAGGTCGTGCCTGCCTACTGAGGCTGTGACTCCAGTGGTTTTTGGTGTATGATTGTGCCGACATGTACTTTTTAGCTTTGGGGATGTGAGCCAGGGAGACGGCTTTCGAGCACTGGCAGATGTGAGATCTTTTATGCTGTATTTACTCGACTCTTTGTACATTATTCGTGGATCTGGATGTATGATGGTATTGTATCGTACACTGGGACATTTGTCATTGTTATAGCTGGTATCGAAGGCATAAAACACAGTGCGCCGGTCCCCTGAGTGCTGGCGTGGAAGCTCGACACGGCGTCGAGTTGCAACTTCCCAGCGGCGAAGTCCGGGTCTGCTAATTTGGGCCTGCCTCTGACCACCACTTAGTACTCAATCTTGATCATATACCTGTCTTCCAGCGCCTTGGATTTTCTTGGGAGCCTTGAGCTTTACCCGTCTTCGACATCATCCACTCCTTTCGTACGTTATCATCGTTCGAAAGTCTCTGGAATGCAGTAGATTCGCCGGTCTGGCGATACTCCGCAGGGGCTGACTGCATAAAATGACTGTATGCAAAGCTCTTCTATCTCCAGTACCAGCAGACTGATTACATTCTTCACGATACCCTCAATTGGAGAACTGCGCTTTCCAGTCTGCCGGAAACCGGTAACGGCTCACATCTATGTGAAACCGACTGCGACATGACATGAGTTTATTGCGCCGGAGCACCGAGTACAAGTATTAAGACACGACTTACGTATACCCTCGTTCATAGTCCTTGTACGCCTTCAAGGCAACCGGCGAATCCTCCAAAATCCTTTCGGCGCGCTTAGTCGCCGACACCACCTCGTGCGAGATATCTTTTAACACTCTGATCGGTGGACGGCCGGAGAGGCGCGATTTTGTTCGAATGTAGTTGTGTTGCTCGCCGTTCATCTCCTCTTTATAGAAGCTGGATGAAGGATGAAGGATGAAAGTTAGGATATCATGGAAGATGATCTGAGCTGCGAGCTTAGGGGGGTGCGGCGTACCTAGGGACATCGTTCATGAAGTTGGTAAAGATGAGCATCTCGGGAATTGCATGAATGTAGTCGCTAAGGTCCGGATGGTCCTTCTTCGGGAAACACGCAAAGGAGTAGAACGCAGCGATACCTTGATAGCATCATTCAAATCAGTGAAGATGACCATCGCAAGGCCTTTGAAGTCCTGATCTGCATGTACGTACCACTAAGGTTTCGAACGTAGTCAGGCCAGAGTTTGGCGTCCATCTTCTTCGGTAACCTTTCAGTGAGAGTGGCACGCAATTCCAGACAATTGGCGTCTATGAAGGCACAGATTGACATGATCATGGCGTTGGCAGAGTAAGCTTCGTAGTGGTCGTATAGTTTGAGCATGTATCCGGCGTATCCATGCAGAACCGGGTGGAGCTGGGGGAGACGAAAGTGGAAGCGACGTTGGAAGTCTTCTAGTGCTTCGATGATTGTGTTCGCCTCTTCGTCGATCCATAACATGCATCTGGAAACATATGGCTTGATGATGCAAGCTGGACAAGGTCAACATGAAAGCTTACGTCGTACAGATGGTCATGATGACCTTCAGGTCAGTCTCATGCGAGGGGTAGAAGAGCTACGCAACGGTTAGTAGATGCCCGCCGAACTGACATACTCCTCAGGTTGTGGGGAATTTAACGTACTTCGGCTGCAACAATGGCGGTGTCGAGGTACTTGATCACTGTGCCGTCAAGGATCTCGCTGGCAACATCCCAGGTGTAAAGCTCTTGGAGAGAGCGCTCCTTGAGGATCGGGTCGTGAATGACGGAGGGCGGCGAATAATCCATCGCACGGATGCACGACGCAATCACATCGAGGATAGCGCTTCCGTGATCCATGTTGCAAGTCTTCCCGATGGCTTGAGACGGGAGGGTGTCAATGTGTTCAGAAGTAGCTGACAGTGTCGGCATTGAGAGCAAGCGGGGAAGAGACTGCGAATGGGATACCGAAGTGATAGCGTGAAATGTTTTAAGATCTCGAATGGCATGTACAGTCATGAATGGTCATTGACGGGCATAAACGGTCACGAAATCCCATGAAAGGCCGTGAACACCGACGTTTAATGGCCCCACTGTACCATGCACGCTTCTAGTGACTTCTCGCTTGACTGTAGTAAGGGTTTCCAGACGCCCGTGAGTGGCGCCACGCTCTCTCAACGATATGATGCCGTCCGCCCGCCTTCTGTCTTTTGCCTTTTCGCAAGGCATCATATCAGTTTGCAAAGGAGACTATCTCTCAACCAAGCAAATTTGTGATCTAATCTGAGCTCCGAGTCAGGGCATGTGCGATATGTCGAGTGGCGCACGCATGAGCTACTGGCGGAAACGTCAATTATGAGACCTAAAGCAAAGGTGACATTGTTCACTGGGAGAGCACAACATCTCATCACTTTCCCGTTTTCTTGGCCTTCGCAGCCGCCCTCTGTCTCTTCAACATTTCCAGTCGTCCCTTCAACGCGCTAACCCTCTCATCCGCCTCCTCCTGCGCCCTCTCCTCTTCCAACAATCTATCCATGATAAGCTCTCTATCCTCCACTTCCTTCCTCTGCCTCTCCTTATTCGCTTGCTGTTCCTCCGTCAGCTCGGGTTCGGGTTCAGGCTCGGCAGGGAAGCCAGATTGTGTAGAGTCTGTGACGAGTTGAGGTTCGGCAAAGACGGTGGCGCGCGCAAAGGTGTCTTGTTGTGTGTTGTTCTCAGAAGACTGGGCTGGTTGAAGAACGGTCTGTTGGAACGCGGCCCATTCGTCGTCTAGCACCGATTGAGGTTGTGGCGCAGCAGCCGGTGCAGGTACAGGCGCAGAAGCATCGGCCATTTCCGTATCCTCATCTTCATCCTCGCCGCCCTCCGGTACGACACGCGTAGGATCCGAAAAGAAATCCGCAGGGAACCCTCCACCCTCTCCATTCGCTTCTCCCTCATCCTCATCGTCAGTCCGCATCCTCTTCCCCCTCCCCTCTTCATCCTCCTCGCTACCCGCTCTCCTCTTATCACCCAACTTCTCCTGCATCCTCCTAGCCTCTTCCTCCTCCTGCACCTTCCGCCTCTCCGCCTCCTTTGCCTTCATCACGTTCGTTCGGTGGGCTTTGGAACCGAGATGACCTTCCCATGCTGAGGCGTGTTTGACGGATGTAGAGCATATTGTACAACGGAGTTGGTTTGACGAGGTGTAGGATGCGTATGGGTGCGAGATGCGCGTTTCGGCTCGTTTGGCTTTGAGCAGGGCGCGTGCGTCGGCCATTGTGCGCGGTGTCGTGTGGGAAAGGCGAAGGTTGATAAGCTTGAGAGTTATGAGGAGTCACACGGCCTCCCGGAGTGTATGCCGCAGATGTGGTGCGTGGCTGAGGCCTGAGGGTTTGGTCGTAGTGGAAGGCAAGATTGACTCCGACGCGGCGCGTCACCGCGAACTCGACGCGCCGTGTTCGGTTTTTCGGGCCGGTGCTTTGACGAAATGGTTTTGGCGCTGCTTTCTGTCCCAGAACCACCACCATCGCCCCTCCGCCCAGCGTGTGATGTGTCCAGATATCGATATTCTCGTTTATGTAGAGCATGAGTGAAAAGTGCTCATCTACGCGCCATATCAGGACTCTTCCTTGTTCTCCCTCCCTCAGGCTCAATGCAGCAGTGGAAAGTACGGAACTCGGATTGAAACTCGATTGGCTGTACGTGGTACATCCCGTTGCTGCTACCCGCCCCATGTATGGATCGAAGATTGAAATCGGTTGTCGTGATATCGCGGGAGTATCTGACGGCGGGAGATGGGATCCGCCTTCGTGATATATATACGTCAGATCCAGGCGCACTGGGACACCTTGCCGGACTGAATCGCAGCGCCCGATTACTACCCCATTTATCCTGTCAACTCCTTCTGCCTGTCGCCCGACGCCAATGCCCGTTGCATGGTCACATCTAAGAGTGCTTGTAGACCTGAGCAGTACGTTACATGCAGCGTCCCCAACTGCCTGCGCTGACCGAGTGAATAGACGATGCCAAATGGCTGCTGCACGTCGCCACCGGGATTTACATCTGGGAAATAATGATCGGCCTTCCTTTCGATTTGGCAGTGTTGCGAATGTGTTCAAAAGGCGCGGGCCCGAACTATGCGAGAACTGTATAAGTTTCACAAGCTGAACTCATAAGGCCTACACTTACGGACGGACTACGTACCCAGATGTATCTAGCGTGCCGCTACCTCACGCTTATATCAATGATTGTTTATGTTTCCCTGTACAACAGGGCAAGGGTTTCGGAGGTAAGACGGCTCTAACCCTGTACACTATCTGACCTGAGACGTTTCTTAGCTTGACTGCAAGGCTCGTTGACGGTGCTTTGCATACTGTGGTCGTAGGTCACTCACACTTTGAAATAGGTGTGGGTCATTGTTTCGCAGGTAGGAGCATGCCCTCGTCTACGGAACTATGCCTGAACGACCGGGACTTACTAGGCGGTGGGATTATTTGCTGTTACGACGGCCTCCACGCTCATTGCTATTCGCGTGTACGTTCTCTTATGCGCGAGCGTGGGTGTTCTCTGAGCATGCCTAGAATTGCCATCTGGAATAGATCGGTGATCATACTCGGCCTTTGTGTTGTTGTCCTCACAGCGGACTTTGGAGAATCTGTTTATGGTACGCCCCACTCCATGCAATTGCTTTGTGCTGATCCGAACTGGAACCGACAGAGCTTTCGCAAGTGCGTCGTGTTCCCGAGCCGTCCTCTGCCGTTCTGAACATTATCACAGATAACTCCCATGGACAATGGTTTCTACTATCATGGTCCGAGCTGTGTACCTCGCGTATTACGGGAAAATCGAGCGATGGCAACAGCTGGCTTCGCCGTGAATGTTTCACTCCTCATCACAATGCTCGTGGGCCTCCTAAAACTGCGGGATGCGCGTAGAAGTCACGGGATATGGAAATTCCTCTGGTGGCAGGTACGTGTGTTGCATCATTGTACCGAGTTCAGTCTGGGGGTGCTAACATGTTACAAATGATCCAGGGGCTCGCTTGGTTCACTCTTGCAATCTTTACTGAAGTTCCGAGGGTGGTTTTTGTCTGGTCGAACCTATACCGTACGCTCTGAATGTTCGATATGCCCTCTCTTCATTATTTCTTACATCGTACTATGCTGCAGAACCAACGAACATGGTGAGCTCTCTCAATTACGACGATTAGTCGGCATACTGCTATCTTATATTGACTGGAGCTCTAGATGTTATCTACCCTGGAGGGTGTCGCCCTTTCCATCGGTGCCACTCGGATGTACCGTGCTCTCTGGACCTACGACCAGTCCGCTTACAAGTAAGTTGCGCCGTTTCTTGTCTTTTTTACGCGGCTGACCCCCAAATAGTATCAGTACCTTGACTACCTTCAAAGCCGCGCGCCCTGCGCCAACTCGTGGAAATTCCGACGGATAGGCTGCTTCCGCTACACGATGAGCTCGTCGAGAGTCAGGCTCATGGCCGACTTGTACCTGGCTGAGGATCCTGCCGCAGGAGCGTCAAGTACAGCTTCAGCTCTTGGTTTCAAAGCAATTCCGGCCACTACATAGCTCTGCTTTTGTGTTCTTGTAAACTTCCCGATTATCATCCCACTGTCTCTGTATGTCTATGTATCAAAGCGCACACCCGTACCATGATGTGGTCCACCAAATTGCACCCCCATGAAGACTCTCGCTTCTCTGAAGACTCGACATTTCCATTGCTATTTTCTCGTTCAAAGGTGCTATCATCGTGCACGCCAGTGGCAAGAATGGCGTGGTTTTCGGGGTTCAGCGCTCAGCCGCAGACCCTGACGCTTGCCTGACGCGCCGTGTTCGGAATTTCGGGCCGGGACCGGTAGGTTGTCGCGGCGATATCAACCTAACCCTAACCCAAGCATGCAGAGAGCTCTCTGCATGCATTATGCTTAAGTGTGGTCCTCCCGGGAGGGGATAAAGACCAGTACCAGTCGCGCGCTCCAGCGCCACCCCCAGATAAAAGATCACGTACTAGAGCATATTATTCGATGGGCGTCTCTATAATATAGGGTTGTCTACAAGTACAAGTATTTGTTCTCCGCAAGGCCGTCGTGGGATCAGAAGATACAAGAGGATGAAGCTATGTGGAGAGGCGAAGAGTCGTGGAGGTGACGTGTCTGAAAGTGGATGGAGGTATAGGAGAAAGAAGATACAAGTACATTTGCCACAGGCTTTGATGTGTGTCATTGAGGGTATGGTCCGTAATAGAGTGGAGATGAGAAAGAGAGGTTATACACTTTCATGAGGAGGGATTCCCGAGCACGCTATCCCATTTTGCTTCCCGTTAAGTCGCATTAGCGACTATGCCATCTTCTCATCATGAACGTGGTGGCTCGCGGTCGAATCGTGGTCCGATACCGATTCCACCTTCTTGCCCGTGACACGAGCGAGCGCATGGGCGGGAGGTGCTTTGGCGAACGGCGACACGCCCGACTCGAACAGAGCGGAGATCTCCTCGAGCGACCGTCCCTTGGTCTCGTGGTAGGTGAAGAACACCTGGACGAAGGATGCGATACAGAAGACACCGAAGATGATGTAAGTCTTCCACTGGATATTTCTGAACGCCACAGGCACGAACTGGGGTTTGACGAAGTCAGCGACAGTAACGACGAGAAAAGCGACAAAAGAAACTCACAAAGGCAAGAGCGAAGTTCATGATCCAGTTGGTCGCTGTCGCGAGACCAGCGGCGTTAGCGCGAACCGGAAGGGGGAAGATCTCGGAGATATAGATCCAGCTGACGGGGCCCTATAGGTATAAGTCAGCCGAAAGCTCGGGATGGTATACAGCACATGCGGACTAACCCAGGAGACGGCGAACGCAGCGACGAAAAGGTAGCAAGCGGCAATGACACCCTTGGAAGGTGGGCCAGTGACAACCCACCTGACATCGGCATTTCCGCCGAGTTCGTCGACGTAATGGCCGTAGCCAGCGAGGAGGCCTGCGACGGTGAACAGGCAAACGGCCATGAATGCCGAACCGGCCAGAAGGGTGATACGTCGGCCCCAGCGGTCGACGAAGAGGATGGCGGGGATGGTCATGACGAAGTTGATAACGTATTGGATCGAGGACGAGACAAGATTGGTGTTGCCAGTGAGGCCCGCCATTGTGACTGTAAGTTGGGTCAGTGTCTGCCAGTATATAAGACGCAGAAGGTCAACGAACAGATATCAACAATGTAGTACATCATCACGTTCACGCCAACGAGTTGACTCCAGAGTTGTGCGGACATGCCGGCGATGGTTCGGGTGATGAGACGTGCGCGGAACATGTCCATATACGTGACGTCTGCAGCCTCGCGCTCAAGGCGGATGGCCTCGTGCATCTCCTTGATTTCGGCCTGAACTTGCGGCGAGTCGATGGGCTGGTTGTAAATGCGCTGTACGATGTTCTCGGCCTCGTCCCAGCGGTCGTGAGCCGCAAGCCAGCGAGTAGACTCGGGGCAGAAGATCATGCCGACTGCGAGCAGGAAGCCAGGGATGATCTGAAGGCCCCATGCAAGCCGCCAGGATGTCTCGCTCTTGATGAAGGAGCAACCGTATGAGACGTAAAACATCACGAGGATACCGATAGTGGTGGCCAGTTGTTGACAGCCAACAAGACGTCCACGGATTTCCTAATCGGACTGCTCAGTCATCAAGCCCATTGTATGCTTGGAGGTAGAGCGTACCTTAGGCGACTGCTCGGCGAGATAAACGGGGACCTGGCTTGAGCACCAGCCGACACAGATGCCCTTGATCAAACGACCGACAACGAGCATGCCAACGCTCTGAGCAGCGGAGCACAGCGCGCAACCGATGACCCAAAAGATCGTGGCCATGATGATAGACGGCTTGCGGCCGAAGCGATTGCTGACATATCCGGCGACGTTGGCACCGATGAAAGCGCCTCCAGGCATAGCTATCAAGAGGTGTCAGACTGAAGCTTGACCATCTAGGGCAGGCGAGAAGCTCACCAGCCGTGATACCACCCTGAACGATATCGTCGGGATGGCCGAAGTAGTCCTTGTAAGCATCGACGCCTATGAAGGCAGAGATAGACGAGATATCAGTGCCGAACAGGAAGCCTCCCATTGTCGAGATGGCGCCGATGATATAGGGGTTGTAGAAGGTGAGCATGGCTGAAAAGCGCCCCCTAGTAGGCCGATTGCTTTAGATGTGTGATATGGAGTGGATGAGGAGTATCGAATACACGATGAGGATAGCCGGCTCGGCCCACAGCACTCATGTTTTATAGGAATTGTCAAAGCCGGTTCTAGGAAGTTTGCGGAGGCGGCCGAGACGGGGTCTGGCGCGGGACCCGCGCGGGGGATAAGTTAACTGCCATCGCTACGTGGGCCCCAGATGTCGCTCCGCAGCTCCCGCCCGCCGAAGGACAGGGTCGACTCACGCGCCGAAGTCGAGATCCGTTAGTCGTGGCAGTGGTGCCACGCTCGCGCAAGAGCTCGAGGAAATTGGATAGATGGAAGCAGATAGTTGAGGTACTTAGCAGTCAAGACGTACTCGAGCTCGTCGAGGGTGAAAGTCAGCAATGCGCTATGATTGTGAACAAAGACTGATGCCTGGTGCGGCAGAAGGGCAAGTAAGCCCTTCAAGTTCTTGTTCCGTGAACGAAGAAATCTCAGTCAAGACGACTGACTGTTCGTCAACCGCGGCCACTCTGCCCCGCATATACAACCGTTCGAGCCCGTGTACATAGCTGAGATCAGAAATGGTTTTAAGCACATAAAATTTGCATGGTGGTGGAAGGCAAGAGTGACCAGACCCTGCTAGACCACGCATCGAATCAATGAACTCGGGCCGATGCGCCGTGTTCGACTTTTCCGGCGCCGAGCTCGCCGTCGCCTCACGCGTTTGCGTCTTGACCACCATCGTCACTACTTCCAGTTCGCTCGCGTTATGCTCCGGACCCTCTCGAGATCTCATCAAGCGAACGATTGAGCTGTATGCTGTCTAAACTTTGAGGATGCGAAGACACAGCACCTAGAGAAGAAGCCGCACATATGAACTCGCGGCTCTTGAGAAGTTACATCTATGCTGCTCAAAACCATCTTCCCATAACTCGTACACTTTACTGGAAAGTGCTGTAAAATGACAGCTATGACTGTTGTGGATACGCGCCATACAAACATTCACGCGCGCGGGCGATGAGTGGAGGGAGATCAGTGCAAGCTGACTTGGGTACCGGTCAACGCGCGTGAACTCTGCAGGCTTGATCACCCGCGACACTACTTCGCGTGCCTTCACGAAACATGCTGAGCTTCTATCTAATAACCGTTGACATTGGGAGTAGGCTTACTGAACCTATCTGTATCGAATCTACGTAACGTGTGGGCCCGTCTTTACCTGGTTAGCCAAAGCAGGCGACGATGGCGCGCGCTGTTCACAACCGTGGACTGGAATGATTCACGCAGGTTCATGCAATACGGATCGTGCATAAAGTGGGGTGATGTATCATGAGTGGTTGCTATCGCAATGCTTCCAGCTATAAATGTCCTCAAGTCGACTACCCCGACCTCCATCTCAAACTCCTAGTCTCGCCTCGTCCTCCGCACCCTTCCACATACTCTCGATGTCGATCCTGACCACCCCCACTGAGCACTTTGGTGTTCTCCCATCGAAAGCCAATGGGAAAGCTAGCAATATGGATCACGGAGACGCTATACTCGACGTGGCTGCGTCATGCATCCGTGCATTGGGCTACTCGCCGCCCCCTTTCACTCACGATCCAAGCCTCAAGGAAGCCTCTGTCGAGGAGCTTCGTACTTGGAATCTTGGCGAGGCTCTCGACGACGTGATGAAGTACCTCGACGTCGGTCTCGCTACGGCCGAAGTATGTGCAACTCTCTGCATAGGTGTTGGACGCGTATTTAACTTGAATTGTCTTACAGTGCTTCTATCCTTCGCACGAGGCTGATGTGAAGGTTATCCTGACTATCTGCACGACGTAAGACACATCCATACCCTTCACCAAGCTATATCAGCAATAAAGTCCTTTTCAGATGCATGGTCTGGGTTGATACCGGGGCGGACACCATCATCGAGGCTCTGACAGACTTTCAGCGGCGCTTTCACTCTCGTCTCCCCCAGCTTCATCCGGTCCTGGACCGATACGCCAACTATATGCTCAAACTCTACGCGCACTACGAGAGCTATGTCGCCAGCGCCATGATCATGTCCAGCTGCGCCTTCATGGACGCCAGTTATTTGGAACTGCGTGCGCTCACCAAGCCGGGGCCGACGAAGAGTGACGCCAAGCTTTGGCCCTACTACATCCGTAACCTGAGCGGTAGGCATATAATTCTGCGCGATGGTGTTCTTCTTCTCTGATACGTTATTAAGGCGTCCCTGTGTTCTACTCGTTCGCATGCTTCCCCCAGAAGGATCACCCCGATCTTGTCAACTACATTCAGGCGATTCCCGATATGCTCATCTTCACCAACTTTTTGAACGATGTCCTGAGGTGCGCTGATTGCCAAGCTCTCGTTTATTTCTCACTCGCTCATCAATGTTTTCACACCCTCTAGCTTCTACAAAGAGGAGATGGATGGCGAGCAGCACAACTATTGCCAGATGATGTCGCGTGTGTCCGGCAGCCCACCCATTAACGTGTTGAAGGATATCTCGCGCGAGACAGTGGTGGTGGCCAAGCGTGCCGAGAAGATATTGGAGGACTCGCCGGCTGCCTTGAAGACGCTCAAGGATTATCAGCAAGGGTCTGTGTAAGTCGCACCTGGTAGAGCTCTTACGTGCAGCATTGTGAGCTCATGTTGCGTTGTAGGCGTTTTTATTTAGATGCGGCTCGTTACCGCATTCCGGTGGCCTGGAAGGCGCAGTTTTGCGACTGAGTACTACGCCGCGAATGATACATCAAGTACTCTATTCCAGTGCTTGGAGCTACGCAGTACACTTTCGGGATGCCATCCCTAACTATGATTTCCTCCATAAAGTCATCTTTCGGTCCGCGCCCTTTCCTGTACTCCGCTTGTTGCGATTGATTTACAACACGATCACGATTCACATCACAGCCTGGAGATTACTGGGGTTAGGGTTAATGCCACCTCGCGCCGTTGGATCCTACCAGATTCCCTGCGAGTCATGCCGCGTATCAAGTACTCAAGACGCTTGCATTCCTCTCGTACATTGCACCCTCTGATGCATCAGTCTAGCTCGGTGCAGCTATGTTCTTACTGGAGAGAAGAGTGCGCGAAGGCACACAAACAACGATCTGTTTGAAGGGCGCATCCTTCGGGGGCCCGGCCCTGAGGCCCGAGGCTTGAAGATGGATAGTAGTTCGTCTGTTCATCCTGCAAACTGGTGCGCAAAGCCGAGGGTCGAGCGCAGCGAGGCCCGAGGTGAGCGCCCCATCATGTACAAACATCGTCGTGAACGGTCTTGCAAGTGCCCGAGCACGGTATGAAAATCGTGATAGCTAGCCACAAATCTCCAAGGCTGACCAGCAGTGTAACATTAGAGTGCATGCTCGCAAGCCGTAGCGGGTCCTGCCGCGCGCGGCTCTATGGCACTTATGAGGGCAAGCGGCAATATGCGCAAACCCGGCGTGCCCGAGGCGCAAACGCGACCTTACGCGACCTCGTGGTTCGCACGCCATCCAATTTATGCATCCGCGATCGCATACCAAACGCGTTTTCTCTCTGCCTTCCGCCATTCACCGTCGCCTTATTCCACATCCAACTTACCCCGCCATATACGTCCTTGTGGACGTATCATCCCCCTTAAGCTCTACGCGCTTATACTCTCCTCGCCACTGCCTGATTGCATTACAACTGCATTACCACCCTCAGCGTCTACTAGCAACCCTGCAACCCTATCGCCCCGCCCTGCCTCTTCCTCGTGTCACCTTGTACCGTAAACCACCATGGGCCGCAAAGAACGCGCCAAAATGCTTCGCCAATCCTTGAACCTGCGCATTCTGAAGCCAGAGACGCTGCACGACGAAGCGGGGCTTCGACTGGCGCTCGAGCAGCTCGAGAGCGTGCTGGACCTTGCTCCCGTTCGCGTGCGCGCCGAGGGAGCTCTCACCGAGGCTCTCGGTCAGCCTGGTGCTTTGCCGTACTTGATATCAGGTGAGGCTGAGGGAGACTTATTCCGTACGCACTCTGGGCCGAGGATGGTGGCGCCACTGCGCGCTGCGTGCCCGACGCCCGAAGTCGGTCGCCGACTTGCATAACATCCCCTTCATCATTGCATATGCTATGAGTCCTTGACTTTGCATAGTGCGCTTGTGCTCGCTATTGCAATGCGTCGAATGTACTTGCATGTTATTGTGCCATCGGTGGCTCCAAGTATCGAAGCGCACCGGAGATCTCCGCCATCAACCCACCCTTTCCCATCCTCTTGTCCCCTTATCCTCTTTCCATATCCAAGCGCTTACCCTCCTCTTCCACATCCAGTCGTACCACCCAAAACGCTCAACACCCTCGCTCAAACAGCCCTCTCCCTCTTCCCCACAACACAAGAAACATGGTCGGAAACATGTACAGGATGGCGAATCCTTACATCGCTCATCGAATCCGCAATGTTTCTCCCCGTCGAAACGCTCGACGAACATCAACGTACACTCCGCGAGATGCACCAACTCGTCAATACCGCGCCAAACGCCCTCTTAGCTCTAGCATCAGCTCAAGCGGACTTGGATCTACCGTTGTACGACCCACCGCCCGCATCGGCTCCAGCGGACTTGGATCTACCGTTGTACGACCCACCGCCCGCATCGGCTCCAGCGGACCTTGAATTCAGCTTTGATATGAAACAAACACAACGAGAACGCAAGATGGCTCGAAATCGACAACGAACGCCAGGATCTGCGCTGGATACGGATGGGTTGTCTGGACGGTCTGCGCTTGATGAGCTCGGGTATGCGATACCGACTTCGCAGGCTCAAGCGGAGGAGTTTGCGGGGAGGATTTTGACGAGCTGTCAAGCTGTTCTTAAGGTACGTACTGCGATTATAGACTTTTGTGTGAGCAGATGTTGATGGGCGATCTTTGCGATATAGCGCTTGTTGCATTTCTTTCGACGAGATGTACTCAAGGATGTCATACGATCGATGTACATCCCCGTCGTCGACTCCACGCACGAGCTCGAACTCGCGGAGTTCGTAGCGGACCTCGTACTCGAAGACTCCTCTGACGCCTTGAGCGACATCTACACTGTTTGTCGCTTCCCCTCTCACTCCTCTCCATTTACTCATGACTGGGGTTATCCAGGACTCTGACACCCTCGTAGACGACCACTCCTCCACGACCGACTCGGAATACCTAGACGGTAACAAGTCCGGCTCATTCTTCTACGACGAAGGTTTCGGGCCGTGGAAGCTCGTCCTTAGCCCGCGCGCTCGTGGCGATCTACGAGAATCTGAACGTGGCGATGCGCATATGTATAGTATCTGGGTGAAGAAGATGAGGTGAGTCCAACCGCCAACGTTTGATCCGGAACGTGGACTGAATTTTGCCACGGCGGGTAGGGAGTTGTCCCACGGGCATTTCTCCGTGAGTCATACTTGTTGGGGGTCATTGTATGCGCTTTGGACTGAATGGGGGCTTTCATAGGAAGATAACCAGAAGAGGTTCATTGATCGAGGGTTCCTCGTCCCCGTCTTTGAAGCCAAAATGACGCGAGATACACGACTCGTCGTACGTCCCTAATCCCTCTTCACCAGTCCATCTCCCACTCACAAAGGTACTCTAGTACCAAATCGACCTCGAACCCGACACATCTACCCACACCATGCGTCAAGTGATCTACATCTACTCCTTCAGCACTCATCGCCAAGTCGACAAACGTCTCTGGAACGCCATATCGCACAAAATGGAAATGACGAGGAAGAGCGAAAGAAGTAATAAATGGGATCATTTGTCTTGTAGAGGAAGGGTGTACCAGAAGAGGTGTACGTATAGAGGGATGCAGGGGGGTTATGGAGAGACTATTATTCCTCCGGGGGAGTGGAGTTTGGATGATGAAGAGGCTATTGCGCCGTTGAAGGTGCGTCGTCCCTATACAGCTCCCAGAGAGGGCGAGAGAGTTGAATGGGCGAGAGCAGCCGCTGAGTCCACCGATCTCTGCAAAACGACCGAAACAGCTTACTATCGATCTCGATGCCGCACAAGCCAATACAAGTCCTCCGCGCCGTACAGGTCGTACGCCTGCTACAGCCAAAAGCGCGCCATTGCTGCGCTCTTATACCTACGCATAGGCCTAGGCCAGGTTAGCAGCGCACCTATTGACCTCTATCGTTATATGTTATAATATGCTACTACCAGCCTACCTACACCGCCAGCCCTACGCCGGCGATCGATACCTCCATGTTTTTGGTTGATACCAGGTTTCCTGTTCCCGCCAGTACCACATCCTACGCTCGTTGTCTCCCCTAATTATTCTCTATCGTCTTGCTATTGTTGTAGTGTTCTCAAGTCTCACCGTTATCTCATCTCAGTCTCGTACTCATCCGGCCAAACATCACTCACCGTCCCTATCTCCTCGTCGCCTGTTTTGTAACGCACTCCGCCGTCTGATCACTTACATACCTGAATCCGTCCAACCTAAACCTCAGCGGTTACTCACCCTCCTTGATCCGTTATAAATTTGTACTCATCATCAAAAGACTCAAATGCAATGCATGTAACCATTAGATTGAAGTGTTATACAAAAAATGCGTAGTCTGTATTCAACTAACCAACCGTAAGATCTTTACCTCCAACTCAACCCCTACCCACCGGCCTAGGCCTAACCCTCCCACCAGCCTTACTCCCTCCACCTCCACCCTGACCCCCACCTCCCCCTCCACCACCTCCTCCACCATGACCGACCTCACCCTCAACATCCTCCCCCAACATCCTCATCAACCTCAACCTCTCCTCCCTCTGTCCCGCATCCTCATAAACAACATTCGGTCCCTTCTCACTCTGTACCATAAAACTCGGGACCTCATAACTCTCATCATCCACTTCGGGTTGAGGGAGGGGGATATGGACTGTGGGTTCGATCGTTACTGGTGGACGACCTCGGGGTCGACGGCGGCGGCGGGGCGCGGGTTCGGGTTCGGAGGGTGGATCGAGGGTGGTGCTGGATCGTTTTCCTAGGACTGAGAGGCTTTCGTGTAGGGCGCGGACGGCTGCGGGGGGCATTATTGGACGCATAGGCGAAGATCCCACACGTTTGACAGGGGAAGGTGAAGCTGATACCCTTGCCGGTGCTGGAGCCGGTGCCGGTGAGGAACAAGGTGGTGAAGAGGATGGGCCTGGAGGAGGCGGTGAGGATTTGGGGAGTTTCATAGGTGAGGGTGTACGGGATGATGGGATGCCCGTTACGCGACTTAGAGGAAACGGAAGGTCGCCTGGTTCTGGTTGTTCGGGTTCGTCTTCTTCGGGTTCTGTATCGCTTCCGTCGATTATAGGTCTTGTCGGCGTCGAGACTCGGGTAGGAGGTACAGGCGTGAGCTTCGATGAGTGGGACTTGGAGGATAAGAGGAGACTTTGTTTGCCTAAGGGCTCGTTGTCGTCGTTGTCGGCGGGGGCAGTCCGTGCGCGTTCGATGGCTTGTTGCTGGAGAGAGGGAGCGCGCGAAGGGCCGCGGTTCGGCGCTGCTGAGAGATCGGGCATGGTCCTTGACTTTTGCACCGGTGCCGCCTGTCGATTCGTAACGTCCACGATCTTCTCTTTCCCCTTCCCCTTGCCCTGCACCCTCCCTACCTCCTCCGAAACCTCTCCACTCCGCACCATCCCCTCAAACCACTCCATCCCAACAACTCTAACCCCCCACTCCCCCGCCTTCTCCCACTTCTTCCCCGTCCCACTCGGACATAACAAATGTGTATTCCTAGGACTAAACACGCTCGCATGTGTAATCCCCAATGCGCGAGCGAGTCGTTTGAGCCATGTTTCTTCTGCTGCGTCTAGTCCGGAATGACTTAGTATGATGCGGGAGGCGCCCGGAAGGGGAAGAGAATGAGGGAGAGGTGTGAATGAGATATGATGCGTTGGTGGAAGAAGGTCGGATTGAGAGAGACATCCTTCGAGCCAACATTCCGTACGGTATTTCGCACGTAGAGCCTCGTCCGTCTCGCTCCTATATATCGCGCTGCCACTATTCATATTCATACATATCAGTTTTTATGCGTGAGATTGAGTAGAGAAGAGTGTGTGTGCATTTACCTGACGAGACGAACGATGATATAATCCACGCTATCATCGTCTACATCTTCGATCCATGTCCCACCACAACTCTCCACCGCACTCCTCACATTCGGCGATTTAGCCTCTCCCAGCGCACGGAACCTCAATCCGCTAAACACCTCTCCATTAACCTTCTCTCCAACTCCGATGGCCACTTTCGAAGGTCCAGCCTCAGGCTGTGGCGTAGGCGACGCGCGCACAGGTGCAAATACAGATGCGCTGCGGCGGAAAGGCTGTTTACCAGCAGCGACGTCGGCGTTGAATTTGGATTTCGTGAAGGAGCCTGTACGTGAGAAACTCGAGAGCGCGCTGTGTCCCTTACGATCGGGATGAAGCTCGGCTTGAGAGGCGCCTTTGAATAGCTCTGCTTGAGTCGGTGGTGCACGACGAGGTTGAGGCAGCTCGTGCTCGTCGACGTCCACGTCCATCTCTTGTACGGGTTTCTTGGGACTGGGACTGGTGCGTACGAGCTGCGCGCCTTCACGGATATATCCTCGTGTCTTGAGAAGGCTTTCCCAGACTTGAAGCGTTACGGCTGGGACGTGTGCACGGACGGGTGCTACTTCGTCGAGTTCTTCTTGGGGGTTTGAGTGGGATGCGGTGGCTGATGTGAGTTGGCGGGAGGGTGCGGGACCGGAGAGGGACTCGAGGGCGTGGTTGTGGCCGAAGTGTTGGGAGGGTTGGGTTAGAGGTTTGGGTGAGGGACGGGGGAGATCGACGGAGTATGCTTCTTCGTTGAATCGTCCTGTATACACTCCATAAGCTGGTTATAATACATTAGAAGGAAGGAAAGGGTGGATACCTCCGTAACGAATAGAATCGTGAAACCATTCCTCCCATACAAGCTTAATGTTTGCTTCTCGAGCCTTATTAAACCGTCTAGCATACTTCATCTTATCCGTCTCCGTCTCCCCCGTACAAAGCAAATGCGTGACTTTAACAGGTCGACGGAGTTCCTTGACGTACTCTCCGCCGTGTTTCGTTACCAGACGGTTTATTTCCGTACGTTGGTCTACGGAGGAGAAACCGGAGAGGCAGAGGATGACAGAGGAGAAGATGGGTAGACGGTGATCTTCTATACTCTGTGACTCGGTTTAGCCAAGTTTATAGAGCGGAGAGTGATAGAAGCGTTACCTCTGCCACATCGAACATATCGCCCCGAAGCCATATCTCGTGGTTCTCCTCAATCCACGAGGGTCTCAGAATAGGAATCTGACGCTCGACGGCACACTACGCATACATTAGCCATGCAGTATGAGTTCGTCTCGGAGTGAATACGCACCTGGTACTTCTGTCCCACGGCTTGCTCTGCAATAAGATGCGTAACGCGGTCCGTAAAATCATACGAAGTACTGGCTCCCAACTCCTGCGCTTTACTAAACACGCTCGACTACGAACAAACCAGTCAACATCAGCACCACACCCACATCCGCATACAAACAACTATAGCCGTACCTTGTCGACGCCCGTAGCGCATAACACAACGCCTCTCAAAGGCCTCGGACACGGATCAATAAAGCTGCTCGATATATCATGCTCGTGGTCGTCTCCGCCGAAGAAAGGTGGGGATGATGTGGGAGTTGAGAGGGGAGGAGGTGTTCGGCGCTTTGAGGGGTGTACGGGCCGTAGTTTGACATTGGGGACCTGTTAGTAGGATTGTTAGAATATACTGGGCTAGAGCGGTATGTGGTGATGGGGATGGACGCACTTTGGCTGATTTGTTTGAGCGCCGGAATGACATGGGCTGCTACGAGCTCAGACGTATAGGGCGAGAGCTCAGATATGGAAGTAAGTTCGTGAGATTCGTGAGAGGATTGTGGCTTTAAGGGTGTTGATTGTGGTGGTCGAGCGAGAACGCGGATGGTTCAAGTACACAAACGGTCACAGCGTGACGTAGCGCGTCGTCGCTGACCTCATTGCACCGGCGCGACGCGCCGATCAACTTCGCCTGTTCCCTCAAACCACGACTCGATCCGGCGTGATCTGCTATATCTACTTGAGTCTGAATATCTGAGCTATGTCCAACCTCGCGCGATCTGCTATGCTAGCTCGACTATCCAAATTACCTCAGCTTCCTCCGGAATTAATGGACGAAGGCGACGAGGACGAAGAAGCGGGTGATTCGATCGGCGCATTACCCTCCTCAATGCCTCCTCCAAGGTAACATCCCCGTCTCCTCTCCCCCGTAACTCCAAAAGTCTAAATATCTCAAGAGCGAAGACTCGACAACCCCGTACACCCAATCCCGCCTTCACCCCCCTCTCCGCATCAACCTACTTTGCACAAGCAATGCAGATCACCCTCCCCACCTCCAAACTCGACATGCGAGTCTATTACACTCCACCTAAACCTCGGAATAAGGACGAGACGGGATCGATATTAGTCTGTCATCACGGCGCGGGGTTCTCAGCGTTGAGTTTCGCTTGTTTCGCTAAAGAGGTTGAGAAATACACGAATGGGGAGTTGGGTGTGTTTTCTATAGACGCTAGGCGGCACGGTCAGTCTCTCCTCGTATGAGGCTTTATTAAAGGCGCTCATTATATGGAACAGGTAAAACGACGCCTATAGAAGGCGTATCGGATGAAGATCTTAGTCTGGACGTCCTGGTAAAGGATATCGCAGAGCTACTACCAACTGCATTCCCAGATCCTAGCACCGCGCCTACTTTCTTCGTATGTATACTACCTTATATATATATGGTGTGATCATTGAGCTTATGATATCGACTGTATAGCTCGTTGGACATAGTATGGGTGGAGCAGTCATGGTCCGCGTATGTCCCCTCCTCCAAGACCTCAAATACCGCGTCGGGGGCGTAGCAGTTCTAGACGTAGTCGAAGGTACCTTCCCCTCCTCCCTCTCCCCCCTCCCCTCCCCCTTTCACATCCCCTCTCAACTGAACACTTTCTATAGGCTCAGCTCTCGAAGCTCTCCCTTTAATGCCCATGATCCTCTCCTCCCGACCCACAGGGTTCGACAGTATAGAAGAATCCATCGAATGGCATGTCACAGCCAACCAGATCCGAAACCCTTTATCGGCTAGAGTTTCCGTTCCGTCGTTGGTTGTACCTGCTCCTTCCGATCCCAACGCTTTGAGGGCGCATGCTTTTGTTTGGCGGACGCCTTTGGGGACGACGGGACCGTATTGGGAAAGTACGCCACTTCCTTCCTATTCCTATCTCCCTGCTCTGGCATACATGTTGATCATGAACGTTGCTAGGCTGGTTCCGCGGTCTATCCTCATCATTTCTCAAATCCCGAACCGCCCGTCTCCTCGTCCTAGCAGGCACAGACAGACTAGATAAAGAACTGATGATAGGACAGATGCAAGGCAAGTTTCAGATGGAGGTCGTTCCGGGTACGGGTCATATGTTGCATGAGGATGATCCGGTACGGTTGGCGGAGATTGTGGGGGAGTTTTGGAGGAGGAATGAGGGGGTGGGGTTGAAGGGGATTAAGAAAGTTGGGGAGGTGTGAGGGCGAAAGCGAAAGCGAAAGCGTGAGGTGGAGGGTACTTACGTTGTACGGTGCATGTGTTGCGTTCACGATGTGGAATATGATTGGTTTGTGTTCTTGGAGGCTATAATATTGTTATGGAGGGGTATACCAGTGTACAACGTACAAGCGAAGACCGTGAACCAAAGGAGAGACAGAAGAGCACATAGCCCATTATAAACACGAAGACCAAAAGGAGTGAAAGAGCAACAAAACAAACAACGATAACAGATACAACACCCCGCCCAACCCTCCTCATGGATACACCATCCCACCACATCAACACTACCTCTCTTCCATCATCGGTGTTTTGACCGTCGCCTCTCCGGTCTGGAACAACATCTTCCCCTCTCCATCCCACACATGCGCGCCCGAGTCCTTCGAGATATACAACACGTCGCCCTTTGCGAGCGGTTGTTCCGGGAGCGCGTACCATGGGGCGTATTTCTCGCCTTGGTAATGGTTGTACATGTATTCGCGGAGCCAGGGACGGTTACCCTGGCTGTATGCCCATCCTTCGTGTGGGACTGTTGCAGGGATGAGCGTGAAATCGACCGGCTCGAAACGTTCGAATACGGGTCCGCCGCGTGTGCGGCGCATCGTGTATCTGTCATTCACCGGTGAGTCAAAAACCTGGAAAAGGCAGGGAGGAACAGAGGAAGTGTACGCACCGATTAGCCTGCTGGCCGTTATTATCCCACCGATGCCCAAGCGGACTCTCGTACAACACCGCGTAACGCTCATCAAACCAAACCACGAAATCACTCATCATCTCCTTATCATTCCTAAGCACTACCTCCATCTCCTCACCCATCCCACTAAAACTTTTCCTCTCACCCTCGCCACTTCCTCTCTTCGGAGCCGTCTGTGCTCGCTCTTTCAATACAGAGTTGACGATGGCGCGGCCGGCGGGATGCGTGAATGCTCCGTCTGTTGTTAGGAGGTCGTCCGAGTCGGAGGCGGGGGAGGAGGGGAGGAGAGAGTGGGGCATCCAGTGGGATAGTTCTATGCCGTATACACCGTTTAGAGTGGAGAGGTGATGCCATGTTGTAACCATCGCGTCGAATCGGAGGAACGTAAGATCCGTGAGCATAAACAGTGTGTGCGAGTACTCTGCCTCCTCTGCGCGCACAACAACCACATCAGTTACAAGTAAGGGAGGGGGCATAAGGGAAGGGCGTACCACAGCCTGCCCAGTTCGGACGGATGATCCAAGGCATAGTTGCAAAGTTATGTACGTTTTGTATCTCCGGTAATGCGAAGAAGGCGCGCGCGACGTCTGGAGATTTGCGGAAGACTACCATATGTCCCGGCATGAACATGTGCACTTTAGATCGCTCTGAGGGCGCGGCGCCGACGTAGACGTCAAATTCGGACGATAAATCCCAAGGGAACGCGCGCTCTACGTTCCCGAGCATCATATCGAGGTCGCACCATCCCTAGCACGCGAATATCAGACTTGATTTTGATGAGAGGAGATGGGATAGCTCACCCATAAGTGAACGTCCGGCCTCATCCATTTCTTAAACACTTCAGCGCGGAAAGGTCTATACGCCGAATTATACCTATCGCCTTCAGCCCTCTCCTCAACAAGCCTTGCAACATTCTCCTTCTCATCCTTACTACACCCCCACACCTCACACAAATACTGCACATGCAAATCCAAATACTCTTCCATCCCTAAACACACCTCTCGTACGTTGGATATACCGCTCGCACGCGGAAGCTCACATCCTCCATCTTTTAAGCCGTATTTGTCGATTTTGATGAGGAGGAGCTCGATAGAGGGGTTCGCGCCGATCGAGGCGAAGAAGTTGGGGAGGTAAGGGTCTGTCGTGTCGAGGCGTGGAGACCAGATAACGATGAATGTTATACGGGGTGCGGGAGTCGAGAGGTCCGGCGCGCCATCTAAGTTCGGGTATGTGGGTAGAGGATCGTCGGATTCGAGTGGTGGGATGTCGAGTGGGTGGGATGAGGAAGGTGTGGAGGGGAGAGTAGGGGACTCGAGTGTATCGTCTGCGACGCTTTCCAACCCTTCTGGAGGTTTCGCGGCATTTGACGGACTTGAACTTGAGGGCGGTTGTACGACGACGGGAGGTACGTCGATGTCGAATTTGGAGGGTAAGGGTCGGAGCATGTCTGGAGGGACGGGGGGATTGAGATCTAGCTCATCCCATGAACCGTCGTGGTAGTCGACTTGTTCGTAGCGCGCTGGTCCGGACTTGAGACCTACTACTGTCGGTCGGACAGGCTCGGACTCTTCGAGATCGCCATATAGAGATGATATGCCGACGGGTCCGGTGAATAGTAATGTGGCTCCGCCTACGAGGACCAAAGCAGCGACGAGCGCGCCGCGTCGTGAACGTCTGTTCATTCCACTCGGTCTCGGTGAGGGGTCGGGATAGATAGTGATGGAGAAGTCGGGTGAGCCAGCCCACGTAGATATGCACAGGGAGCGTTACAGCGGTCTACACAATGGCAGAAGGGACAGACAAGACGCAGGTGGGGGTCAGAAGCAAGGATTGCACTAATGCGAGAAAGCCAAGCGGAAGAGAATATGGAGTGCATCAGGGCGCACGATGAGCTTTAGGTCCCGGAACAGATACCGGATACCGGTGCCGTTGTTAGCTCGTAGATTCTGGATACTCAGGCTCTAGGCAAAGCCAGAACATTCACAGGCGATGCTTGCGCCGGTGCATGGTCTGTATGATGGTTACCGTACACCCATGCAGGCATCTGAGCGCTTGAGCGCCGGAGGACACGGGACGATAGGCTCCTGGTTTAAGGCACAACGATTGTTGTTGTTTGCGGTTAAGTTTCTCGGCGGCAATATTTTGGCAGGATCAATCAATTGACGGCAACGGTGATTGGACGGCAATTACCGTGCCGGCGGTTTGGCTCGTTCGCCACAGCATCTATTTCCATTGCGCTTTCAAGGTGCGTACTGAGGGTAAAGTCATGATCGGGTCCATCCCATTGTAACATAAAAGCTGCTATATACAGTCATGAAGCACAGATGAAAGCAATTAAAACCAAAGCATAAGCCAAAACCCAAGATACAAACAGTCGGACACTCTCATCCAGATAGAATGAACAAGTCCCCCACCCCCCACATATGTCACCAGTAGTTCTCCAGCTCATACACATCCATCCGCGAGTGATGCAGAGCTCACTCAGCACCGCGCTTGTGCTTGCGCGCCGTCACCTCCGCGATCTCCTCAGCCTCGCGCGGGCTACCCACACGCGCCTCAACGAAAGCATCGAGAGCCTCTTCATAGGCAGGCGTCCGAGTCTCGACGGCAGCAACAACATTGTCCTCGACATCAGCTTCGCCACCATCCTCTTCGTACTCTTCCGAGTCCGTTGACTCGTAGTCAGACTCAGCAGCGGAGCTTCCGCTAGATATTACACTTGCGGGCTCGCGGATTGTGTAGGTGTCGACGGGGATGTGCTCGGCGCGGATGTAGGAAAGGTTGGTGTTGAGGTCAACTGTCAGATTTGCGTTAGCAAAGATGAAGACGCAGCGGGAAGAGAGGGAAAGAGATACTCACAAACGCGTACAAGAGGCATAGGCGCCTCATGCTCCACCACCTCATCGTCGGAGCCCTCAGCTTCGTCGTCGGACGAAAACCCATCGCCTCCGAAGATCTCTTCCTCGGTGTAACGCCGCTCGACGACGGGACGTCCCTCTGCATTCCCCCCAGCAGCAGCGTTCTCCTCTTCCTCTTCCTCGTCGTCGTCGAGAGACGGCATATCATCTGACCCCAAAATATCCACCTCTTCATCCTCGTCCTCGTCCCCGTCCCCGTCCTCGCCCATGCCCCTCACCCTCAGCCCACACCGCGCTGCATCCACAGCCTCGCTCGACGAATCACCAGGCAAGAACGCGCGCATAAAGTCGCTGTGGCGCATAGGCGAAGTCACGCCCGGTGCGCTGAAGCTGACGATGGTACGCGGCGTACGCGGCGTAATCGGCATCGTAGAGTCGGCCTGGTCGTTGTTTTTGGAGGTGGGTGAGGTGGGTGAAGGTGGGGTCGGCGAGCGCGACCATGAAGTCGAAGTGAGCGGGACAGTCGCGTAAGGCATGGCGAGTCTGAGAGAGGGCCACGAAGAGAGAACGAGTGAAAGGGCGGTGGCTGAGAAGAACACTCGACGTAAAGAGAACTTATATGTGATTGGAGACTGAGATGGTGGTTGAAATGAGATAGTTAAGCGACATGTGAGGTCTGATGATGACCAAGCGTGGTGGTTGTGGTTCGTCGAAGGGGTCCGGACTGTGATGGTTGGAAGACTTTCCAAGGGGTGTGGTTTTTGTGGCGGAGTTTGACCATTCTGTATATGAAAGGTGGAGGGAAACGTGGGTAGCGCCGCGTGTAGATGAATGTTCATCTGACTTCGGATAGGCTGCACACAGAAAGTCTGTTTGTAGATGTTGAAAGCGAAGCTAGAGTTCGCGGCGCGTCTACAGGTCTATATTAGACATGTTAATTGGTGCGCTTTGTGGGTATCTTCTTTGATCAAAGATAGAGCTTACGGACATATCAAAGGTATCAGCTTGTTTGCAACTACGGATGAAGCGACTGCCACTGGACTTGTATTCATCGCCAAAAAGCATTCGCGGTGACGTAAAGGTAGGCGGCACTTTTGAGGCTGCAGGGATAGGGTATTGCGAAATCTGGTGCAGACGGGTGCGAGCGCCGCAGCGCCGCGGAGTGAGAAGACTTTGAACATGTCACAGACGCATGCAGACGTGCGGAAGGACGAAAAGAGAGGAGAGTACTGATGATAGGGCCACGCAGTACATAACATCTCGCGTGCATGACACGAGGCGTCGGTGCGCGCCTATTCCGATCATGCGGCGTATATTGCGCCCACTCATGGCTGCAAGTCACCGCTTAAAGACTGCCGCAGGCCGCCGCATACAGAGAGTTGTCTACTGCGTGGGGGCGTCAGTCAAGCTCAACATATCCCTCGCGAACTGGGGAATACGGGTGATCGTAGCAGAGAGACGTCGCGTATGGATAAGTTGGATCAGGTAGGGAACAGGCAAATCCATTGCTCGGAGTCATGATGATGGCGGTACTGAAAGAAGGTCCAAGACCGTTGACGATGAAGACCGTGCGAAGCGCGTTCTGACTTTCGGCAATCTCCGCGCTCGCTGGTGCGCGCCGCGCGCCCAGACTCAGAGCACGAGACGGCGCTGCACTCACTATATTATGTTCGATGTGACTTGCTCTACTTGACGTCTGGTAAGTGACCATTGGCGTGAGCTACATGTCGTTTCAAGACATAATCACAAGGTACAAGGCTCAGAGTGATACAGTCAGATGTCCGGCTCTGAGCGGTACTGTGGTAAGGAGTCCAAGTCCGCATCATCAACCGATGGCGGTACCCTCTGCCGGTTGCAACCCTGCACGGAACGCATAAAGCGCTCGAGCTGCCTGAACATCGCTGACGCCGCCGCGAAGTCGAGCACAGCATCTTCATGAGAATCCGGCACTCCTCCTGTTACAGACGGGTTCTGCGAACCAGGAATATCAGAGGTGTGCAATACCTCCTGGGCGGTCTCGGTGATCGTATACTCCTCTCGGACCATTGCCTCACCCTTCCTACTGCGTATCACGGGCGAAGATATAGCAAATTGCGCGACCTCGTTGATGATAGATGCGTCGTTTACGACGAGCCGGTTCTGACGCCGCCTCCGTCGCAGGCATAGAAAAAGCATCCCAGCAAGTAATAATAGACCCACGGCACCCCCTGCAGCGCCTCCGATGATTGCTGGGCTACTGGTGTGGGTGTTTCCGCTGGAAGTCCCAGAAGACGATGGAGAAATGGCCGTAGCTGTGGTGGAACTCGGAGTCGTAGCTGTGGTGGTATTCGCAGTCGTAGCTGTGGTGGTATTCGGATTCGTAGCTGTGGGGGAGTTCGGAGTCGTAGCTGTGGTGGTATTCGAGGTCGTGGTTGAGACTACCATCGTCCTAGACCCCTCTACTATTTCTGCACTAGCTGATGCTGCTGCGGATGCAGAGGTGTCGCCATCAGCTGATGCTGCTGCTGCTGCTGCGGATGCAAAGACGTCGCGATCAACGAGAAGGGAGTTGACATGGGCGCCGGTTGAAATCATTTCAGTTCTTTTAACCAAGATTAACGAAATGGAGACCCCGGCCACGCTGGCGCGTGCTGTGTTATCACTGTTTGTGTTTATTAGATGCCTCATAGTAGCTTCAATACCCAAGAAGAACGTACGTGCTGGTAGGATTGGTCCGAGACGGTGAAGCCGCGTGCACGGTCGAATGCATCTCTGAGCTAGAGCGATATCAGTCTCAAAGAAGAGGGTGAGGCCAGGTTGGCGCACTTGAATGGTGCAGAGTGGGATATAATTGAGCTCATCCTAGACGCTCGGCAGAGCTCGAGCGGCAGCGCTTGCGAGAGGGTATGAGGGGAAGGCGACAACGACGACCATGGGGACATCCTTATAAGCGGGAGGTGGCAACTCGACACGGCTGTGAGAAGCTCGCGAGAGTATCTGACGGTTACCTGCGAATCACGATTGTAGGCGGCAATATGTATTAAGTAACGCGTACTGTCATGTGAAGGCGGGTTATGGATCGACAGTACATAGTAGCAGAGATACTGTCAAAATCTGTTGAACAGGAATTGTTGACGTGCATGGTCGCGACACGCCTATGATACGTTCCAGAATGGCTATTTTCCTCGCCCATACTTATGAGCGACTGTAGTTGACGACAACCTAGATGACATGATGGGTCAGTGCGACAACGGTCCTGGGTCCACAAGTGGGGTTCCATCGGTGCACGCAGAGATAGGCGGCACCCCGACAGCGACCTCAACTATACTTTCATCGAACGGCAACGCAGGAATGCCAGAGCTTGCGTACGGTATACTTGGCGCGCCTTCGCGGTCGTAGGGTTAAGTTCCTCGTCACGGGCGCTGGGTCTGCAAGCTTATAAGACAAGTACTTATGTCGTGTTGGAGAGATGCAGAGCACGAACGTAAGTACATGCCTATGATCATCCCAGCGCACTCAGCTCTGTCTTTCTGCACCAATCAAATCGGAGTGCATGTTTGACCCTCGTGAGTGGCGTTAGCAAAGACCGCCATGCTTTACAGTACGAGTCAGGTGAGCTATGGGCACTGAGCCAGAGACAGCGGCGAAGATGTTGCCACATCCGGTGACATGATCTGCTCATTGTGCTCCGAATAGTTTGATCGCCGGCTGTCGATCCTTCAAGGGGTTATACGCAGTCGCGTGCGCGGTTGTTTGCGTTTTTCGAAGACCATGCCACTGACAAGCGCTGAAAGCTTCTAATTGCTCAGCCGTCATGTCTGTCAGAGCGGTCTTCAGTTCACCTCGAAGGATCATCAATCATCCACCAGTATTTCTCCGACAGCACAAGCTCGACAGTGGACAAGTTACCCAATGGCGAGCCAGCTCAGAACCTCAGAGCTCCATTCTGAACGATGTTCGGACCCACGCTTCGTCACCGCCCAGTATCTGCACGCCGCGAATTCGCAACACTGTTCTCAGAGCACGAACCAGGGCCGGGTCATATCGTCCAGCCGCGAAGCCTCCTTCATCGTAGCGTAAGAGCAAAAGGAAGGATCGTCGTCGTCATCAGACGCGTGCGTGTGTTGAGTTGGAAAATGCCGGCAACGGCCGGATTAGGGTCGCGCGGGGTGCGATCAACCGGAGGCTCGTCGTGCTCCTCGACGTCCAACACCCTCTGCTCGTCGTCTTCTCTGCCGTCCTCCTACACTCTTCCACTTGTTCCCAGACTCTATACCCTAATCTGTGTCCCGTGTCTTTGGAAAAGGCCTTGAGCATTTAATATTCCACAAGAACAAACAGGCCAACCCGTGACGAATTCGGGATAAACGCACGCGCGCCATGTCCCGCAGGTCGACCAGAGGCGCGCCCGCTGCCCCTCCAGCCCGCCTCGCGACCTCCCAAGCCGCAACGCCCACGCCCGGCCCGTCCTTCCCGCCCTCGACGATCCCGCAACCGCTGTCTCTCCCTCCCGACGCGCCGTTCGCGGCCCAGTACCGCACCTTACGCACGCACTGGAAATGGGCCAATTTCTCCCAGTTCTTCTTTACTTTCGCTCCATTGTTTAATATGCCGGACGTTTCTGTCGTGGTACGTACTTGTCTCTTACATTGCGCCGAAGGTGGGGCAAATAGGATGAAGTCTGGCTGACGTGTGGTTTCTGGTTCTTGTGTGACAGGATATTGAGGACGACTTGGCGCGCGGAACGAATATCGTGCTTTCGAGAGTCATGTGTCGGTTGATGGTCGTACTCATGCAAGACCGTAAGCTTACGTGAGTCTTTCTTCGATAACGAATGCTACGTGTCGCCACCGAGTGGGTACTGCTACCGTACCCGTACCCTCTCCTCGACCTCTCATACTTTCATGTGGCTCTACTGTGCTATTCGACGCGTTTTCACGCGTTTTCACGCGTTTTCGCCGTCCATCTGGTCGCCGAGAACTTGAAACTACTCATATGCAACATACCATCTTCCCCCATCCACTACATCCCAAACCCCACCTGGCTCTCCTCCTGCATTCTCTATACTCTTCACCCACTCTATATGCGTCTTTATCTTCCCATCGTCCCACCCGAACCAATCATAACTGACCCTATTCCTCTTACAGAACCGACACCTGGCAAGCCTCCATGCGCCGCCAATACCTCCGTCGTGACCCGGACAAGAACCCTCTAGGCCCACCGCCAGTGCTTTACCCTCGTACCGCAACGCCCGAGCTCATCATTGAGCCTACAAATGCGGAAGCCGGGCCCTCGGGTGCTGGCAACGCGGCTGCTGCTAATGGCGATGAGGCTAAGGCGGAAGCCAAGGATGAGGCTCAGGACGTTGAGATGAAAGACGCGATCGACGCTGACGAGTCCAAGTCTAACGCTGAACCCAACGGCGACGCCCAACCCAGCGCCGCCCCCGAACAGCCGGATATCAACCCTGCCAAGTCCGAAGACATACTCAAATCCGAAGACGCTCTCCAGCCCTCAGAACAAGACGAAGAACCACGCGACTGGTTAACCCTCTCCATGCTCGAAAAGCTCGACAGCATGGTCTTGCTCACCGAGTGGCAATTCCAGAACCAAGCTCGCTTGAGACAGACTATGAAGAGCGATGATGAGAACGCGATGTGGCGCGTTGAGCCGATTGGGTATGATAAGGTTGGGAATGCGTATTGGTTCATTGGCGGTAAGTTCATCTCTTCTTGTTTGTGCTCGTTGTCATTGAGAACCAGTGTGCTGAATTTCATTTTCTTTGTTTGATAGCCGACCGTCTGTGGATCCAACGTACCCCTCCCCGTCCACCGCGTCCTCTCAAACGTAAACGTCCAGCCCCAAAGAAAAAAGCTCCTTCACCCTCTCCTCCCCAACAGTCCGAACAATCCGAACCCGAAGAGGATATCGCGCCTAAACGTCCCCGTCGTTCAGCCTCTACCAAGAAACCCAACGGTCGCAACAAGGGTAAAGCGAAGGCGGTTGAAGTTGAGGTTGAAGAAGAGACGAGCGGGAGGGGAAGTAGGAAGGCTAAGACGCAGGCTAATGCGAAGCTTGATGCGCAAGCTAAGGAGTTGGCTGCGTTACAGCGTCAGGCGGCATTGGAGAAAAGACGCGGTCCCGTTGCACCTCCTACCGCATCGGCATCGGCATCGGCATCTGCTTCGCCGAGAGCGACGCGCGGGACACGGGTTAGTGCGAGGTTGAGAGGCGCGGAGAGTGAGTGGCAGGATGTGCCGGAGGAATGGCTTGCTGGCGAAGGCAAGGGGAAAGGGAAAGGGAAGGATAAAAATGGAGAGGAGGGGGATGAGGGGATGGGGAAGACGGGACTTGAAGAGGATGATGACGGAAACGTTTCGGATTTGACGTCGCTCAGTGAGCTGTCCGACCTAGAGCCCGAGCCGGCGCAGGAGGAGGAAGTTGTCGAGGAAGAAGTTGTGCAGGAGAAGCCTACGCCGCGTCCTCGACGTGCGGCTGCGAAGAGCAAGAGTAAGAAGAAGGCGCCGAGTCGGGCTCGCGGGGCGAAGGTTGTCGTTGAGGAGGACGAGGCGGAAGAGGAAGTTGTTGAGGAGAAGGTGGAGGAGGAAGAGTGGAAGCCGCCTGCGGATTGGATCGAGTGGGAGGCCGTGCGTATACATTATATCATCTTGAGTGATTGGGTATACGATTGCTAACTTGGTTTTGCCTGACTGCAGATCGCGATTTCGTTGCGCGAGTGGGAGGTCGTGGCTGAGCCGTTTGCCAAGGCTACGCATTACACCGAGAAGGCTCTGTACAAGCGGCTCACGCTGGAGATTGCACCCATCGTTATAGGCGCTATGAGGGTCCGTTCTATACATTATCATCCATTCTACCTCCAAACGCTAACTATTTTTCACTCTTGTTTCGTTGTATAGGAAGCTGAGAAGAGGCGACTCCTGGAGGAATCCGTTCAGTCTCGCAAGCGCTCTTCGCGGCTCGTCGCGAAGGAGCACGAGGCGAATGAGATTAAGGCTGCGGCTGAGAAGCAGCGGGAGGAGGAAGAGCGGATGGCTCGTACGCGGCGCGCTGAGGCTCGGGAGAAGAAAGAAGCCGAGGGTTCGTTAACACTTCCAAACTTTCTCCTCTCAATCATCTCAATCTCATACGATTTATTTGCAGAACGCGAGCGCCGAGAGAATGCACGCGAAGCTAGACGTCGGGAACGTGAAGAGCGCGAAGAGCGTAGACGGAAGATGACGGAGGCCGAGCGTGAGGCGAACGCGACTACGGGCGACGAAGATGGTGATGTGGACGTTGATGGAGATGAACAGGAGGAAGAGAGCGAGCCTGAATCCGAGCCTGCTAAGAAGACTCGCAAGCGGAAACGTACGGCACCGTCCAAATCCGCTCAGCTTACCACCGCCGACACGCCCGACGCCAACACTTCGTCTTCGAAACCTCGTGCGAAACGCGCTCCCAAGGACAAAGAGCATGGCGAGCACCACGCTCGTGCGCGTAAGAGTTCGGGCAAGGAGAAGGATTGGGTTCTGGCGTGCGAGCTCTGCACCAACACGCAGAAAGATGCTTCTGTGCAACTCGTACAGTGTGTGGCGTGTCAACGGTGGCAACATATCGCTTGTCATGATAATGCCGATGCGCGCGCTGGACGTCCGAGGCGCGATTGGAGACGCGTACAGTTTCGCTGTGCGAGGTGCGCTCAGCCTGCTGGCGGTGCGCCTGTCACGCTTAGTGCGCCTGGGCAAGGGCAACATGGGCAGAGGTATGCGCCGGGCGGGGTGGGTGTACAGGCGTATGGCGTTAGGGGGTATGCGGGACAACCGGGTCAGGTGGCTGGCTTTCCGAATGCTCAAGAGCAGGGCGCGCGATACGCGAATGGTGCGCAGGGTTATGCGGGGACGAATGGTGTGGGGGCGTATACGGGCGCGTTTAGTGCTGCAGGGTACGGTGCTGGTGGGAGCGGGAGTGCTCAGTTCGGGTACGGCAATGGCGCGGCGTATGGACATGCGAATGGATTTGGGATCGGGAGCGCGAGTTCGGCTCCGTTTGGTGGGCCTCAGGCTGGTGCGACGAGGACGATATATACTGCTCGTGCGCAGGAGCAGGGGCAGGATCAAGGCCAGTTCGCGATGCAGCCTCGCGCGAGTCTTGGGTATCAGGGATATCCCGCTCAGTCTGTTCAACACCAGCAACAGCACCAGCCGCATCCGCATGCCCAACAGTCGCTTCCGCAGGCTCAACAGCCGCTTCCGCACACTATCCAAGAGCAACAGTTTCTTCAGATGTCGCCCCCGGAACAGCAGGCGTATATGCAGCAACGCCGGTATACGATGCAGCAACAGCAACAGCAGCAACAGCAGCAGCAGCAACAGGCGCTTAGGCATCAACAGCTCCTCGCGCAGCACCAGCAACAACAGCAGCAGCAGCAGCAGCAGCAGCCTGTGTACTCCGCGCAGAGCGGGCTTGCACATCTCGCGAGCCTTGCGCATGCGCATGGACCGGGTAGTATGAGCCCGCACTCGTCGTCAATGCCGGGGACGCCGCATACGCCGCAGCAAGCCCCGAATGGGTTCTTTGGTGGGTCGGCGCAGGGGACGGGGGCGCCGAGGTATGAAGGCGCGTAGAGGAGGTAAAGGGGTGGATTGGGTGGTTATGTGCGGATAGTAGAGAGTGGACTGATTTCTCGTATGGCTTGAGTCTCCGTGTTCGTTCGTGTGTTTGAACTTTGTGTAGATTCGGTTATAGTAGGTTGTATAATGTGAACGTGTGGTTTGCGATTTGTGATCTGGTAAGGCGGAGGAAGCTGAACGTCATATATCATATCTGAACGTTACAAGCAACCTCGACGTATACATGAGTACAACTCGCAGTACATCGCGTACGCGTTTACCCACGTGTTCGCGTCGACGCACTTGAACCTTGTGGGGGCGGATCCGGCGGCTCTCCTCTCTCCTCCCGCCATAGCTCGCGCAGCCTGTGGCAGCATCTGCAAGCTGCGAGCTACTGCGCTACTGCCTTCACCGATGTACTTATCTCTCCGACCTCCACCCCTACTTATAATGTGCCTATACAAACCAGCGCCTGCGCTCCAATTCTGTCCTGAGGAGCACATGGTCACGCGCGGTCGATAGCTATATAAACCCAACGTACTAATCGTGGAGTCTACGTTCGGCCCCGCTCTACATGGTCCATCTTCGCCTGTTACTGTCATCTCTGGCCCTAGCCTGTCGTGCTTTCGGCGCACAATGGCCACTGACGGGGAACCTTCACGAGCCTACATCTTTTGATGGGTTCAGCCCTGTAGGTGCCTTGCGGAGCTCAGTGAGCGTGGACGGGTTCACGACGTTTGGGCATCCTCTCTTTCCGAGGTATAGTGCGCGTATCAAGCGGCTTGAGAACTGGTGTGATGAGCAAGTCGGGTAAGTTATTGGCGCATCGTGCCAGAGCGGCTACTTCGCAGGCTACCCCAAGCTCGACTGACTTGCGTGAACGCGCAACAGGGCGTATACAGGCTACATCGACATCCAAGCCCGTCATATCTTCTTCTACTTCTTCGAGAGCAAGAACAACTCCGACACGGATCCAGTTGTGCTCTGGACGAACGGCGGTTTGCACCCTTCCTGATCATGTTGAGCTGTATTTGATCCTCACCTACCTACAGGACCGGGTAGCTCATCGTCGCTTGGTTTATTCAACGAGCTCGGTAAGCTCTCGTTCCTCTCGCTCGTGCGAGCTTGACTAACGTAGCCATATCGCAGGTCCTTGTCGTATCACGAACGCAACTGCCGAGCCCGTCCCTTTCAAGGAGGCGTGGAACGCCAACGCGAACGTATTCTTTTTAGACCAACCGGTCGGCGTTGGATTTAGCTATGCCGATTACGGTGAATCCGTATCGACCACGGAAGAGGCCTCAATCGATATCGCGCGCTTTATGTTCTTGTTCTTTGAGAACTTTCCTCAGTTCAAGGGACGTGATCTGCATCTGAGCGGAGAATCCTACGGCGTAAGTCAGCTCTGCTTGGCTGGCACAATTTCTGGCTGAAGTGATAACTTTAGGGACGCTACCTCCCTCTTTTCGGAGCGGCCATCTACGACCAGAATGCAGAACTCACTGAGGCAGGACTAGAGCCTATCAACCTTTCCTCTATCATGATAGGTCAGTCGACCCAACATACGATCCTTGTAGCGCGTCGGACTGATCTTGAGTGTAGGTAATGGGATGACGGATAGTCATCTCATGTTTCCCGGGTGGTATGAGTACGCTTGCACACATCACATGCCAAATGCGACACCTTTCTTGGACATCGAGTAGATTGGTCCATTATCCTTGTCTTGTAAAGCATTCTAACACACATCTTCAGGACATGTGTTCGCATGAAGAAATCAGTGAGTAGAACTGTGTATTTGTGTAGTGCGTCGTCCTCTAATGCAACGCACTAGGTCCCGCGCTGTGCAAAACTTTTGAAAGAGCATTGCGAGGACACGCTGGACACCATGAATTGCGAGCACGCGTTTGCTTTCTGCTCATCTGAGATATCAGCGCCTGTGGAAGCACTAGGTACGCAGTGTTGCCTACTTCATATCACATTAAGATTTGTCGACGAACGGTTCTTTGCTCCGCAGACATAAACCCTTACAACATCGCCAAGCCTTGCTCCAATGCCCCGGATTGCTATACAGAGCAAGCGTGAGTCCGCTTTTGACGCTTTTTAGTGAGAGTGGAGCCCGATGATGTTTTTTTACTAGCGCTATCGCGGCCTACCTCTCGCGTTCTGATGTCCGCCAGATGCTTGGCGTCGACGACGCAGTGCCCCCACCGTACCAAGGACATAGCGAGAAAGTCAACTACGCTTTTGTCGTAGAAGGTACTGACCTGCAGCGCACGACGACTGCCTATGTCGCAGCGCTACTCGAGCGCGGAGTGCGTGTGCTGATCTACGTGGGCAAGAACGGTACATTTTGTTAGCTCTAGTACCACGTCCCTCGCTAACTGGGAGTGGAGATTGGGTATGCAACTATCTCGGGAACTCTAAATGGATTAGCCTGCTCGACTGGACTGGTGGAGACGCGTTTAATCAGGCAGAGACACGCAATTGGGAGGTCGGCGGGAAGGTCGCGGGCGAAACGCGGAGCTCGGGGTTGTTGACATGGGTCACGATCGATGATGCCGGACATCTTGTGAGCCCACGCAACCAGTCTATCTTTTACCTTGCAGTGCTAAATGGGCGCGCAGGTGCCGTACGATCAGCCGAAGACGGCTTTAGCTATGGTAAATAGGTGGCTCGGATACCAGTCAATCTGAGTCGTGCTCTTTCGTTTGTTAGTGCCCTGGATTTCGTTTTGTCCGTAGCATAGAGCTTCTCAGATGTGTGAATGAATAAGCCACAACCTACGTGGGCTTCGATGCAAATACTCGGATACCAAACCACAGCAACAGCACCCCACTCGGCCTTCGCCAACGCGTTAACCCACGTGATCGTGTTGCGCCCTCCAACCTGTCTTGCGTAGCCCAACGACTCTCCTTCTGCCGTCATAGCCTCCGTCGCCTGCATCTGCCCATTATTGTACGCGCAGTGTACCTATCGCCTATCACCTATCACAATTCTTTGTTGCCGCTGTGCCTGGACAGCTCAGCGTCTACGGGAAGCACATGGTTCTCCATCATCAAAGCCAACAGCGTATCGCGGAATTTGCGTCCACGGTCCGGCATGGCTCTCTTTCGTCCCTTACTGCCATTACTGGGCGTTGTCTGCGGCGCTCTCTGTGCGCAGATGCCACTTACGGGGAGCTCGAGTGAACCTACAGCATTTGATGGATTTCAACCAGTAGGCTTGCTCAAAAACGCGGTGGACGTGGACGCTTTCACGACATTTGGGCACCCTCTTTTCCCAGGATACAGTGCGCGCATCAAGCGGCTTGAGAAGTGGTGCGATGAGCAAGTTGGGTATGCAGCCAACCTGTTCTGTATTTGCGTCCAGCTTTGCCAATTCGCATGAACCTGGTCAGAGCGTATACTGGGTACATCGACGTTCAAGCGCGCCATTTATTCTTTTACTTCTTCGAAAGCAAGAACAACTCCGCCACCGATCCGGTCGTACTCTGGACGAATGGGGGCCTGTTCTATCCTTACTCATTGTAGACTGCTTCTGACCGTGACCATAGGACCTGGAAGCTCGTCATCGTTGGGCCTGTTTCAGGAGTTGGGTAAGCTCTCATTTACCTGACCTTGACAAAAACCTGCTGACAGCTTCAAACTACAGGCCCGTGCCGTATCACCAACGATACAGATGGACCAGTACCCTTCAAGGAGTCCTGGAATGCCAACGCGAACATATTCTTCATAGATAATCCCATCGGCGTGGGATTTAGCTATGCTGAGTACGGCGAGTCCGTTTCAACGACTGAAGAAGCCTCCATCGACATTGCTCGCTTCATGGTTTTGTTCTTTGAGAACTTCCCTCAGTTCAAAGGACGCAGCCTACATCTGAGCGGTGAATCGTACGGTGTAAGGTGGCTTTTCACACTTCGTACTGCTTCTTGCTCAAGTCTGTACTTTAGGGACGTTACCTTCCTATGTTCGGTGCGGCCATCTACGATCAGAATGCGGAACTCGTAGAGGCGGGACTCGACCCTCTTAACCTCGTATCGGTTATGATAGGTGAGCAACCGAGCTATATGTAAGACGTGCTACCTTCTGAGTGGGAATGAAGGCAATGGCATGACGGATCCCCATCTAATGCTTCCGGCATGGGCTGAATACGCCTGCACAAAGACCACGGCCGCGACGCCGTTTTTGGACATCAGGTCTGTCGAGTCTTTCCTCTTATGTATGGTCTCATGCCGTCTGACAAACGACGCCAGTACATGCGTACGGATGAAGAAAGCGGTGAGTACAACTTTCACGTCTTACTAGTCTACGTCGGGCCTAAGGCGAGCACGAACTGGCTACGCGCTGCGCAAAACTGCTGAAGGACAACTGCGAGGACCCACACGACACTATGAACTGTGAGCACGCGTTTACGTTTTGCGCGATGGAGATAATGCTTCCTGTTAATGCGCTGGGCATGTCGAAGAAAAAACTCTTACGAGCTCAATAGCTGACTTCCATTACCAGAGATCAACCCGTATAACGTTGCCAAGCCGTCCTGCCCCTACTTCCCAGAATGCTACAGCGAGTCCTTGTCAGCACCTTTATTCCACCTTGCGTCTTTCCAAGCATCTGACCTTTTACAACTGGCGACAGTGCCATCGCAGCCTACCTTTCGCGTCCCGACGTCCGGGAGATGTTAGGCGTCGACGCCGCGGTGCCAGCCCCGTATCAGGGTCATAGCGAGAAAGTGCAATACGCGTTCCTTTTCGAAGGAGCCGACATGCAGCCCAAGACGACCGCGTATGTCGGCGCGTTACTCGAGCGAGGCGTACGCGTGCTCATATACGTTGGGAAAGATGGCATGTCCCGTCATTTCTACGGCAATACCCGCTTCTCACGAGAACTAGATTGGATATGCAACGAGATCGGGAACTGGGCTTGGTTGAGCGTGCTTGACTGGACGGGTGGAGAAGCGTTCAATCAAGCCGAGACGCGCGATTGGAAGGTCGATGGGAACGTTGCGGGCGAAACACGGAGCTCAGGACTGTTGACGTGGGTCACAATCGACGGGGCTGGGCATCTGGTGAGTCTGCACCCGGTACTTCGGTTTTGCGTGTGATACTGAACAATGTGGGTACAGGTGCCGTATGACCAGCCGAAAGCGGCTTTGGCCATGGTGGATAGGTGGCTGGGAGGCCTACCAATGTAAAGCGCAGTGACCATTGGTCCATACGAGGCGATTCGTCACGATGGCTCGTTTGGACAGTTCAGTGGAACTATGCGTCATTGTGAAGAAGCGTGCATATTTGTTTGTTCATGACCCGCACATGACTTTGACTTGTACATTTGTGAGAGGTTCTGGCTCTGAACGAGAGTTGACGTATTTAGCCGAGGTTCACGGTCACATAAACCCGTTACCACTGGCGGTGGCGAATGTATGTGTGGCGTTGGTACGGCTGTGCCATCCCGAAACGCACGACAAGTTCCTAACATGCCTGGTAAAGATTCTTCGTGTTTGGGAGGTCAGTAGCTAAGCAGGAGCTTTGACACAAATGAAGAATGTAGCCGGCGGATCGCCGGGCAATCAAGCAGGCCGTCGTGGTCGCATTGTTGCGACTTGGGGGCGCAAATGAGCGCTTTGCCGGGGTGTGAATCCCCGAGTGGTAAAGCATGGGGGCGAGCACGTACCAGCAGCACCTGTCATCTTTACTTTGCCAGTGCAGAGGGTCAACCGTTAAACCATGATCGATCCATCATGTCAGAAAGCCGGAGGAATATGAACGCCGCCGTCATTGAGCGTGAAGTCAGCCGAGCGGGTACCAGTATCAGATATGCGATTATCATGCCAACGTTGTATCATGTAAGCGATACTCAGGCTATAACATGATTACAAACATCAATGCTGATGCGCACACTATATCGAGCTGCCTTTCCATTGACAGCCCCGGGAAATGAACAGTGGCACCTGTCAAGTCCAAACGGCGGTATGCATGGAGTGCCGGCTAATGATGCATTGGAGATGGCATAACCCATTGCAGGCGAACGTAGGTAACCAACTCTACACAACGCTGACCGCCTTCTCCCCACGCCCACCATCTTACAACCTAGCGATACCTCAATCTTCTCCCCGATATGACACACGACAAGCGTGCGCGTTTTCTCGGCCGGCGGGCACATGCAGAGCTTGAAGGTGAAGAAGAGGCCAGCGAGTGGGAGCTGGGCAGCGCAGTGTCGCGTTCGACGCGGAGCTCCGCTGGTTCGAGCACTTCCGCTAGCTCACGCTCGGACTCAAGTTCCGAAGGAGAAACAGTGGATGATGGTGGGACGGAGATGGGCGGGAGCAGCGATGGAGAGGAGGCATATTCGAATGATTCGTCGATGGAGGTTGACACTATCGGGTGGAACGAGGATGCGGAGACTCCCGCCGCCGAGACTGGCAGTTGGCAGAAGACGCCGGTCCTCAGCCATGCTGCTTTTGGAACGGCACACGCCGTCGAGGCTTCGCACCACAAGTCCTCAGAACCAGCACGGCCGGTAAGTTTTCTGCTGCGTCCAATGGAGCTTGGGTCGGACTGATCATTGGACGCAGGATATCGAGCACCTCAATCCTCCCAATATGTCGAACTTCGCTATAACCATCACGCCTAGCCCTTCTCCCGATCCTCCCATCGTGCTCAGCCTCTCCAAGCCTAGCGCGTCCGAACCAGTCGCCATACTCAGTCCTCGCGTCTCGCCGAGCGTCTCTTCGGCACTCAGTCCTTCCGTTTCATCGGTTACTTCTGTCCGTTCTGGTCTCGTGGAGCGACCACGCACCCTTCCGATGGCGGGAAGTCTCAAGATTCTTAAACGGTCACTTTCCGCCATCAGTATCGGGCAACCTCAGCCCAAGGCCGCCGAGATTGGGACGGAGAAGCATATGCTTAATGAAGACGTCGAGAAGACACGCCGCGGCGCCCGCGGTAGCACGAGCCAGAACCAACTCGAAGGAGACGAAGATGCGAAGAGTCAGTATTCCGAGAAGAGAGCCGAAGTCGTCACTCCCACTCCGACGCAGATTGGTTCTTTACCGATAGAGCCCTCGCAAAGTGGACAGCCGTCCACGATTGTCCTCGCACGTCTCACAGCATTATCACCGATGGAGCCTACGCGAAAGGAAGCTTCATTAACAGAGAACCCAGACAGTACGCCTGGTGCCGCGGTGAAGGAGACCTCCGTCATACCCACGTCTCCACAGCGGGTCGGAGAAACCAGCGTGCCCATCACCCCGTCTGCATCTACGATCCCGAAACAGACAGCGACAGTCCCAGATGCGGATGAAGGCCTGCACGGCGCCTTCGCGGACCTATGGGATGATCTGGCGATCTTGGTACGCGAGATGCAGGGATTATCCATCGCTATTGAGAAGGGTGCTGAGGCTGGGAGGCTGGAGAAGATAGTGACATCTGGAGCGCAGGTTGGCGAGAATTCCTCAGTACAGAAAGTCCAGGAAGTTCAGGTGGTCGTGGACGCGATCAACAACCCGCCGGCCATGAACGAAGTTCGCGAGGCTCCAATTACGCTAGTCAAACTCGAGGCGGCGTCTTCTTCGGTGGGAAAGAATCCTGAGGTCACCCTGCAGCGCGATTCTTCGAGGTCTGCCGAGCTGACAAAGGGTATCGCGAAAGTGGATGGGTCTCTGACGATAGTGGTCGAGCCGCCGAGGCAAAGGTTCTGGAAGGACGAGCACATCGGCCAGTGGGTGGCGTCAAGCGCTATCCCTTCGGAGAAGACCAGAACGAGTCTGCTGACTAGAATATAAAGTATATGTTTGCAGTAGCATGTCTAGACACAGTACTAGATGCCGAATAGACTCGTGATTCAAATAATGAAAGCGGATGACACGGTCATCGAAGGTGTGAACGTGGTGGTGAGAAGCAAGTCCGCTCTTTGCTTCGAACGACCACCACCGCTGCTCCGGAGACTTCCTGACTCGGCTATAGACCACGCTCTAGGATATCCACATCGCCCGATAGCATGACGGCTACTCCATCCAGTCGTACGCAAGCCGACTGCTTTGCATACGCATATCACCGACGGCTACCTTAGAGCTTCCGATGCTACGAGAGATCACAATTGATTCACTTCCTACTGAGCCGAGCTCCGAAAATGGAGATCTTCCCACAAATAAGATCCGGTTCGACGAGGATGTCGAGGCGTGGAAGATCACGCAGGGCTTCCAAGACTATGCCGTGTTTCTGCGCAGGTTGAACCAGTCTGTGACCGGCGTGCTGCTTCCTTGGGAGGCTAGCAAACCAAGCGAGGTCTATCTTGATTCGCTCGACTCGAGATTGAGCGCTGACTATCACACGTAGGCAATCAGCGCTCTAGTTCGCTTGCTTGATGAACTGGATAGCTGGATCGATGATATCCCACCGCAGCCAACACCACAGCGTTTTGGCAACTTAGCGTTCAGAGTGTGGGGCAAGCGGCTAGAAGAGGTATGCTCACAGAAGCTCGCTGAGCAAGAATGGCAATATTCAACTCGATCTGAATTCTAGCGTACACCGGCATTGCTCGAAACGTTGCTTCCTCCGTCTCACCGCCGTCTCATTTTCATCCTAAAGCCATATCTGACGACGGCCTTTGGCTCATTTGTCCGCATGGACTATGGAACGGGCCATGAAACGTCATTCGCCATGCTGCTCTTGTGTCTCACACTTGTACGCTTCCTACGCCCCGAACAAGATGAAGAACGCCACATTGTGTTCACCGTCTTCACGCGCTACTTAAGCCTGTGCTGGCGTCTACAAGACGTGTACAAGCTTGAGCCGGCCGGCAGTCACGGCGTATGGGGGCTCGACGACTCGCACTTCTTACCTTTCATCTTCGGCAGCGCCCAGCTCAAAGGTTCGGACTTACTCGCCGTCTTTATTAAACTCTATAATAACGAGGCAACCCTCTACAGGTGGTGATATCCCCGTAGATGGGGTCCTTCGGCCGCCATTGCCCGCGTCAAATCTCTACTTCATGTCGATCATGCGCATTCACCAAGTCAAGACCGGCCCTTTCCATGAGCATAGCTCACAGCTGCACGCGATTGCCATGGGTGTCCCTCACTGGGGCAAGGTTAATCAAGGTTTATTGAAGATGTACGACGCAGAAGTGCTGGGGAAGCGCGTTGTTGTACAGCACATCCCTCTCGGCGGGTTGCTCGAGTGGGATGTTCCGGACCGAGCTGCGAAGAACCGAGCGACATCTAGTAACAGTTCCAACCCTAGAGTCAGTCAACCCAGTGTTATTGCGGCCCCTTGGGCTCAGCCGAGTGGCACTGCTGCGCCTTGGGCGTCCACGGCTGCGACACCGGTAGCCAGAGCAGCGAATACCACTGCTACGCCTTGGTCACAGCCAGGGACTGCCGCACCCTGGTCCCAGTCCGCGACGACGACTGCGCCATGGTCTACTACAGGAGCGTCGTCGAATCTGACCGCTCGAAAGTCTGCCTAGAACTAACTCTCGAATACTGGGCCATCGTTATTGTAGTGATTATGTATTCTCTATCACATATGTGTACCATAACGCTAAATCTATGTGATCGAGGCCCTTTCTCAATATCCTTCTTCGATCCTTCACCATCTCATGACTCGATCGTGAAGGTAATGTGGCTCTGCAACCCTCTGGCTCCAGCAAGCCTGAAGATCCGTCCCTGTGCAGTGTGCACGGACCACGAGACTATATGCGTGCGATATTTTCGCTGTCGACTCGGTTATTCTTCGGCACGATGCATGCCTTCGACGTTGGTCAAACAAGTACCAAAGCAAGGCTCGAGCCTGCTGCCCTCGTCAAATTTGCCAGTTTGAGCTCAAGCAGGCTCAAATCTACAGATCGATGGTCGAGGCACGGTCGAAATCAACCATGCTGACGTCGAAGGTGGCGGTGTCACTCGGTGTTATTGCCGGGCATTGCCGGACCAAAACCTCACCGCGTGCAAATTATAACCGTCGTCAGCGACCGACGAACCGCCTTTCTCCCTCCCCCCACCACCTAACTCTCCCCGACTTTTTCGACGTCTACCGTCTGATCGAGTCTTCGCGTTCGTGCGCAAAAACACGACGCGAAGCACATTAGTGCCACCATTTCTGACCAGGAGAGAAACGACGATTTACGTCTATTGACCCGCGAGTATGTGCTGTCTACTTTATCAAACAAAGGGATCTGGGTTGTCAAATTGGACGCCACGCGGCTCACGAGAGTGGTTATTGCTCTCAGCGAAAGGGACTCAATCGCCTGACGCCAGATCCCCCAGACCCATATCATCCAAGCAGAATATATAGCTGACGGAAATTTACAGGTGGTCTTGCGTTCGCGGCGAACCTCCCTGACAGGACTCCAGCTTACCGGCATTTTTATACTTAACTATCTAGACAAAACCGGTCTCGGCCGACTCGTTCTCTGCTCTTCTCGTTACTGCATCTGTCCTCGCCGCTCTACGCGCCGAGGATCTATCATCGCCTGAAGCGAAACCCAGTCGTTACCGTCGCCGTCCGCCCCGGTTCTCAGTAGACCGCGGCGGTTCAGGTTCGGTAATCCGGGTTTACCAAGTCCACAACCGACACGTCTTCCCCCGAGCCTACGCTTGAGAGTGACCACTCAAGCACATCTGTCAGCCCAGACCCTTCTTTCCCACCAACTCCCGACGAACCGTATCTCGTCTTCGAAGACACCATCCAGACCGCCATGTCCCAGGTCGAAGTTCTCCCGGCGCCTGTCGCCTCGAATATCTTTATCAACGATACCCTTGCCCGCGTTCGCGCGGCCGAAAAGCTGCCTTGGGCAGCCTCCAGTTCTCCGATCCTCACATCGCCTCTGGCTGACCGCAAGACTGTCGATGAGGCTAGTGATGACGTCGTCATTCCGGGTCTCCCGCCGGTCCATCGCGGTCACAGCGACATACATCTTCGCGAGGGTGTAATGCGTGCAGCAGAGCTGGCAGCGGACGGCGAGCCAGACGCGGAGAAGGCTTTCTTCGTGGCCGACTTGAGCCATGTATACATGCAACACGAGCGCTGGATGCGCCATCTGCCCGAGGTTCAGCCTTTCTATGGTAAGTCAGCAGATTTCTGCCGGAAGTTTCGTTTTCTGACATCTGTCTGCAGCCGTGAAGTGCAACCCTGATCCGTATGTTCTCCGCCTACTAGCAGGGCTCGGTGCCGGCTTCGATTGTGCGTCCAACGGCGAGATCGCCAACGTTCTCGGCACGGGAATCGTCGATCCATCACGCATCATCTACGCGAACCCGTGCAAGGCAGTATCCCACCTCAAACAGGCCAATGCTGCCGGCGTCGACCTCATGACATTCGACAATGTCGACGAGCTGCACAAAGTTGCGCGCGTGCACTCTGGTGCTCGCCTTATCCTCCGCATCCTTACGGATGATTCGAAGGCGCTTTGCCGTCTCGGTCTCAAGTTTGGTGCCCCTCTTTCTGCGGTGCCCGGTCTGTTGGCGAAGGCGCGCGAGCTCAGCCTCAACGTTGTTGGAATCAGCTTCCATGTCGGCAGTGGCAATTACGACGCAACCGTCTTTTCGGACGCTGTCTCTCGCGCCCGCGCTGCCTTTGACATGGGTCGCGAGGCGGGCTACCGCTTCTCTCTGCTGGACATCGGTGGAGGCTTCGAGGACGCCACGTTTGAGGCTACTGCTGCCGACCTTCGCTCGGCTATCCAACAATACTTCCCGGACCGCACCGGCCTGAAGATTATTGCCGAACCCGGCCGCTACTACGTCGCGCGGGCGTTCAGCCTTGCCGCGAACATCATCGCGCGCCGTGCCTCGGCTGAGGGTTCTGAGGCACCCGCGGAGCCTGTCGACGCTGCGGGTGACGAGCAGCCCACCGTAATGTGTATGTCTTTTCGTACTGAGTTTTTCTACGCCCGGACTGACGCAAAGTCCGCTAGACTACATCAACGAGGGCGTTTATGGTGCCTTCAACTGCATCATGTTCGACCATCAAGTGGTGCATCCGCGCGTGCTCGCTCTCAGCGGTTCGTTCCACGTCCCTGCGGATGTTGCTGCGAACACCCGCACTGCAAGCGTGTGGGGACCGACTTGCGACAGCATAGATTGTGTGTCCCCAGCAACACGGCTACCTTCCGCGCTCGCTGTCGGCGACTGGCTGGCGTTCGATAGCATGGGTGCTTATACCGTCTGCGCCGCCAGCCAGTTCAACGGCTTTGCGTTCAGCTCGGTTGTGTACACCACCGGCGGAGGCCAGGGTGCGGCGGAGACGCGGCGCGTGCTCGCGGGTGTCGCGGGTGCGCTTTAGAAGTTCGGTTTCTGCTTCGGTTTCCTGATGCACGAGGCTCACACATCCCGGACGTTCGACGCCGAGGTAATGAACAACTGCATGTGGTTAGGCTGTATTGTTCTTCGATATCGGAAAAATCGAGTTTAATTTGTCGTCATGGGCGGCTTTCGGAGAACAGGGAGAGAAACTTGTACAGGACTTCGGTACCGTCAATGGAAATCGGGACTGAAGATGAGAACATTGCGCCGAGTTTCTGACTGCGTTCTCGAGATCAGCTTCTCCAGGCACTCGCTACCCCGACTCGGGAGGCTCCCCACCGGGCCCTGACGCACCTCCCGCACTTGAGATCCTGCCCGTCAAACAAAATATCCGTGCGATGGTTCTCATGTCCGCATGTCGCGTCGTTGTGTGCGCGTATGTCGCATCTCTTTCTTTGCCTTTGTTGCGACGCGACGCCGTCTTCTAGCAGACTGCGCGGGGCCACTCGGTGATTGCTTCATATTGAAGTATTGTTTTGGCACGAACCCGAGCGCGAATCCGGGCCGCCCGATACGTGCGTGCCGTTTAGCTCGATCTTCTCGTGCGGACAGCTGACTTTGAGCTTTGTTAGGCTGGCTCAAACTGGTCTTGGCTGCGATCGGCCTCTCTCGTCAGTTACGCGAAGCTTATCGTCGGCATGAGCGCGCGTGGACCGCGGGATCTTCTTCAAGGGAGATTCAATAGGACGTTAACGTTGTGGCCCGCGCCGCAGGTCATGATACGGTCTCGGACGAGCTCGCTAGTTTGGCAACATTGACCCCAGTGCGTCCACAGGTGCGCCTGGTGGAAGCAATGGACGCGAGACGTAAACATACAGGCCTATGAAACGAGAGCAGTGAACAGAGCAAACTGGATACCGTACGGACCGCTCTTCGGGTCCCAACTATGTCTCGTGCTACCTTCGAAGCCACAACAGCGATGTTGTCATGATAGGTTCACCCGATCTTTGGCAGCGGGAGCTTCCTCGAGTGCCGTACGCGTCGTTGAGCGCTCCGTTTGGTGAAGCATCTGTCGCAGCGCTTTGCGCGCTCCAAGCTACTTGAAGCAATTGCAGCCATTCATCGTAGTATATGGGAGAAATGAGTTCGCCGTACTCTTATTTTGGCGAATATAGCAACGATTATACCCTACAATACGGCGGCCGTGATTGCGTCTGGTCGCGTAGTGTTGACGGCAAGCAGAAGGATCTGAGATATCTCCGCTTCGCCATGTCAGCCTGGGACAGTGACATCTGTAAGAAGCCTACTTTCTGTAAAGATTCGGAACGGAACTGACTGGTAACAAGAGTCCGGACGGAACCGCGAGACCTTGGTGAGTACCTGCGAGCCTACGTCCCTGCAAGCTGACAGAGAATCTTTAGGCGAGATGTGGGCGCTTACACTTCCGCATGGCGCAGACGCTTGGAGCGAACCGCCTCGACCGGTTCATCTGCGCCCGATTGAGATCTCGATCTTCTTGCGGGGTACGATGTATATTAGGTATATGCGCTTGCTACCACGCAGCACGCGAACGAGATCCCAGACCGCGGTGCACTTATCCCGCACTCCAACGATTACCGCGCGCGGGCCGCCGCCTACCAGTATAATAACCAACGCCTGCCGTCACTTACAAACTTTTCTCTCCTCGCCCGAAATCCTGTCCCTTGTGTGCGAGCCTCGCTTCAGCTCCTTTGTCGTAGCGGCGCAACTGTCCCGGCATTCTCCTTCTCCTTCCTTTGCGAAAGCGGCCCTTTGGCAGTGGCACTCGGACTCTTGCAGCTCTTTGTTCTGCACTGTTCTTTAGCTTCAAAGCTGTGAAACTCCGACCCAACGTCACTTTGTCGCCACTGAAGTCAGTGCTCGCTGTTTATCATGCCCTTTGGTCCCCTCGAAGTGAGCTACACGTGCTACGGTTTCTTGCCTACTCAATTGATTAAAGCGAATGTTCGCAGGAGTCCGTGCTCACCGTCGCAGCGCCCAGTCATGCTCCGGCACCATTCACGCCCTACAAATCCAATCTCAGCATTCAGAAAAGCCGGTACATCACGTCTAATGACCCGCGAGGGTATATGTACGTTGTTGTATGTCGTCTCCCTCCCTCGAGCTCATCGTATGACAGCCCTGTGTACGAGTACTCTGTCAACGGTCATTGGATCATGATAGACGCGGACGATAGTTTTGTGCTTTGGACCGGTATCTGGAAAGGTATGATCGTCGTCGTTGTTTAAACGAGTAACGTACAAGCGCTCATATACTTTGTTTTCAAGCCCTGGGCAACTCAAAGGGTATGCGGCTGTCTACATCATTCGAAATGCCGCCGTAAAACTAACTAGTCATCGATTCATTAGCGGACATTGTGAAGATGGTCGAGTCAGTTCCTGATCTGGCCAGCCAAATTCGCAGAGTACGTGGCGGGTATCTCAAGATACAAGGCACCTGGATGCCATACAAGGCAAGTACGACCCCCTATCTGGCATGCTGCGACTGATGACATATCCCATAGACTGCAGCACAACTGGCCCGCCGGTACATTCTTGTTTCTGCGATGATCCTGTCCAATATACTCAGATAATTGCATTTAGCGTCGCTTACAATATCCGAGAGGAACTGGTGCCGATATTCGGGTGCGGGTGGTATATTATATCTACGCGTCCAGGCGGTCTGATACTTCGCAAACAGTCCAGACTTTCCAGGAACATGCTTGGCTCCCCACGAGGCAGGATATGGTCAACTGGGGGAGAAGAGCAGTCGGCGTCGTCCACGTCGTTCCGCGCAGGCTTCCGTATTCTCGGCTAGCGGAGGCCAAGGTGGTCACAATGGTGGTTGGGCAATGGTAAATTGGAATACTGCATCGACTTCGTCGGAGAGCACAATTGTTGGCCAGCAACCCTCTCACCGGGCCTCAAGTTCTCAATCCGCCCCTGTGCCCACTATTTCCCCGGCTACCGAGCTCAGCGTCATGCGGTCGCCAACATCTTACGCTGCTCGCTATGCACCATACTCTGGACCTCGTTCACCACCGCCCCCAGAGCATCATCCTAGGCGGCGTGCATCTGCAGATGCCTCGGTTATCGCGAACAGGGAAATGGTGACGCTGGCCCCCATGTACTCTTCACAGAACCAGTCCACCCGCGAGAATCGAAAACCACCGCTCCCGCCTGTCAACGAGTTATCGACAGGCCGTCCGTTGTCTGCAACAGAATCGAGGGCACTCCTACACCGCTTGCGGACGGACGATGCTAATCATTCTATGCTCCCTTCGCCCAAGCCGCCAGTAACAGCTGCGCTCAGTCATGAGGCAGCCCTGCTTGATCAAGACATGCGCAGGCGATCCGAGATACTCCTTGCTGGCGGGTGTGCCACTGAGGTACACAGCCCTACCGCGTGAGCATGAATCTTGTATTTCGGCCGCCCATGAAAACCACCGACTAATCAGTTTTCACTCATCTATAGCCCATCGCAAACTAAGCATCTCGCGAGCTTGACTTCTACGTCCGATAGGGACGTCAGGTTCAGGGACATACCTCGTCTTACGGTTCCCGTGCCGTCCTTGGGACCTCGCCCAGACGGTCCGGCAAGCTATGATTCTTCGAGCGCGAGCACCGGTTCGTTTGAACACAGCCCTATCACCCCCGTCACGCCTCCACAACTACCTTCTCCCTCGACAGATGCCGCAACCGAGCGCATGCACAGTTTACCGTCTATTTCCATGCTAAAACACCACGCCGATGGCGCCCAAACGCAAGCCCATCTCTGGTAGATCCGCCCGTTCGTTTCATGGCTTCGTTTTCGTTCCTTGGTCTGAGTTCCCTCTGTTCATCATTCACGCGTGCTCTCGGAATACTGCATCCCAATTTACTTCGCATTGCTCTCACACATCACTGTACTATTCAGGCGTCGCTACCGCTTTACACCTACACGCCTTCCCTGGGCTCCCATCGTCCCCTAGTAGGATGTTAAACCTTGTTCTTGTCATTATCATGGCCATGACGGAGCATGCACAATGAGCTCAAACACAAAAGGTCAGGCTCAGGTCGAGCGACGGCGTCGAGATGTTTTTAGTTTGGGGTCTCAAGCTCGATGTATAAGCCTTCTAGCTCTCTTCTTTGCTCGAATACGAGACGGACATGGTCGGCTGAGGCCGTATCACAGTAAGACCGTGGTAAAAGTTTGCCAAAACATGACTTCATTCAATGGTCTTCTCGAAGCGGGCTCGCTGAGTTGACCATTCACGGAGGTTTTTAGGGAAGCAAGAATCACATTCAATGTAGCTTGCAAAGGGGAGCCACCCAACATGCTAGCAAGGGAAGTTTGAGGACGACTGGTCGCGACACTGACGTCGTTCTCACATCATGCATCAAGGGCGTCCGAGTCGCCGCGACGGCCGGTCGTCGTCCGTCTATCTGCCCTCGTCGGCAAACAATAGTCAGGCGGCAAAGAACTTGTTATGCGGACCGTGAGCGGGTATAACGGCGAGCTGTGGAAGCACCTGGCTCCTACGGTCCTTACCTACAATGGTTACATTGATATGTGCTGCCACGCTAGAATTCTTTGCTTCTCCATCCATCGGCTGGAGAAGTTGTAGATCCAAGTAGGTCCTGCTACGCACTCTAATAGAAAATAATCTACATCACACACTCGTCCACGTAAATTTGCCATCATGACCGTAAGGCCGAGTGGGACCTCCCCGCGCAGTGGTTGTGGCGTCCGCAAATAGGAACTCCGATTGGCAGATACTTCACACAGCGAGTCCTGGCCCCACGGAGCAGGCTTTCATGTATTCATGGAACAGGACTCGTCTGACACACAATCATTGGAACATGACTCGGCACATTCTTATCACTCGAGCACCACATCACCATAGAGGTTTGAGGCCCCGTAGATCACGTCACAACGGCTGTCGTACGCGGCGTGAAGAGATCGGCAGGCTTGTCCAGGCGTCGCTGCGACCATGTATGTAAACGCTGGTGAGAGGATAAGACTCGTTTGATAGACACGTACAGACGAAGCGTGTCCGTCTTCAATTCAAGAGCAAGCTTTGCCCAACTCTATGAGTATTGAACCCACTGGGGTGTTGTATCAGCATACAGCGCAAGTAAAGGCAATCAGGAAACATGCCTGACGATTCTCAGCTTCTGACGCGGAAAGGTTACGGAACACCTATCAAGTTCAGGACGTTTAGTCAAGAGCCTCGTAGTCTGGTTATGGCAAGATTTGCGACGATCAACCGGCGGGGCGGCGTGTGCTGAGAACTGCCAGTCGACGGACTTCGACGGAGTATTCTCATGCCATCACGAAGACAGGACGATGCACCAAGTCGAGCTATCGGGACTACTGCGTGATAGACGGTTACAGTTTCAGCGCACAGCCCTCCTTGCTTATGGAGTGCAGGAGGGACGCGATAGATTGGAGATCTTACAGGCTTCATACGATTTGGGACCTTGCTGTCACCCACGGTAAGTACGGATGAGAAGCTGATAGGGCGAAGCCACTAAAATCACCTGGCACACGTACGCAGAGTGTAGGTATTACGAGACGCCCAGGGGAGATTATAGAACGCCACTGCGCGCTCCGTGTCGAGCCCAAAATCGAGCACCGAATGAGACAGGCGGAAAGCCGTGTGTTCCAGGTGATCGGCAATAGCCGACGAACACTACGCCTGCCTATCATGGCCGTGAGAACTACCCGAAAGTGCATGGCCGAGCGCCGACAAAGTGGCGGCCATGGAGATCCTGGTAGATCGACAGGCGCTATACTGTAGCCCCAGTTCCCCCAGAGTGACGATACAGAGAGCTTAGACAGAGTGGGGCACTATCAGGAATGAGGGGTACCCGTAGGAGAATCGACCAAGATCACACATAAGCGAACGAGCATAAGCAATATTGAGCGATAGGCAGATTGTAGTGTCTATTATCCCTAGATACTGTGCAAAGCATGTAAGTCTTCATTCGACTGGCAAAGGTCGAAAGACCGTGACGTACCCCAGGATGAACATGAGGAGATACCCCAGTGTCGCGACAACCTACACATGATAAGATTCTGGGCCAATGTGAACGATATGAAAGATCATACCAGGGCTGCGATGATGCTAGCGGGTACGCCATTCTTGAGGAAATCGATGTTAGTCAGGTAGAGCTGGCCCATCTCATCTTCCTGCGTCGCACTAGAAGCCAGTTAGCGCATGTCTAGTATTACAAAATCATGCGGGACGCACGCCTGCTGGTTCGGGAAGCCCGAAACGGGCATACCCATACCCGTCGAGCAGATGAGGCCCGTGATAAAGATGAGCAGGTTTGCCTGGTTTCCCGGAAGGGCCGCGCCGACCTGCTGTGCGATGGGCACGAGGAGGACGGCCGCAATGGTATGGCTGATGAACGTCGACACGACGAGAACCACCGTAGACAAGATGAGCACGACAGCGTATGGTGACATCCCGGAAACAAGCCCGCGGATAAGCACGTCCATCTTGCCGAGAAGGCCGCTTGACGTGACGCCCTTGCCGAGAGCAATGCCGCCCATGGCGAGGAATACCACGGACCATAGGAAGTGCTCGAAGTCGTCCTGCATATACTGTTAGCCCGCGCGGCCCGCTGTTGGAGGCGCAAAGACATCTGACCTTCTTCAGGACGCCCGAGCCGAAGAACGCGACGATGGGGATGACCGCAATTATGCCCATGTCGCCGACGTAGTCTTCAATGGCACGCGCGACGCACCACAGTGCGATCGTACCAAGGCATACGAGCGAGACGAAGACTTGCTTGCGCGTGAAGCCCTCACGTGTCGCCCGGACCGACTTGATTTCCAGCGGCTCGCCTGTCGAGGCGCGTGACGGCTTATACGCAAGGAGAAGCAGGCCCCATATTAGCACGATGCTCACAGCGCTCACTGGCAGCGCGACGGCAAACCAGCGCGCCCAATCGAGCGGCGGATCCATGTACTCAAGCGCGATTAGATTCTGTGGCGAAGAGATGGGCGAACTCTGTCCGCCGATGTTTGCGGCAAGTGCGATGCCGAGCTGCAAAGTACACACATTGGTCAGGTGAACAATGCAATAAATCCTTGCTTAGTCGAGATACGCACGATGAGGCATGGACCGAAGGCGGATTTAGGCGGGAGTGTCCGAAGGATGGGCTAGAGAAGGTATCGATTAGCGCTCAAGGCTGGACGCCATAGGGGTTGGGTGTAGTAAGCGTACCCGCACTAGAGCGAAACAGAGGGTCGGGGCGGCAACGTTACTGAAAAGAGTGATTAACGGTATGCGCTGCTCAGGCTGTGGCACAAACGTACCTGATCCACATGCTCGCAAAGCAAGCAACACCCATGACAGAAAGGAGCACTGTGCTTGGACGAGTACCAGCAAGCGATAGCACGCGTGTGATGAGCATACGATCAATGTTAGTCTTCGACAGTGCGGCCGCGATGGTGAATCCGCCAATGAGCAGCATGAGGGTTGGTGAGAACATCTGAGAGAAGATCCACCTGCTCACATGTGAGCGAGTGCAAAAATCCAAGAGAGGTCAGATGAAAACCCACTTGGTTGCGTCTTGAGGGGAAAGTCTGTCGCCCGTAGTCGGATCGACGATGACACGCAACCAGACTAATAGCGGAGGGACCGCAAGCGAGGTTACGAAAAGTGGCAGGACTTCTGTTGCCCAAAGTATGGTTGCAAAGACGAGCACCGCAAGGCAGCGCTGTGCCGCTTCGCCTTCCACAGTCGGCACGGTCAACAATACGGCGAACACGATAATCGCGAGAATGCCCCAAATGAGTTTCCAGCTGACCCGTACCGGCCCAGCAGGCGTCCAGACTTTGACATCCTTCTCGTTCACCACGGGAGCAGCCACACCGCCTTCGTCGTGCCGCTCATTGGCAATCATCTGCCGCCAAACAGTGTCACGCTCCCAGGCAATGTGCTCGCGTAGGTTCGCCTTAAGCTGCGACCGAGCAAGGGACAAGTCCCCACGCGTTACGCACTTGGCGTACATGGACAGAAGCCTATCCTGAACTTCCGCCAGGCGTGCCTTCGCAGGCCCATCCCATGGCGACGACTTCTCGATAACCTCGTGCATGTAGTGGCTTTGAAGCTGGGAATAGATGAGGTTCGCAGCTCGAAAACGTTTGTTACCGAACTGACCGAGTTATCCGTGACCTTGTCGTATTTCTTCAGCACCTTACGGAAGCCAGTGTAGTTCATCTCGGCATAGCTCTTGAGCGAGCTGGATTCCACAAATAAGTTTGTTAAGCGCCGTTTGAACAGGTATTGTGTATCCAGGGCGTAGTTCGAGTTGTGCGTCCAAATTGTATCTCCAGCACCACTGGCACTAGCACTGTCGTTACGCGAGCCATGCCCAAGAGATACTATGCTGTCCGTTAATCTGCTGATGACGCCCCGCGCCACATGCGGCGAAGTCTCGCTCTGCGTTCGAGTACGATGTGGCGTTATGAACGGTTGCTCTTCAGGTACAGCAGGTATCGCGTGTCCTTGCGGGTGCGACTGGCGTAGAGAAGCCAACGACATGTGCAAGTCCTCGTTATCCTCTGAAGATAAGCTGGACCTCCTGTCTCTCCGCGGCGAAGACATTTCTCGTGGTACAGGGCCGACCCTGTCCGTAGAGATGCGGCTGAGAGATACACGTCTGCGCCTCTTTGAGAGGGCGGGATCTGCGCTGGGGTCACGCGTGTACCCGTCATCATCCTCGTCGTCGTCGTCTTCCTCCCCGTCAGAGGAATATAGACGCGCAGCGGTGAGGCCAGTGTCGTCCTGCTCTCTCACAAGTTCTTCAACCTCGGTGACCTCTTCCAACAGCTTCCTCTCCTGCTTCTCGTAGAACTTTGTGATTTTCTGTAGCTCTTCGTCGAGCAAAGGACGGAAGACGGCGTCAGTGTCCGGCGATGCACCCGACACTAGGCCGGTCGACTCATTCGCCTCCAGATCATGATGCTGAGTACGCGCTTCGTGCTGCTCGCGTTCGAGTTGGTATATGTACTTCTTGAGGGTATCGTACCTATATTCCGCATTAGTTGCGCGATACGATGAAAGAGAAATTGTTCACGTACGCAATATATTCGTCTACCCAATCAACTACCGCGTTGAACTTCAGAGAAGAGCTGCTCTCCGCATTGGCAACCTTTCCTCCAGACGAATTGGGATAAAAACGCACCTGAACTTCATAGCTAGTTCTGCTTTACTGAGAGCTCGAACAGGCGCTTGGGTTGCCTCAGACTCGGAAGCAGCGACTTGACCGAGTGCAATATACTCGGATTCTAGAGATGTAGACCGACCAGACCAGATAAACCTGAGTAACGAAGCAATAGTGACAGCAATCTAGTAAACCAACGGCATCAAGACGTGAGTAGATGGAGGTTCACTCGAAAGAGCAACCGGTGGATCCGCGCAGCTTCACGGAACCGGGGACATTAGGCGCCGACGGCGGGAGCCTCGAGGCGCGCGCCGATCATCCTGATCAATTCTTTGCACCCGACCACCATCTTGCGCCATTATGAGTCCACATCTGATGCAATGCCGATAGCTAAAGCCCAGAGACGTACAGCTTTTATTGTTCACTAGCTGGGTTCGTACTATAAAGGAACCAGTATCGATGCGCTAGAGTAAGGCACGCCGCCTTTAACGACGAGGGATCTAGGGCCACATGTGGTTTCTTCCATTATCTGCATCCACCCCGGCCTTTGTTCTTGGTCTGCGGGGCTCGAATGCTTCGCCACAGACCACGGTCCATCGTCTTACCATTGTCTGCCATTACCACATGTCACGACTATAAAGGATGGCCCTTACCTGGTTGTTCACTACTTCTCCGCTGCCCTCCACCATGTCCAAACTCGAACGCCAACAGATTGTGGGCCCCATGCCTATAGCCGAGTTGATGAAGAATATTCTGCATCGCTTGACACCTGGAACCGATACAGTCCGGAAGCCTTTTCCTTGCTCTGATCTGGCATACCCTTTGGGTTCGCGATCTGGCTTGCGGTCGCTCGTAAGAACTACATCGCATACCAAGTCTAACCGGAAAGCTCACAAGAACTTCAGGTTGACAGAATACAAGAAACCCTATGTCCGAACCTCTCTTTCGAGTTCCCCTCCGTTGCCTTGAGCACAGAGGCTGACGCGTTTTTCGTCTCTCGCAAACACGAATACCGTGACGATCCTCTTCGCCTCGCAGACGGAACAGAGCTGTCATTCTTGCGCGTGCCACGCGATAAAGATCCCTTCGTCAACAATGCACCGCCTTCAAAGTCGAAGGATGCTTCGCTTCTCCTGCCCGCTCAGCACCCCGTCGAGACCATACAGATCCTTGCTGCCCAGGCTGCTGAGCTTTGGGAGAACTACGACCGCCTCTTCGTGATTACTGTCCTGCTCATTGGCGATGCAGCCGCCCGCATCTTGCGGTGGGACCGCGCAGGCGTTGTTGTCTCCGAGCGCGTCGATCTGACCACCGCTGATAACCCCGTGGCCGAACTTCTCGCGAGCTGGCAGGTCATGGCGCCCGCGGACCGAGGATACGATATGACGCTCTCCCTTCCAAGTGAAGTCGAAGCCGCACAAGCTCGAGAGGTGTTCAAGCAATGCGTGACTGTTCTCGTCTCTCCCACCGTACCACTCCGCCGGATCGTCGTGGCCGACCGCGCAGACGCCTCTCAGCCTGAATCCGAGCACATCTTGATTGCGGCAGCACCACCGCGAATAGGCGAAGCTGTCGGGCGCGCAACTACAGGCTATGTCGCATACGACATGACAGTGCGCAAGCTCGTGTGGTTCAAAGACTCCTGGCGGAACGATGTCTACCAGTTCACTCCCGAAGGCACGACGGGGCGACTGCTCACCGCGAAGGGCGTACCGCATGTCCCACACGTGATATGCGCGGGCGATGTGCGCGGGCACTATACTCGTACGGAGACGTTTGTGCAGATGGGCGGTGCGTGGCTACATGGGCGGCCGCACGTACGGGGGCATAGGCATCATCGAGTCGTCTTTGATATCGTTGCGCGTCCGCTGGAAACTTTCCGGTCAACACGCGAGTTATGTACGGCCATCCGCGACTGCCTCATCGGTTCGTATTTTATGACCAGCTTCCTCATTCTGTGTTGCTGATGTAGATCGCACAGCTCATGAACACGCCTGGACCGACGCAGACATACTTCATCGCGACGTGAGTTTAGGCAATCTCCTCATCGACGAGCATGGACGCGGTGTACTCGTTGACTGGGAGCTGGCCGCCGTGCGCGGGAAGCGCCGCTTCAGTCCGTGCGTCGGAACATGGAACTATATGTCCGTCTCGCTCGCTGAGGATGACCGGCGCATCAACGACGATGAAGATGATGCCGAGTCTGCAGTACACGTTCTTGTCGAGACGCTGTTTCGTTATCGCCCGACTAGGGTGCGCGATCTGCGCGCTGTACTGGATCACATATGGCCGAACGAGCTGAATGATCCCGTGCCGGGAAGAGGGAAGCGAGAGTTTTGGGAGGGCAAGGTCGTTACTGAGCAGGATCTTGTGGGGATGTTGCCGTCGCCCTGCATAGCTATCGTGCGCGATTTGCGTGTTCTCTTCAGGCATTCGTACGCAGGCGCAAATGCAGTAGGCTGTAGTGTTGTGCGTAGCATCCTGGACGAGCACCTCAAGAGCCCCGGCTGGCCGGACGCTGATGGAGCTTGCGATCAGCTTAGCACCCGCGCAAAGTAGTAGTCGACGTAGCAGACTGCAGCTAAATACCATGTACGCCATGCCATACTTGTATCCCGTATAATACGCGCCCGTACATCATCCTTATGGTGCATCATCCGTATGCCACCTTTCAAGTGTGTTCACATCTGGACCGAGTTCGCAAGATTTCCATGTTATGGCATATGATTACAGGGTATTTTCCGTTTTACAACACTTCGCGAGCTACAGATCATGATACGGAGGCTTATGCGGGCGCCTTGGTGGTGCGAAGGTAGGGACGGAACGCCTCGTGCTCGGGGAAGAGCTTCTTCGCATCGTCCTGCGAGACAGCGGCGTGGATGACGACGTCCTCTCCAGGCTTCCAGTTGACGGGCGTGGTGACCTTGTGCTTGTCGGTCAGCTGGAGAGCTGTATCGATATGCGCGATTAGTGCTGTGATCATAGGCAAGATATTGAAGTTACGCACAGTCGACCGCACGAAGGATCTCGTCGAAGTTGCGGCCCGTGGCGGCCGGGTAGGCGAGCGTGAGGCGGATCACCTTCTTGGGGTCGATGACGAAGACGGTGCGAACGGTAAGAGGAAGACCCTTCTTGTCGACGTTGGTCAAGTCCTGGTGGTCAAGCATGTCGTAGAGCGTCGCGATCTTGCGGTCAGCATCCGCGATCTAAGAAGATGTTTAGCGTGGGTGTGACAGATTGAACGATAGGAAGAATGCGCACGATCGGGAACTGGACGTCGGTCTTGCCCCACTCGTTGATGTCCTTCACCCACGCGTTGTGCGAGTCAAGGTTGTTGGCAGAGAGGCCGATGACCTTGACACCGCGGTTGGCGAAGTCGGGCTGGCGGCGGGAAACCTCGGCGAGCTCGGTCGTGCAAACCGGCGTGAAGTCATCGGGGTGCGAGAAAAGGATCGCCTATGATATCTGTCAGTAGACGATCTGCTGTGGCACCGACGCGCTCAACGTACCCAAGAATCGCCGATCCAGTCGTGGAACTTGATCTTCCCCGCAGTTGTCTCAGCCTCGAAGTCGGGCGCGGTGCTACCAAGGCGAAGAGTTGGCATGATTGTGTTGGATGAGTGGGAGAAGGCGATAGCAAAGCGATCTAAAGAATGAGAAACTTCCCGCAGCCTTTATAAGAGGACTGCAGCGGCCAGATGCGCACAGATCACGCAATCCTGGTACGAGCTCGATCCCTCCAAGACGGCCCATGGGGCCACGCCAAACCGAATGAGGCACAGACCGTTGGTATCAGGCAGCCGAGAAGACCATCTGACGGAGACGACTGGTCGCAGATGATGCGGCCACACAGAAGACAGGAATATGTCTCTGAAAGGAGATGCACCTGGCCGTACCTTCCGAGGCTTCTATACGGTGAAATTCACACCTAGAGCTTTACCATTGAGACGCCAAATTTCTACGTGCACCTCTCCAAGCTTCAGTTAGCTCGGATAGAGCGATAAGGTGTACGCGTAGTACGTACGCAAGCCGCCATCGGTGGTTGCGCAAGCAAACGAACTGAAATCGCGAGAGTGACGACGCGTTCGAAAGGCGTGGAAAACGTTCGGCTCTTCCCGGCTTTGCCAGCGGCACTGTCGGCCTTTGATCGGCCTCTCGAGCTCTCAGTCCTCCACGATCTAACCCAGCACCCGCTACAGACGTAGCTGGGCGAGATTAGGGCGAACGTCGGAGCAAGAGTGCAACTATCAGTATTTGCGAACCTTCTCAACCTCGCCGACGCCGTCGCTATCTATTCTCTTCGATTTGCATACAAGGCGAGCTGGCCTGGTAGGCGGCGCCTACCAGGAGGCGATACCTGTCCGATCCTTGAACTTTGCAGGCACTCCTCCGTATCTACTCGTCGTGATGATCAAAATCAGATGCTGGCGACGCCTGCAACTTCGACTGCTTGAACGCCCTGGGTGAATGTCGGATCGCACTCCTGTTCTGCGGGGTACTCGGAGTTTTACCTTCGGAAGAAGGGTACCATCTTCGTGCATGTTTGGCCCCTTCCAGGGTACGAACTTCAACACTACCCTGATTCCTGCAAGCTGGCTGAACAATATGTATGGCTCGCAGTGAAACCATCCGATGTTCATGTCGGCGGCAGCGAGCGGTGTTTGTGTGTTGGTTGATGGCTGTGGGCGCAAAGCACCCGAACGCCCGCACATCCAAACTGCGCCGTTCGTGCGGAGGTTCTTCACATCACAACAGTCTGGTATACTCTCCCTGCCGTTATGCCACTGAATTGAGATCTTCTGTGTCAGGCTGGCTTTCCAAGACCACACCCTTCATGTGCCTCTTGTGAGGCCCCGAGTCCGTCCTTGCTCCTCTCGTAACTTCGCTGGACTTCTTTTCATTGTGTCTCATTCTCATGTCAAAGTGCACTTCTTATTCCATTGCTGCGCCTTCGGTTTAGAACGCGTCTCCACTTGTCGCTCGTGCATGAATACCGTTATCTTACCCCTCATACCCGAAGGCATTGCCTCCGACTTGGGCGTAAACCGGCTACATCGGCTTGGTGTACGAACCAATCGTTGTCGGTACCGCAAGAGTGGATTGGGATGCCGCGGTCCGTCGTGGGCGCCTGTGGCGTCTTCGCTACGCTTCCTGTACAACCAGACTGACCGCAGTACAGGTCATACGGACGCGGTGACCTACACCTTCCGACCTCAAGCCTACTTCTCCGCATACAGATCTGACAGAGAAGGGTAAACACGACTGTCAAAACACGCACATGCATCACCTGATCGCGCCCTGTTCATGAAATAAGGTGAGGAACGCCCCCATTTGGAATCACGGAAGATCACCAACTTACGCTCTCTTCAATTGTGGGGTAGAGGTGCCCGTAGGTTCTGTACCGTCCGCGGTGATACGGATGCCTGAAGTAGCAACAAGGCGCACGGAGGCCGCCGTTGTAGCAATCTAGTTTCCCAATTCGGCGCAAAACGTGCATCTATTCGGTTTCCCTGTCACCGACAAAGCGACACGTCGGTGATGAGAGGACGCAAGTCCGTAGTCAATGTCGTACCGTATGCCCTTTGATGCCCAGGCTCTGCGTATCTTTAGCCCTATCGAAACGCCAGATCCTGTTATAAACCCACGGAGCGTGCCTTGGGCGATGGGATGTCATGCTAACGACTCGACCCTCGACTTGAAGTCCAGCCGCCATCATGTCCCACCAGTTTCTTGAGGCTCTTAACAGCACGCAGGTGCTAAGCGTACTCGACGACTCCGTCGAGTATACCGTTCACTCGCTCGTTCCGCCGCTCGTTATGGAAAGTGTATTGTTTGGTGAGCCTCGCTCTCACCTTCATCTTATGATCACCAGACCCATCTTTTCGCTAGGTCTTTTTACGATTGCCGTCATGCTAGGCTTATATATATTATGGTAAGCCACTCTCTTCAGCCAACTGTGCGCTCAAACGAACGATACCCTCGCAGGGACGCCGGACGCGCTGGACGGGTACCCTTTCCCCGTGTCATTGCATTCGGAGCGGTCACTTCATACGTGCTCTTCGTGACTCACTGGGCGTTGGAGCAACGCTCTGCGTACAACATCCAGGCTGAGCAGTAAGCTTTTCCTTTGTTACTTAGACTTGAGACGGGACTGACCTGTACAGGGCTCTAGGGCTACTCGACCTGATGATCAAGCAGACCCCGACGAACAGCACGGAATGGGCCCACACCTTCGCGCGGGTGACTGGTACGGCGCGCAACCTACCGCCTCTCGTTACCGAGAGCGCACTCTTCGGGACGGCTACGATCATGTTCGTTGGCACGCTGTGCGCCGCGTGGACTCAGTAAGTACAATGCTCTCCTTTATTACCTGCACGTCGCTGAAGGTGTACCCAGCGCTGGATGGTCGCATACTCAAAGCTCTCTCATTCTCGGCGCTGTCTGTCTCATGTATACGCTCTCGACCGCACATTGGGGAGTGAACCTCGGCGTGTTCAGTCGTAGTCAGTCCAATGATGACCATGCTAACTTCGCGCTCCTCGGTTTGCTTTCGGCGAATGTAAGTCATAGCGCTGTGATGCTCTGTAAAACACGCCTGCTTATCATATGCCTGCAGATCTGGTTCAGTGACACGATTGTGCTGTGGCGCATGTGCACCGTCTGGGAGAAGCGTCGCACGGTGCTGATCCTCTCCGCGGCCTTGCTTTGCTCAACCACTGGTACACTGGTTTCGCATTTTCCCACCATCCATCACTGTTGTACTTACATCCTTACACAGTTCTCTCAGCCGTGAACCTCGCGCAAGTCATACAAATCACGCACAACATGGAAGCAGACCCAACTGGCAACCTGGCGCAACAGCTCAGCAAGGACCCACAGAAGGAGCTGGTATTCGGGTACCATCGTATTGGTATCGTCACTGTGCTTATCTCGTCACTCGTTTCGAACGTCACTTCGACATCTATGATCGCCTACAAGACCTGGTACGCTCCTTTTACAGAAGTTACAGGATGGTGCAACTGACGGAAGCGTGCAGGAGACATCGCCGACGCGTGCTTGCGTACATGCAGACCGGCTCCAACCGCACACGCGTCGAGCGTATTCTGGCGCTGATGGTCGAGTCCGGCGCACTCTACGCTGTGATCTGCGTATGCTTTTTCATCTATATTTACGCTCCCTTTGCTCAGGCGACCCATGCAGACGACGCACATCATCTGCGCGCTCCTCCCGCTCTCGAGCTACGATCCCCTGGACGCGATAATCCGCACCGGCGCCCTCCCCTCGCTCAAAGCAGTCGATCACTTCGATGCCGCGATGCCTCAGTTGATGGTACTTCCTCTTCCCTTTCCCACTTAGAAACCATCTCAGACCCATTCGCAGTCCATATACCCAATGATGATCATCACCCTCGTCGCGCTCGACCGAGCCCATGTCGCACGGAACGCTAAGAGCAGCAAAGCAGGCGCAAGCGCGGGTTCGGGTTCAGGAGGCTACAACCGTGCGCCGATTCCCGTGAGCGTGATCATCGACGTCGAGCGGAACACGCGCGGCGACGATTCGTTGAGATTGTCTCGCGTGATAACGCATACCACCTCGACCTCGGACCGCAAGACACCGTCTGTTGGCACTGTTCAAGGCGATACTGATGTGGAGGAGTTCGAGCTGTCAAGTGCGGTGGGTAAGAGCGGGGGTGTGGTGTAGGACTTGCTCTGACTCAGCCACTGGTACGGTTGTGAAGACTATGTATGTTCAGGGACTCTGCTATGCGTGTACGCGTTTCTGCCGGACTCGGATGGTCACTGGTATACCATTGTATCTGATGCTCGTATAGTCGGCGCGAGGAGTTTTCTCCTTTTACTCTTGACCTCGCACCCGACATATGATCTATCCTCCTAGTTGAGATTTGGTGTCGGACAACGGTTCGTGCACATCAGTCATGCAGCATACAATGAGTAGGGCTCCGCAGCGCGCGTTTACGATGGCGCCGTTCTTTGATCGGGCTCATTACGGTGACGGGCGTTTGAAGACGACCGTCAATTCCCAAAATGGAATGACGGTACGTTGACGGTGCGTGACGACCGTCTCGGTAACGCGTACACACGCTCGGTACCTTCATAGAAAAACATATGCGAGTATCAATCAACCTTCAGCCAGATTCGTGTGTCTGATATTCCAACCATGTTTTCAGACATGCAAATCGGCACACAATGGCTCCTGCATGGGTAAAAGACATGTGTGCGCCTCAGCAAGGGTTGAGCAAGGGCGAGTAGCAGAATAAATGGAGCCGGTCCGGGGTTCCGGCAGTTCTGCGCAGCGGAGGAGTTAAAGTCTAAGGCAAGGTTGACTCTCTCAGAGGCCGCATCGTGAACTGAGAAGGTGTGCAGAGCATACCAGGGTTATGCTATTGGCGTCAGAGACTGATAATTGCCGCTACAGGGGGAGGAGAACAGTAGTGCTGAATGCAGGGGTGTGACGACCGTCACGACGCGTAAACCTCGTGTACGGGCGGCTCGTATACCATCAACGCTTTCTCTGCACGAAACCTAAACGGGGGCGTGGGACCGTCACTACGGTGACGGCGTAAACGGCGTTTCTCGTATGCACGAGCGTGTACACGGATACGATGCGGAGCCCTAACAATGAGATGCGGCGAGCCTTTCAAGGCGGGTGAGGATGTTGAGTCATGTCTTCAAGACCGGCTGGTATAGCAAAATGACCATTATCGTACGTAGAGCGCCGGGCATTGCGACGACGCCCTTCACTGTGGCCCAGGATGTGTGGTCTCTGGACAGTCAGATTTGACCTGTGAGGCTACTAGTATTATGTTCGAAGGCAGGTTTCGGTTTTGATCGCAACAATAATACGTATTTGCTAGAGACAGGGAGATCTTCATCCGCTCATACATTCTACGGTGAGCTGTTATCGTTGCTAGTATCTGCAGGACTTAGTACAAGAGGTTATCGACACCGGGAGACGCGTCAAGCTTCCGTGCAGGGCCTTGACACTGCGAAAGACGTTGTTATCAGCCTTCATCGAGGGCCAGAGCAAAAGATGGTTTGCCTCACGCGTAAACTATTGGAGCTGGCTAAGCAGGAGGATGAGGCTTGGCCGCCTCGATAGCTTTCTTCTTCTCTGCGATCTCCTTGTCCCATTCAGTGTACGCAGCTTCGATCTTGTCCATGGCCGTCTTGCGCTCTTCCTTTTCTTCGTCTGTCAACGGCTTGGGGTCGGTCTTGCGCATGACCTTCCAGTAAAAGTCGGCAAAGATAAGCTCTTGGTGAGCGCGGGGAAGTGACCCGAAACATTCCCCTAGATGACTCGTCAACCTCAACATCCATATGAATGAAGATAAGGCATACCAGTAACCACGCGAAGGGTGTTGTCGTTCAAGCCCTTCATGTCGACGGAGCTGGAGACGACGCAACACCCGATGACGGTAGAAGTACGCTGAACAATGCTTGCGGATTCGGTGTTGTAGGCCAAAAAGAGAACGTCGAGGCGACTGAGACCGTTGACCTCGTTGAGGCGGCAGGCACTTTCAGAGAGGACAAGACGTTAGCGGGGTCTCCGGAGCTGTTAATCACAAACAAGCGACTCACTAGGTCTGATCGCGGACCATTTCGCCCTTCGACTTTCCCATCAGCATGCTGACAACTCCCTTGGCAATCTGTCCGATGCCCTTCGCGCTCGGTCCTTTATCGAACGTATCGACGAGACTATCGACGATGTTGCCGATGGTGTCCTGCGTGTCCGTCGCGGTGACCGCCCTCACGAATATCTTCTTGCTGACAACGCGATCGATAGGTAAGAGCTTGGCATCGTGGGCAGAGTTCGAAATCTGCTCGTAGAAGGTGTCCAAGCTCTCTTCGACGCGCTTGAAGAGCGACTTGAGCAGCTCATCAGTCATCTTCTCCATCTCGTCGTTGGGCTTGGTGAGCTCCTTCTGGAGGGTAGACAGAAAACCACCCATTTTGAGGTCGATGAAAAGTGATGTGATGCAAGCGTGGAAGCAGAGTGTGAAGCGAGTTGAAGATGGCGGGGACGCTCCGGGCAGAGATTATCGATCGCGAGAGGATGTTGTGGACGGAGAGCCGGCAATGACAAGAAGGAGCCTGCAAGGAGCACTTCTTTTGAGTGCTTTCGTGTATTCAATCCTATAGGCACACGTACGTTTCCGCACCATGTCCGATACGCCTGTCAAGCGTCAACGACTCCATAGTCGCGCAGCACAAGCGCTGTACCGACTGTAATGACTAGGGCCGGACCGCGCTCGCGCCGCTCTGACAGGTCTCGCTAGTGCGCAAGAGCGTTCTATACGCGGTCAGAAAGGTGCCGAACGTCGCGATGAAGACAGCACCCTACTCCTCACCTAACATCTTCAGGATCAACGCCGTGACGTTTCATTTCCGTGGTCGTTCCTCGCGCGTGATTCCCCATCGTGAAGAACATCTTCTTCAGAGGGTGTCGAGCAAGACGACTCGAATCCGAAGTGCAAGCGTTGGTGGGAGTCAAAGGACAAGAAGCGTCTGAGAAGCGTGGCAAAGCCAAACGCGCGCGTTTTGATCCGATCTACTCACCTGACCGCGTGAGCATGCTGCCAGAAGGCTTGCGCCAACTCACGCTGCTTCAGCGATCTACTTCGTGATCCGAGAGTGGGAAAATATACTCGACTCCCAGCCTGCAGCACCGCTATACACGACACTCAAGCTCTCGCCTGACAGGGCGTAGCCTCGCTTAGGCTCCGGCAATGATCCCCCGGCTGCCAGAGCATCTTGATTCGTGATGCCCTGCCACACATGCTACTGACCGATCTACCACCACTAAGCTTTACTATACGCGTCCTTTCTTTGTCCTTTCTACCCTGCTGAGTTTCAAGGCATGTACTCGCTAAAGGGCACACCGGAGGGAGTTAGGGAGGAGGGACTCGGAGGGTCGGAAGATGAATGGACTCGGAGGATGAATGGGCTCGAAGGATGAGAGAACTCGGGGTTCGTATATAGAGACGTCTGCGTCAACCGCAGCGCTCCAGTGCTTGCAAGCGCAACGACTTCTACAGTTTCTCCTCTACGCTCTGCAAAACCTCACAGTCTCCTACTCTTGTGCTGCACTCGTCACGGTTTTCTCAGTCACTCTACGACGACAGACTTCCCTTCTACAACTCCCTACGACCTCACTCACAAGATGGACGGGAGCGACGATCAGAAGCGCAAGGCGGCGATCCAGTCCGCTACAGCCATCGCTCTTCAAGCCTGGAAAGGTGCACCTACGAGGAAGGAGGTAGCGTTCACAACCTCTCTCGCTAGCACTCTCTCTGAGTCCAGCGTTCCGAGCCTCTTCAAATATGTAGTATGTCCCATCCTTAGGCCGCAGCGAAAGGATAACACTGATCCGGTGTTCGATGTCCAGACGATGATTTCGGCTGAAGAGGAGCATATCAGCGGAGGCGATCTCACGCTCGGATGGGCTATCAAGATGAGCAATCCGAATGGCGAGGGCTTTGTCGATGGTGTCCAGCACTGCGTGCTCCAAGTGAAGACCCTGTTCGATAACTACGATGTCTATCTAGACCCGTACCTCAAGTATGACGTGGTTGCTAAAGCCGCGGCCAGTACGGAGGCAATGAAGACGCGATGGGGCTTCAAGGACAAAGACTCCAAAGGCTTCTTTAACGTCACCTTCAAGAGCATGAAGACGAAAGTTTATCAATTGAGTCAGATGATCACCATCGTCCAGACGGTATGTGGCATGTTTTTACTGTGCCCAACTTCTTGACCCAAAGAGCTGACCCTTCTTTTCAACCGCCATACAGAAGACGTACATCACCAAACACAATCGGATTGCGGCTGGCTACTTTCTCGTGAACGCAAAAGGCTGCTCCGTCATCTCCGTTTTCGACATGGTTGGCGCCATGTCCAGGTGTGGGGTGAGGCTGAGCACATCGGACTGGCTCACGTTGAACAGCATGATGCTGTATGCTCAGCCCATGGAGAATATACTGTATTGGGCCGACGACCAGGACGCTCTGAAGACGTTTGTGATCGATATCAACCTCAACGACGGTGCTGGAGGCGACTTTCAGCCGACGGAGAAACCCACCAACCCATAATTTCTCAAAGCATCAGCCATGACAGTGATGACATCATGTTGTCCTCTCTTCCTGCAGCTTGTCTGATACTCGGCTTTCCTCGATGCTTGTCTCCCCTACGTTTCCGTCCACCCCACGAGTCCTTCTATCTCCTTTTCTCTGCCTTATCTGTCGTCTCCACCTCGTCGCCGTTCTGTCTACCTAGCTCTTACCTACTCGTCCTGCTCCTTTCCGCCCCATTATCGAATTCATACATTCTCTCTTTTCTGTATTACGATGTGACCGCTTCCTTCCCATACACTATGGCCTCACATACATATACACTCATCGCGAGGTGACTTGGTTTGGTCGACCGTGTGGAAAGATTCAAAGACATTACCGTATGTACGTCTGGGCGAATCAACGTCGCGGTCGTATTCTCGGCCACAGGACGGAATATAAGCGAGCTACCATATAAAAATGCCGCGAGTAATTTAAGTGAGCATATATCGCGACCCATATAGCCGTGGGCCATAGTCCATCAGAGAGTACTGGTGAATAGGATCCTATTCGTACAGGAGTATATATATAAGAGTTGCAGTGAGATGACGGCGGGATGATGGCGGTAATTTCACGAAAAGTACAAGGCAGTCAGATCGAAGTTCATCTCTAGGATAACTACTGATAAAGGTAACTCTGCCCTCTCAAGGACGCTCTTCGTTCTTCAGAGGGGCCGTTTCGTACATCCCCACGGCATCTTCATTCTCAGCAATCCCAAAGCCAGCCCTCACGCCCTGTGCAGATCCAGCAGTGCGGTAGCGCAGCTTGACCTTTTGTGCACGAGCCGACAAGGGCTCCCCAGGTTCGTCAAAGAGCACGTCAAGTTCGTGGCTCCGCGTGGACGCAGCGATAGAAGAGAATGTACCTTCCATCGCCCCGCCATTCTTGGAGATGCAGAACAGTCCGTATAGATCGACCAACAGCGCGACACCGAGGGCTATCCCGTAGGGGAGCCACAAACGAGAGACCTTGTACAGGTACACGTTTGCGTCCGGTGTCACGATTGCCGACACCTGCGTGTGCAGTCCGAGATTGGCAGTGTCCGACATCAAGGACGCCGTCAAGTTTGTACACGCATCTTCCAGCAGGCGGGCCAGGTTATCGTAAGATTTGGAGACGAGGGAAAGTGCGAGTAGGTTCGACGACCCCGCGAAGTTCGCGGATGTAGTGAAGATGGAGTTAAGCACGCTCGTGTACACAGGCGCCAGTGCGGACTCGTCGTACGCTGTGTCCCAGGGAAAAGCAATGGCCCCGTACACGTATTGCGACAAGGCACTGGCCAAACTCAGCGTGGCGTACGTAGACTGCAACCCTGCGTCCGTTCCATTGACATCCGACGCGCTCACATATCCCGGGTCCGAGATAGGTCCGAGTTGAGCGCCGTACTCTACGATACGAGCGGTGGTCGTCTGACTGCCGTTTGAGTATTGCACGGAAGCAGTATAGGTCGCATTATGAAAGGCACAAGTGTACCCAGTCAAGTTGTAGTAGACCGTACCGGGAAACTGGAAATGGAAGGGTGAAGTTGTTGATGGCATAGACGACGTCGAGAGAGAAAGGTCGGTTGTAAGGCATTGCCTGAAAGATCGGGATTGGGTCAATGCGCGGGGTATCACATTCCGAGCCAGTATTCCAACTTTGTCCGTATCCAAAGCTGGTCGTGGCGTTATAGACGTATGCTCCTTCCAAGAAGTGCGTAGGATTGGAAACTTTGATCGTGGGATCTACAGTCGCGTGGGCGTTATTAAGCCCGAAAGCAGTATAATTTGTGCTGAACACATCGATAGATGACTGCGGGATTTCTGTGCATTTCAGGGCAGGTCCCCAGTAATCAATGTCATACTTGCAGCCTCGGCCACAGCCTGAGGGAGGAGCCCAAGGGAATATGATGCCACCATCCAGCACGCCTCGAGTGAGCCTTTGAAAGCTCGAAGAGGGGTTCATGTAGTAGTAGATGGGTTCGCAATGTGCTGACACATTGCATGCAGAATAGGGCTGCAAGAAGTAAGAGCTTGCGGTCGCGGGGATGCGATCAAGAGCGGGAACGGGCACGCGCAAGCTGGAGTTCGTGGGACTGGCAGGTACGACCGACAGAGCGTTCGGCGCGAAGATCCCAACTAGAGATAGTGCTTGGAACACGACGGCAAGGAGGATTGTATAGAGCACGCGAGCATTGAAGAGAGCCGAGGGTGGGATCGAGAAGGCTGGGAGGGAGAACAGCGTGTCGAGGTCACCCAAGGTTACGCGATTTCCCCGGACATATAGCCAAACCTAGTGTCCATCGTCACTTGTGCACGCCGAGCTGATATAAAGGAGTACATACGCTCTGCGTCAATGCAGCTCCAACCGATAACTGAAGGAGAAATTGGGCGATCCATGACAGTGCATTCCCTATATCTCGAATCCACGTCTGTGAGATCGCGAAATCCTCGACGTTCCTCCCGTTTATGATAGACAGAAAGGCGTGATGAGCGATGCAGATCGCCATTGCAATTGACAGAGCACCGAACATGATGAGACGTATTTTCCCAGTCCCAGTACGGCGCGCCCGCGTCGGGGAGGCCATGATTGAGCTTGAGCGCGAATCAACCACCGCACTGTGAGGACCATCTCTGTCTGATTTCTCAATGGAGGTGTACGAGAACGTCCTCTCGTCGATCATGACAAGCTCTGATCACACTCAGTGCGCTGGCGTGATTATTGTGTGGATGGGCGGGGACTGGGGAATCCGAGTGGGTCGGAGGATGTCGCAGGGCGAGGCTTGACTTATGTAGTATCGCCCCGATCACCGTGAGCTTCGATTATGCTCAGATCATGAAGAGCGATGCTGGGAATCCGCTGGGGTAAAACATGTCGATGGCTTCCTCTCTTATATCTGGCCTCGATGAACGAGAGCGTGACAGCTCTGAAGTTTCAGATCATGCATGCAAGAGCTTCCGTACATACGCCACAATACTCAACATCAACCCTAGGCTACGGAGAGTTGGTTTGGAGCACATGCACAAACGGCCGCGACACTTCATGCAGAGATGAACAGCGGGAGAAGGTGAGCTATGACCAACCGGTAGCAGCCTGTCACTGGCAAAGACAGCTGGGATCAGATCCGATGAAAGTGCAGACGTAGAGTTCAGACATGTGCGCTTGAGCAGTGAGAGCATCATTAATCCTTGAGAACCGGGAGTCAACTGTGACGGTAGTCAAAAGTCGGAGAGCAAGGATAGATTAACACTCACGGGTTTAGCAAGCTGACTATCGCCGAATGTTCTTCCATCGGCCAAGGCAGTTGCAAGGCAGTGCGCAACTTTGATTGGCGTGGGTGAGTCGGAGCATACCATATTCGCTATTCGCAGCTATTCTCCAAGCTCCTCGACCTCTAAAGCATGACAGTAGGTCAATGAGTATGGGATCCATAAGCCCTCAGCGGCATCGGAGATCTCCAATCCAGTATGAAGGTGGCGCTCGCCGCTCGCCCTCCCGGTGACGATTGGCATATGTACGCAATCTTAAGTCGGTCACATCTGTTGCATCAAGCATCGGAATATCCAAGAGTCCTGCTACGACAACAACGTTGCGCGAGCTCGTATAAGGTATGTATCACCGATTCCGTTCCCGTCCTAATCGTACATCCACCTCGCGCTTAACGGCCAACCGCACGTCCACTGCATACATTGATCAGCATCATCCTCAACACCGCAATCACGCCACATACCTAACAGTCTTCCTCTCCCCCGCCCCACCCGCCGCGACCTCCGTCTTAGCCCTATTAAGCACCTTCTGAAACTCCGCCACGCGATGCCTCATCCTACTATGCATATACGCCTTGCTACACTTGATATGGTAATGCAGATAATCACGGAACAGCGTGATGTGGCTTATAGTTTCGAATGCGATGGTGAGGTTGGTGAAGTGACGGGGGAAGAGGACGAATGTGACGTAGCCGATATCGTCGGAGTCGCGGAGACCGGGTAGACCACGGATTTCGAGGGGTGGGTCGCGGTTTGTGAAGAGAACTTGAGGGGCGTTTTGGATCTGGGGGAGACGGCGCGCGTCGACGAATTCCTGTGTCCCAGCACTCAGCGCTCATCCAGCTATTGTGGGACTCAGAAGTCGTACCTGCAAGAACACCTTTCCAAAGATCCTGTCCGTCTCTTCCCTGAACACGGTGCTAAAGATAACAGTCACGCGATCAGGCGCAGCTTGAACGTAGATGGCCTCTTCGTCGCGGTAATGAACCTGCATGAGCGCGCCTTTATCGCCTCCGCTTTCTTCGAGCTTCTTCTGCTCTGCAAAGGCGCGCTCAAAGGGTGCTGCGAGAGCGTTACGCTTGAGTAGGGAGAGGTTCTTGACGAATGCGTCGCGCTCTTCTATAACAATACACGTTGCGTTAGATTGATCGAGTTGATCTCGGGTAGGAAGGGTAAAGAGTGTACCTCCTACGGGCGGAACTTGCTCCAGATCAATGTCGAGGCTGACATCGTAGTCCGGCTCAGGCGAGGTCCTCAAGAGCGCGCCATACTCGCGACTGAGCAGCTCGAGTGCGCCGTAAGAGACGAGTTCGGACCAGCATCGGATGCTCATGCTGAGCGTGAGAGACGTCTTGCGTTCGGGCGTCGTCAGGCGGAATCGAACGCCGTCAAAGTCTACAAAGGATACATCGAGTGCTGTAGGTCTGGACGGTCGCTTGTAGTTAGTATCATTGAAGGGCATGAGGTGTAGATGATGAACGGTAGAACGTACTTCTCGAGTTTCTCGAGGACTGTTTGTTGGATTATGTAGTTGTGCGGCTGTTATAATATAATCAGAATTAATTCTTGCGAGAATAATAGGTAGTGGGTATATACCTCGAGGAGGATCATGGCGGGAGATGGTAGAGTGAGCCTGACCAGGAACGGTCGATGATTCCATGACTTCAAGTCGCGGGCCGCGGACGTGCCGTAAGCGCCTCAATTTCGAGCACCCACCACCTCCGTCCTCTCAGCGACTCTCAACTCAAAAAGCTTCGAAAAGCAACTTTTACAATCATGGGTACGCCTCCCCTTTCCACAACTCTTGTACAAGTAATATACTGATGAGGTATGATTACAGCGCCGAAGAAAGGAAACAAGCAGCAGAAAATGGCGTTGAGCGACTTTCTGGTCGACGATAGTCCGTCTTCCTCTTTCCCTGTAGATGCGTCTCTGGCTGACTGACGACCCGATTCAGCGCTCGGCTCTTGGGCAGACGAGATGGATAACTTGCCTACCGCACGTGCGTACACTCCGATCGTACTTATATAATCATATACTGAAATATACCACCCATACAGCCGCGCGCGAAGGCGGGGATACTCGCGGTGGTGGTCGCGACGACTTTTCCTCTCGCGGTGCGTATCCTTTCTAAGATATGTAATATGCTTGGGGTACTGACTAGGGATGCGTGTTTAGGCGACCGTGGCGGAGGATTCCCGCCCCGCGAAGATCTGCCTTTGCCTACTTCGCCGCCTTACACGGCTTTCGTAGGTAACATGGCCTTCGATCTGACCGAACAGGATCTTGAATCTTTCTTCGACGGTCTCTCCGTGCGTATTCTCCCCTTTCCTCTGCATACTCCCAGTCCGCTCATCAAAGGTTATATGTGTAGGTCAAGAGCGTCAAGGTGATCAAGGACCGCGATGAAAGGCCTAAAGGCTTTGGATATGTCGAGTTTGGAAGCCTTGATGATCTCAAGGGCGCATTGGAGCGATCTGGAACGGTGAGTACTGCTCTTTATGGTTACCAGGATACGGATGGCTGTGGTATGCTTCGCGGGATTGCCGCCCCACAATTTGCACCGAGGAACTGGGCGACATTGCATGGACGATGCACTTGGGATGATCACTTGCGCGTTCCGAGCGCTCACATCGAGCCGCGATACGGGACGAGCAAATATGTCTTCCTTATGGACCGTGCACAATTTGTCGCTCATCTTCTCGGATAATATGTTCCATGGACGCTTCGTCTTTTCGCTTGTCAGACCAAGTTCTTCTGATTGGGCGGACGTATTGAGGTTTCGCTGTGAGGGTTATCGCTGCATGGTTCATAAATGCACGATGTGTACATAGGCGGCGTAGCTTCGCTCGCCTTGTTGCGCCTGGCAGTCCCATCGCGTCAATCCGTGGCGAGCTGAAAAACTCCTTTCGTGTCTTCAATGTCCGACGAAATCTCGCTGCGCTCGCGTTTTCGACGCATGCAGACAGAGACCTGAGCCGACCGTGGCCATCTTTTATATATTCTCCTTTCCTCACATTCATCCTCAACACGAACACCTAACTAACCTCACCCATCCAGCCCCTCGCAGGCCGCACAGTCCGCATATCCGTAGCCGAACCCCCCAAAGAACGCGACGGCCGTCCCGGCTTCGGCGGCGGCGACCGCAGCGGTTCATTCGACGACGCGAAATTCGCATCCGACTGGCGTACCTCTCGCCCTGGCCCCTTGCCTCCCGCACCCTCTCGTGGCGGAGGCTTCGGCGGCGGTGACCGTGGTGGGTTCGAAAGGGGAGGAGACAGGGGTGATAGGCCTCCGCGTGGAGATCGTGAGCCGCTTCCTCCCAGCGCGGCTGATACGGCCGATGCATGGCGTTCGGCTCGTCCTGCTCGTCCTGTTGAGCCTGAGCGTAAACGGTCGAATTTCGGTGTTGGTACTACCAGTGGCGGAGCGGCCGATTCCGAAGAAACATGGAGCAAGGGTAGCCGGTTCACTCCCAGTGCTCCCGTCGATGAACCGCGTGGCGGACCAGGTGGAAGGGGTGGATTTGGAGGAGGGTTTAGGCGTGAACAGGGACAGGGGAGGGAGAGGGAAGGGAGGGAGGAGAGTAGTGGACCGGCTGATACGGGCGATACCTGGAGGAGGGGACCGAGTAGGCAGAGTACGAGTCCTACGAGCTCGAACCCGCCTACGCCTAGCGTTGGTGGACGTAGGCCTTTGAACCTTTTGCCACGTACGGGTGCGCCGAGCGGGACTCCTAGTCCGCTTGCTAGTCCGTCGTTGCCGGCGGCAAAGTCGAATCCGTTTGGTGCGGCAAAGTAAGCATTCGATCTCCTTTCCGTTGTCAGTCGCTGATGTGGTGTTTGATATAGGCCCGTGGACGTATCGGCTCGCGAAGCAGCTGTAGAAGCTAAGATCGAACGTCAAGCCGCTCACGCTACGACGCACCACCAGCACCCTATGTCGCGCACTGGAAGCCGTACGGCCTCACAGCGCGGCTCATCGCGGCTTAACGAGACTACCACCAGTCCCGGTACGAGCCCGAGGCCTGTGCACGCCAGTCCCAAGGGTTCGCATGATGGGTCCAAGGACAAGACGGGCGGTGCTAGGAGGGAAGGGTTTAGTTTTGCGGCGGCGGCGGGGAAGGAGGATAAAGATGCTGAGGGCGTTACACAGAGCTTGAGCGAGGTTAATATTTGAGGGAGAGAGGTGTAGGATGAAATGAATGAAGGGTTGGTGTATATTCGTATGTATCGTGTGGTTTATGCCCCATGAACTCCTCTCTCTCTCAACTGTGTAACAAGTGCTTTCTGGCTTGCTTTCCCTCTCTTCCTCCTCCTTTCTTCGAGCTTGTCTGCCCTTGGCTTGGCTACTTATCTCACATCGTGTCTCCTCCTCCGCCTGTCTGTCTCAATCCACGCTCGCACGAACAAAGGATACGGCTGTACCTCTACTCTTTTACTACGGTCTCGGCATGTAGACGTGCGCCCTTGCTGGCGTCGCAAAAAGTATGCGTTGTGCTATACAGATACCTGGTTTATGACTTTTCTTTCTTCTGTTTTTATTTATTGCTCTTTCCTGCTCGTCCTCCGAGTAGTCGATAAAAGAAACAGTAGGGAGTACTGACGTGACCTTCTCAAAAGAACCAGTGAGTTCGACAAGTCTGCTCCGAACCGCGGCCCCGCGGATCAAACCCTGCTGCGGCGCACATCCAGTTGCGCATCGTGCCTCTCCTTCACGCCACCACCAGCTTGAACTATGTACTCTGCCCGCTACGTTGAAGTTACCTTTGCACGATATATCTTAGCCCTCGATATGTCAACTCCTAGGGCAATACGTGTAATACACAGTCTACGGATCATGGGTCTGAAGACGGCGAAGTCCGATCTTTCCTACACACCTCTGATGACGGACGACCCGAACTGAATGGTTGATCGTCTCAACGTGTTCTCTTTGTGTTAAGTATGAGGATGATTGGAAGAACCCGAAGCCACGATGATCGGAGGGATACTGGCTGATGAGTTGCAACCGCAACCGCAACCGTCATATATAAAGCCTCGACATATGACCTCGTTCAGCCCTTCAGATTCCCCATCGGTCTCCGCCGCTCCTCTACACGATATCCTGGCCAATATACCAGAGGCAGGCCTCTGCTATGATCTACGAAAGGACATTATCCTATGACCCCGAGCAACCGGAGGGAGAGAAGCAGTCGGAGGGAGACAGCCCGTACAAGGTTGTGGGCGCATCACGCTCGAGCTCGACCATTACATCCCCGACGCGCGCCAGCCGTACGGAGACGCGAAGAACGCACCTATTCATGTTTGGTACTTTGGGGATCGCAGCAGCCATATGTGTCGCTCATCACGTCTTCATGTCTGTTATCAATGGAAAGAACGTCGAAGACCTCGCGATAGCGCAAACGTGGATCCGGGATATAGGGAATGCCTTGTCATGGATCGTTCAGTTTTTGCTTCAGTTGTCGGTCGGAGTCGCATTGGCGCAAAGCGTATGTGCTCATTCAGTCTAGTCGAGACCTTATGACCGACTATGTGTAGGTATGGCTCTACGTCCGAGGAAACCGCGTTACCTTGGATGACCTCGACGTCTTGTTCTCCCTACCGGCCTTCTCCTTCGTACCCTCTACTCTTTTCAAGGCCCGAGTCTTCTATACTATCGTTCTTGCCATAGTACTCCAGGCGATGTCTCTAGTCGGAATCTTCGCACCCAACGCTCTGTCGGTCGTACCCGCCAGTCCCACAGACTCCAGTTTGCGCGTACCCATTCCCGCTCTCGATCAAATCCCCGTGACCACGAGCTCTTACTTCTTGCAATCTGGTTCTACGCACTTTTACTACATGAATCCCTCGTCCAACTTCCAAAGTCTTGCCCGAGGCGTGCTGGATGGCAGTACTATATTCCCGTGGAGTCCTCCCTCAGGCTGTGGCCGAGCATGCAACTACAATGTTGACTATTGGGGACCTGCCTTGAGATGCACAGACATACCCCAATCCTCCATCGATGTGTTCAACACAAGTTACACGACGTTCGGACTTGGCAGCGCCCCCGCGAGTGTAGACCCCAGCGTCCATGTCTCCAACCCAACCCACTTCCTGGAAGGAGCATTCGTCTATAACGCCACGACCAGCTTTGGTTTCGGCGAGAGTTGGAGTCCGGGCGCAGGGTCCGATCTCACGAAGGATCTGATTCCTATCTTCCAGTCCAATCCATACGGCCAACCGTTCTCTCTCGACGTCATCTACGCCACGAACAACTTCACCTTGCCGTTCACGGCGAAGAATCCGGTCTACTACAACCTGACTGGCTACTCTTGCACCTTCCACAATGCGACATACACTGCTTCTGTTAAATACTCGAACGGCAGCCAGACCACTACCGCGCGTGTCATAGAGTACGGCGGTCAACTCGGACCTATCGCAGACCCAGGATCAGTGAACGCATCGGACGTTCATGGTTCAGACCCAGGATTCCTGTCTACGTACGCCGCGTTGGGTCTGGCCGATGCCATGTCCCAATACGTGTACGGAGCCATCGCCTTTTCATCGGACTCGTTCAACGATGAGCCAGCCCTCGCACCTGTATACACGAGCGTGCTCAGCTCCATCCTCACCACCACCGCGAGCTTTAATGATGGATCGAACATACTCGGACTTTCCCTCGTCTCGACAACATACGATAGCCTAGCCCGCCTGCTGGAAGACGCATGCACGAACTTGACAGCGTCCTTGATGTCGGACACGGCCAATCTCGGATTGTATACCCAAGTGTCGGCGGTCGTTACACCGGATGCCAACGTGTACCTTTACAAGGTCTCTCGCCTGTGGCTTCCATACGGAATAGCCCTCGGCGTTGCACTCCTGGCCGATCTATATGGACTGTTCTGCATCTCCAAGAACGGTGGAGCGATGCAGAACTCGTTCTCTGCTATAGCTGCGTCTGTGCGGAACCCCGAGCTGGACACGCTCCTGAGCGAGCCTGGAGAGCCCTTGTCGGCTCGTGCTCAGAAGGTCAAGCTGCGCTATCGCACTACCGGATCTATACAGGGGAAGAGAGCTGGCTTTACCCTCGCTGATGGTGGATATGACGTGGAGATGCACTAAACGGCCTCTAACCAGACGAAGAGGATCCTTGAGAGGCATCGTTACTCCTTCCAATGCTCTTCCAAATCCACTCCAAATAATCATCTTATAGTCTTAGATGAACTTCGACAGACAGACTTGTACTTCACGTGAAGTCAACGCTACCATGACGCTGTTGATGGTGTATCGTCGTGCCTCGTATGTTTGTAAGATATAGATTAGGTAGTACAGCATCCTACGCTTCGTTTTGCTCGCGACAACTGAACGACTCGGACTAGAGCCACACTTGAGCGCAACAGCCATTGAGAGATAATCGCTGCATCGAGTGATGGATGGGCTTTGACTCGTATAGCCGGTATGCTAAGTATCGGGATGCAGCAGTGAGGCAGCGCAGTTGCAGCGCGAGAAGGGCAAAGGTAAAACCCTACATCGTGGTGCAGAGGGAACCAGATACAGATACAGTGTTCGGCGGAGAAGATCCGAAATCTTCCGACGTGCGCGCCCAGTGGTCCATGGACCCCATCATGAGCGCGGGCGACCGTCACGGCGGCAGTGAGGTTGATTCGCGACCGTCGTCTGCTCACCGATGTCCTGATGCTCTGACTCACACTCACACCAAGTATACGGCTGGAGGGGTGTTGAGAAACACACCTGTCTTGCATGCCGTCTTGAGTACTCTTGTCGATGGCTATCTGTGAAGTGAGCTAAGGTTATAGTGGTCGTGGACTGGGAGATTGTTCTCTCCTTTGCTCTTCTGGAAATCAACGCCACGTTGTTCAACTCGCACAATACCCGCCTATCCGCATGTACTCTGCAGGCACACATACATTCGGGTGCAGTCTTGCAGATACTCTAAACGCAATACTGGAAGCCGTTGACCCAACGCAATACTGCAATGTCTCCTGGACCGGTCGACTGATCACCGGCCAACAACGCCCGATGCGCCGTATATAGAACGTGGATGGTAAGTTCATCTAATCATACAGTGGTGCGTGTATTGAGCGGTGGGCAGGCTGTGAATTCGTTGCTAGCTTGCTTCGTTGAATGGCACGAAGGCGGCATAGTCCGATCATTCCTACATCCTCCTGATGATGGACGCTCGAACTGAATGCCCGTCGTCCCAACGTGTCGTTTGTGCGCTCTGACACCAATCTAACACTACGATTCCAGTAGCAGCAAAAGTCATGATGGTCGGGTCGACACCCGGCTATTGACAACTGGGAACCACATATAAAACCCTGAGACGTGAAATACTCCGACTCCCTCCGATCCCCAGCCCACGCTCCTCCGCACGCTCGCTCCGCCAGTGCGTAGATCACCCGTGCTTTCTTATGGACTATCGCATGGCGCTATCTTATGATCCTGAGCACTCTGAAGGAGACCTCTCTGAAGTGGTTGCCACATCGCCACCAAGTTCATTTATCGCCTCCCCTGGGCAAGCGTCGCGTCATGCAGTGCCATGGAAAACACTCATTTTCCTGTTCGGCGCCTTATTGATCTCATCGGCAATATGTGTTGCTCACCACTTTTTTCTCTCTGCGATTAACGGGAGAAACGTTGAGGACCTCGCGATATCGCAGTCGTGGATTCGCGATATCGGGAATGCTCTGGCATCAATCGTTCAATTCCTCCTCCAGATATCTGTCGGAGCTGCGTTGACTCAAAGCGTAAGTACTCTTTCACTCAGATGTCGCCGACAGAAACTCATGATGGGCATTAGGTATGGCTATACGTCCGAGGAAACCACGTAACCTTGGACGACCTCAACACGTTGTTCTCCCTTCCATCCATCTCGATTCTACCCTCCACGCTTCTTAATGGTCGCGTGCTCTATACCATCGTCCTTGCGGCTGTTCTCAAGGGGCTCGCCCTTGTCGGGATATTTGCTCCCAACGCTCTGTCAGTCGTACCAGCGAGTCCTGTGGATTCCAGCTTGCGCGTTCCCGTTCCCGCTCTTGATCGTATCCCAGCAACCACGAGCTCTTACTTCCTGCAGTCCTCTTCACAGTGCGATGACCCAGCACACTGCGACCCCATTTACATTTACGTGAACCCTTCTTCAAAATTCCAAGGGCTTGCTCGGGGTGTCCTCAATGGCGGCGTCATTTTCCCATGGGATCCTCCCTCAGGCTGTGGTCGAGGATGCAGCTATGATATTGATTACTGGGGCCCTGCCTTGAAATGCACAGACGTTCCACAGTCCTCCATTGACGTGTTCAACACGAATTACACGGCGTTCGGACTCAATGATGCAGTTGCAACTGTAGACCCCGGCATTCACGTCTCTAATGCTACCCACTTCTTGGAGGGAGCGTTCGTCTACAACGCCACAACCAGTTTTGGGTTTGGCTGGCCGAGCCCTGGCTCGGATCCGGACTCCGTCAGTGGTCAGGTTACCAATCCGACCTTTAATCCGGTCCCACTATTCCAGTCAGATCCATACGGCCTACCGTTCTCTCTCGACCTCGTCTTTGCCACCAATAATTTCACCTTGCCGTTCACGCCGAAGAATGCGGTTCACTACAATATGACTGCATACTCTTGCACTTTTCACAATGCAACATATGCCGCTTCCGTGAAGTACTCGAATGGCAGCCAGACGACGATAGCCCGCGTCGTGGAGTACGGTGCCCAACTCGGGCCGATCACGGCCCCAGAATCCGTGAATACATCGAATCTCGATGGAACGGACGCAGAGTTTCAGTCTACGTACGCGACACTGAGTTTGGCCAGTGCCATGTCACAATACGTTTACGGGGCCATTGCCTTTTCGTCGTACCCGCTGTACGGTGAACTTACCGAACTTGCTCCTATGTTCACGAGCGTTTTCGATTCCATGTTCACCACATCCGCGGTCTTTGATGGGGGATCGAACACGCTTGTACTCTCCCTCGTTTCGACATCCTACGATAACCTAGCTCGGCTGCTGGAAGACGCGTGTACAAACTTGACGGTGTCTTTGATGTCGGACACGGCCAACCTCGGACTATCTGCCCAAGTGTCCGCGATCGTCACGCCAGATTATAACGTGTACATGTACGAGGCCTCTCGCTTGTGGATTCCATACGGAGTCGCTCTCGGCGTGACGCTCTTGGTCAGCGTCTATGGATTGCTCTGCATTGTCAAGATTGGCGGAGCAATGGAACACAACTTTTCTTCCATCGCCGCGTCCGTGCGCAGCCGCGAGCTGGACACGCTCTTCAACGGACCTGAAGAGCCCTTGCCGGCGGGAGTACAGAAGGTCAAGCTGCGCTACCGCGCTGCCCGGTTTGCACAGGGCGAGGATGAGAGAGCTGGCTTCGTGATCGCTCGCCATGAAGATAACGATGACGTGGAGATGTTCGAGGCGCCCGCTCTGAAGGACGAAGAACGTTCTTAAGACCTTGAAAATGGTTGCGCTTAACAACCATCTCCTAAAGACACCTTTCTTCAATCGGGGTATCTAGTGGCTTTGCAGACAGACTTCTCGTCGTCGCGCTTCTTTCCTGTGACTTTCATGTTTGTATGTGATACTCTTTCGCATATATCATACGTCTGGTTTCATTAGCACTGGCTCCATTAGCATGAATGTCCCCTACATAATCACGCCGGCGTGGACAGTCGAGCCCAACGAATACAATGTACGATCGAAAAAGTAACGTGAGAGTGCGGTGAAAAAGGCTGTCAATATTTCATTCCTTAGATGCGGCTATCGATGTCGTTTCTGCGATGCTGAACGCTCGAAAAAAATGATACGTCGTGCAGAATCAGTCGTGCCAACGTGCAAAAGCGTAACGAATAGGCCGCGGCGGCCGGATAATTAGACATCGCTTGGACAACAGCGCGGTCGGTGTATATGTGCGTCTATAAGCTAACTTCGCAAGGTGATACAGCGCAGAGGACGATCTGCACCATCAGTAAGGAGTACGAGGAGTAATAGGTTCCTATTCTGAGCTCGGAGTACGTCAAGTTTGCCCTTCGACGGCGGAGGACAAGATGTGAGTCCACATCGTCCTTTCCGAGCAGCTCGCCATCCACAAAGGACACAGGCACGCGCACCATACTCTGCCGCGCACAAACCCTCAGCTCGCTGCTGCGTTTGCTCTTCAACGAAGAACCCCGAAAACTGGCACACCATTATCTTCCCAGACCGGCCAGATCATGCGCATCAGTACGTCCAATACTCGGCATGAGGCCATACCCTCGTCCCAATCATCGCTAGAAAACTGGACAACCACAACCACGTCCGCAAAAATCGATCAACCACGCATGATCGCAATAGCAATTTGGTTCAACCACAGGTTGGCATATAAAAGGCTCGGCCGCGGTCTCGGAAATGAGCGGCGCTCTTTACCACTTGACCGTCTTCTCCACCCTCTGTTCATTCACGCCCATCGTGTCCACAATGAGCTCGCCTATTCGCTCTCGCCCGCTAAGCTCGTCTACCAAGACTTGCACACCTGTACCGTCCCCAGAGCGTCCGACTCCCGCGAGCTCGCCGATGAAGCAGAGCATGCGCCGTATCCATTCCTTGGCCTCGCTTGTCCTCAAGGCTCCGCCGTCGTCGCCAGTGAAAGGGGAGAAGGAGAATACCGTCGTTGGCGCCTCCGCGGACGAGGCCATTAGGACTCTCGAGGGAGCGCTCACGAACGCACTCTTGACCCTCGCCCAACACTTCGATGTCCAGAAGGTGCCTCTGGCTAACGCGGGCGATTCGGAGGTTCAGAAGATCGCTCCTGCGAGCGCAGCCGGGGGAGGGAAGGTTGGCGCGCTTGAGGAGGTGACCGAACGCGCAACCTCTGTGGAGACCGTTGTGTCGGAGGAGATCAACGAGCCCGCTACGCCTGACAGCTCCGTCGCCATTGAGCCCCCGGCTGGTATGGTGGTCAACGTTGCAGCCTCTGGGGAGGTCACATCCGCATCTGCTGAGAACGTTCGTGGTAAGCATAATGCGCGCTCTCTAACTTCATATTCCGACGACTGACCTCGCAATTACATAGTCATGCAGGAAGATGCCGTTGCGCCCACTGAGGTCGTCGACGCTACCCAGCCAACCAGCGCCAAGAAGCGTAAGCGCTCCGTGGACGACGAGGAAGATTGTGGAGCGGAGTGCTACTATAAGCACATCACCGTGGATCTGACCAATCCCATCGAGGTGGAACTCTCTGAAGAACCAGGCGACTTCAAGATCGTGCACCCATCTATCGAATATGACATCGAGGATGTTGGGCTCACCAAAAACGGTGTAATCTTGCCCGTTGGATGTGTAGCGGAGGAGAATGCTGTGGCCCATCTCGAGCGGCGTAAGGTGCAGCACCGGAAGCCTCGCTGCAAAGCTTGCTATTAGTAGATTGGGTTGGGTTGTTGTGTACTCGCGGACTGGGATAGTTTGCTGCTGTGTGTTTGTCGTTTTGGTGTACTGTCAGGGATCATCGGATTGTAAAGGAACAATGGGATTGATGCACGTTGCTGCTGTATCGAGAACTCCCTAAGGTGACCTGCTTGAGGCTCTAATCAGTCGACGGCCTCGACGAGCAAGAAAACCACGAACCCTTGCATCTATCAGAACATAATACGAGAGTCGGTGAATCCCGAAGCTGCAAACAGTGAGCGAGAGTTGTCGGGCGTGTCCGATAAAGCGATCAACCACACTCGCGGGCCGAAGCCACAACCACACTGCGGCGAACCACATCGCTTGATTCTTCAACTCATATACAGACGTTCACCGGACGACGACGCTCACCTCCCTACCACCACATTGACCCTCGTCTCTTCGTCCCTATAGACCACTAGTCTGCTTACCATGTCCGCTGATCATGGCCACCTCGTTCATAGAATGCGCATCGGCTACCTCACACTGCCAGCCGTACACGACGTGACTCCTGCCGGAACGCGTAAGTCAACAGTAACCACAAGTGATATCATCGACTGACAGGTTCCTTCAGCGTCGCCGCGCCGCGCAACACACTTCCCCCATCCCGACCTCGACGGGTTCAATACATCTAGGGCTACTATGGCATCGAGTACTGGGGCCACCCGCCGCTGCCGTGCAACGACTTTCATCGGTTTCGGGCCCGAAAGGCCACAGGTCCCAATACCTCAGTCCTGGTACGCCGACAACGGTCTGCCGCAAGGATATATGTATATGTCTCATGAACGATTGCGTCGTAAGTCCCAGATTCATAACCACAATGTCTGATGACATCCCTCACCTTTCTTCCCTTGACCAACAGAGCTGTGGTGCCCTCCTCTAGACCATTTCGAACTCCACATATTACTCGGGCACAGGCGCCACAATCGCCAGGCGGCACAATCGCTTGCCGAGTTGGGGTCGAGGTCGAGTGCTACGACCGGCGAGAAGGTGTCTGGCTATGGGAGCGAAGCCTCCGACGAGGACAATGGCCCGAACGCCATCACCGAATACACGTACCCTCCCAACGTCATTCACCTCCCAGAGGCGCTCTCGCATGAGCACGTCAACCCTCGCACTACGGGCAAACGCGCGCGCTCCTCGTCTCCATCCCCTTCCTCCTCATCGGAACGGTCGACCAACCGCCGCCGCATCGGCTCGCCTACATTCTCTGAGCAGTCCGATGAATCGGACCACGGGACGCTCGTCGATGAGAGTACGGCCAACGGGTGGAAGGGCAAGGCGCTGAAGATTTACTTCGACTTTGGGAAGAAGGAGGAGGTTTGCGATGAGCTTGAGTGGGGAAGTGAGGACGGAGAGGATATCATTCAGCTGGCTGCCGTCACTGGTGGAGACGAGGGGTACAACGTGGTCGATCATGGCGAACAGAACGGGAGCGAACCCGCGCAGAACGGGAGCGGGCTCGTGCAGAGCAATCTTCCGGATCTTGACTGGCAGGACGCTTGGACTGGTGAAGTCGACCCAGAATACATCGATCCCTCGAACCCCCTCTTCGGCTCGCTCACGTTCGAAGAGGCCGAACCGCCGCAGAGTACGTGGGGCGAGAGCGACGAGACGCGTCGTGCGGGGATCGCGTTTGTGTGGAGGAACAGGGTTGCGTTTGGGAATATGGATCTGAAGTGGTTCCATAGGCAATTGGGGTGCGAGGAGGGGTGGTGTCCTTGTGGGGCTTGAGCGAGGGAGATGTTGAGTCGCTGGGGAGATCGGCGGGTAAAGGGGATGGACGAGGTGGTGGGCCATTGGCCGTCGTCGCGTTATTGCATTGTCTTTGTTTTGTTTGTCGAAACACTCATTCTGTATGACATACTTCATCAGCATCACATGCATCCGCGAAGGAACAAGAAAGCAAGTACCCAACTGGTAGCGTCAGGGTTGTATCATGTCGACTGCAGTGAGTAACCAAAGACGGGCTTCGCAATGATTTAGACACGTTCAGTTGATATCAAGTCATGCATTTCTTGGTATACTGTACATTCCTCTCCGATTGTCCATATACATGCGCTCAGACAGAAATCAAACCTCCAGGAAGTCATCGTCCTCCTCGACAAGCACATCTAGGAAACGGAAGAAGCTTGCAGCCGGGAAACCAACAACGTTCTGGTAGTCGCCCTCAATCTTGCGGACGAGCAAACCGCCTAGGCCCTACGCAACACCAGTCAACACTGCGATTGTAAACAAATGATGGTATACGCACTTGAACAGCGAAGCCTCCAGCACGGTCCACGCCTTCGCCAGAGTCGGCGTACGCCTCCAAAAGATAGGTGGGATTGTCAGAGAAGTAAACGAGACTGCGCTCCTCTATTGATTGAATCTTGTATCCCGGAGCTGTCAAGATTGGGAATACTACGCCGCCTTTAGCTTCTCACAATGTATTGCTCAGCATAGGAAAGCACATACCGACACTAACGCCCGTAACGACCTCACAAACAGCGCCGTTCAACTCCAACAACATCCTCAAGTTCTCAGCCTTAGTATCCGGCTTCTCAAGCAATTCCTGCCGTATCCCCGGCAACTCGCTGTACGCCACATCGCTCGTGCTTGGCTTCGCATGCGTAAGCACAACCGTATCCGCTCCAATAACAAGATCAGGCGGATCGTCAGGATTCTGCTCGACCATTCGCTCGTAGACTTCAACGGCTTTATGCGTCGCCGTTGCTACGGGGTATTCGTGGATGTCTTCGAACTCTGTGACGGAGAGGTCCTCGGCAAATGTACTGGGTACTATCTCTGGTGATATCCCCTAATGCGCTGTAAATCAGATATATATCGACTATGGTTGGCAGACGGGTGAATCGTACGCACGAATGTCTCGAGTATCTGCTTTCGGCGGGGTGATGCTGAGGCAAGGATGACACGTTTGCCGTGTAGCTTGTTGAGTCCTGGTACCTTGAGCGCATGGCTCATAACCGCTGGTGCACGCTTTTCGTTGCTCATTGTGTAGTAATAGTACAGTCGGGGTGTGGGTGTTTGTGGATGATGGTTTGAGACAAAGGTGTTTCGGCGGGACGGTCCGAAGATAGGGGTATTTCACAGGCCCGCTTCCCTCTGTACAGGCGCAACGCGCGCGCCTTTTGCCTCTTACGACCATCTCCCCTATACGGTAAAATGTGGGCTCAACGAGTGCTCAAACTGTGCTCAAGCGCTCAAGCGCTCACTGATCACCCCGACCCAATGACGCAATATCTTTCCTGCTAATTCATATGAGCTTGATGCTTCGTCGTATGGGTGTGCGCTGGGTGAACTGAGAGAATATTTGGCCACGACGTCCCCCTGCCGCGATCTTGTACTGCTCATTTACACGTAGCGGACACAGTCTCACCCGTTGTGAAAAGATATCTTGAAACGGCATAGACGACTCTTGGCTCTCCACCTCGCGCTCTTCGGCTCGGCCCACCTGGCGCCTGTCATCGCCACCTGAGCGGACGTAAGGCCGATAAGTAGGGCCTGGGCATACAAAGAGGAGGTCTTCACATCCGACGCTGGAAGAATACTGGTTCCTAAGACCCCCTGTTGTCACTCCGGCTGCGACATCGGAGGTCGGCATTGTTCACATTCCACAGACCTCTCATGCCCAGTGCTGTATTTATGGGCCTCTGCTCTGGCTTTCGCGATACACTATATTCTAATCTGGACCTTTTCGATGCCAGGATCGGGTCTTGTGGCGTATCAAAAGCAAAGAGCCCGCGGAAACAGCGTGCAGTGTCTTCGCGCTCGACGAAACTGAATGCACCTTTCGCCGTAGATCTGCCATCGCGAATTCTATACAATCTCGCTCTATTTCGGGACTCTTGTTGTTTCGGGAACTGTCCCCCTCTTCAAGATGAGCGCATCTCTTGGTCATGTCTGCAAGGATGTCAGACTGCATCTTCACCGTGCTCCGAGTCGGCTGAGGTTAGACATGCTCCCTGTATTCTCTAGACTCTTTCACGACCTCCTTTGTCAACCGTGACGGCTATATAATACCTGTTGGACAGACCTTATCGAATCATCCGCCGACCCATCCTCCGGCAGATAAATACTACCTCCTCATCTCACTTCCTCACCATCACCTCGGATCATCATGCGTTTCTCTACCCTTCACGTTTTCGTTTGTCTCGCCGCTGCGGCGATTGCTTCTCCCACCGAGTACGCTTCTCGCGCGCTCATGGTCTCTATTAACTTCTGACATCCATACAGCTTCAGCCCCAACTCGCTTCAGGCCCGCAACATGTGGACATCGCCCGCCCGCCGCGACGTATTCGTTCAGGGTGACGCCCTCGTCAAGCGGGAGTCACACGAACACGAACTCCTTGCGCGCGAGCTCGAGGAGCTCGCGGATCATGAGGAAGCTGAACTCGAGGAGCGGAACTTCGAGGAGCTTCGAGCGCGTTACTTCGATGAGCTCGCCAAGCGCGAATGGAAGGAGTTCGCGTCCCGCGACATCGAGTCCCGCGAGCCCCTCGCATTCAACGGGCTCTCCAAGCGCGACCCGCAGTTCAACATAGGAAGCTTCATCACGAACCTGCGTACTCAGATCGCGAACGGGCGGCTTGGCGCGAACGCAACGGCCAACGCGAACACGGGTACGGGTAACACTGGGACCGGCTCCACCACCAACGCCAATGCGTTCGGAGGTTTCTCTGGCCTCGGTGGTGGGGCCAGCGCCCGTATTTCGAGCGCGCTCTCGCGTCTCGGGTTCAACTTCCGCCGTGGCGAGCTGGACGAGCTTGTTGACGCGTTCACAACCGATGACTCGTTGACCATCTCCAAGCGCGACCCGCAGTTCAACATCGGGAGCTTTATCACGAACTTGCGTGCTCAGATCGCGAATGGACGCTTTGGCGCGAACGCAACGGCCAACGCGAACACGGGTACGGGTAACACCGGGACTGGCGCCGCTACCAACACCAACGCCGGTCTTGGAGGTTTCGCGGGCCTTGGCGGTGGTGCCAGCAGCCGCATCTCGAGCGCGCTCTCGCGTCTCGGGTTCAACTTCCGCCGTGGCGAGTTCGACGAGCGCTCGGCTGAGCCTTTCCAGCTTGAGACGTTCGTCAAGTCCAAGCGCAGTGAGCTCGTTTGAGCATTGACTGATCGAGCTCGGTTCTGTTGACTGTGTACGGACGTTTGCGTATCTGTGACTGATGGCTTTGTTTTTCCGATCTATAGACATTACGCGCTCGCTGTGTTGTCTGCTTACTTTGTATTCACTATCATTTATGAACTTAATCTGTTATCCTACTATACGTTCAGATCCCTGAAATAATTGTCAGAGGTATGTGGCTGGAATGTCCGAGTTCTAGATGCTTGTGGCCAGATTCGCAACGACGGATCATGCTGACTGACAAGCTTGCCATTACCGCGTACGCGCCTAAGCAAGTACGCCACGATAGCGCATCTGCTCAAGCGAGCAGATGCGTTACCGTGGGTATTTTGTTTTCAAGAGGCACAGGGTTCGAATCTTACGCCTCCCATCTGGCGGCTTCTCCTCTTTGCGGCGCGTAGCACCAGCACCACGCGACAAGAGCTTCCGCAAAGTACTTTGACCGGATATGTACACCACTTTACAGTGTCAAACTGCATGGAGATGAGACTTCAAAGGGAGTTCACTATGCTCAAACTACGGGCGAAGCTGCTACTCGAAGACCAAGTCCGATCAATGAGTACCTCTACTCAGACACCCAACGGAAACGCTCCCGGACTCCTCATCCCATCCCTCCCCACAGCCCTAACAGCCAAGATCGCGTTATCCTTACTAACATCAACCGTAGCCTTCCCAACAAACCCAACCCCAATAACATTCGTCCATCTCGGCGCGTCCGTCGCCCTCCACAGTACCTCATAACCAGCCGTCAACCCGCTCTCACTGTCAACGTCCCATGTGAGCGTAGAATTGTTTGTGAGGACTGAGGTGTCGATGGTAACGTTCTTTGGTGTGGAGGGAGCGTTGGCTAAGGACCAGATCGTGGCGCCGTTTACGCGGGCTACACGAGCTGTGAAGGGAAAGTCGCAAAATTCGGGGAGGTCACCGAATTGAACACCGTTTTGTACGCGTACGTCCTATACAAATATAGATAGCTTGATCAGTCGAGTAAAAAGAGCTGGAGAGTGGTAAGGCGTACTTGATGCTGGTGCGCAAAGTTCTCGTGTGGCTCTGTGAAGCGCGCGGCGGGGAATCCTTGACGGAGGAACGGTTCATGATCTCCACCTCTCAAGAACCGATCCAGGCGATACACAACGGCCACTATCAATCCACTCCCATTCAGTCTTGATCCTCACTTTAAGCACAGGGAGATATGTACCGTTCATATCCGTAACAGAGTTCGTCGCAACATCAGCCGCGAACCGCGCAAGCTCTCGTGCGGGACTGTCGTTCTCCCCACCGACAGAAACCCGTGAAGTGACTTGGGCGAGTGTCTCTGTGAAGGTCGGTACACCCTGCGCGAAGAGGCGGATAGTGTGTGGATCGACTGAGCCGGGATCGCCTTTGGATGAGCCGACGATATCGTTCGTGAACATGCCTATTAGTATTGATCCCTGCGTCAATCTATGACTCAGAGAATGAAGCAAGATGAAGCGAGATGATACCTTGTACATCCAAACCAGCGGCCTTCGTAATATTCGCAAAGTTAGTCGACCCAAGCAACCCCTGTTCCTCCCCACTAACAGCCCCAAGCATAATCGTAGCCTTAGGCGGCGGCAACTTCGAAAACACCCTAATAAGCTCCAGCACAACAGACACTCCACTCCCATCATCATCTGCACCAGGTGCATCGTTCGTGAAATCCGAGTTGTTGGTGTTGCGAGAGTCGAAGTGGCCTGTGATTATGTATACGCGGTTGGGAGTGACGGATCCGGTGAAGGTCGTTACGACGTTGGAGATGTTCACTGGGAAGAGGATCGAGCCTGAGGCGGGCTAATAGAAAGTGTATCAGCATCTAGCTTTGTGCATGAGGCGAACGGGGATGTAAAGACCTACCTGCTCGTACGTCTGAACCTCAACCTTCGCATGTCCAACTCCCCTCGTAAGATTCCCCATACGAGCCTCAAGCCACCTCTGCGCAGCACCAATCCCGCGCTTCGGGTCCGTCTGCGACGACATCGTATTACGCGTACCGAACGAGACGAGCGAAGTGATAATCTCTTCGACGTTGTCGGAAGAGATATCGCGAAGAGCGGATGCGAGAGTTGAGGAGGGGGCTTGGGAGGTGTAGCGTGTTCCGGGACCGGAAGGGAAGGCATCTGTGAGGGCACATGTAGCGAGCTCTGAGCGAGCGGAGGGGTGGAGCTGGAGAGCAGCGCTGAGGCTGGCTAGCAGAGGGAATGCGAGCAGCGAAAACATGATGGCGCACTTGACTTACACCCTTCAAGGAGCGACGAGCGTTATATATGGGCTGCATAGAGAAGGCGGAAATAAGACGCGGCAGTCATTGAGCGATACGGAGTGCCTGCGGCGTGCAGAGTAGGAGATAAGATGTCAGGAGGACGTGCAATGGCGAAAACGATAGTAGAGAAAATAGTTGAAAGAACATCATCGGAGTCTATGTACAGAACGCGGCTGCAGAAGTCGGCTCCGTGAGATCGCAGGTGACACGGCGAGGGAACATAAAGACAGTTGTAGCAAGTCAACCCATGCGGGGTAAGGGGCGGAGAGATTGAGAATACAACAAAGAAGCAGGTTCATGGGAAAGCAAATGAGAAGCAGCTGGCATATCGATACAAAAAGTGACTTCGACTCTTACAGACCTCTCCTCCAAGCTATACGGACGTTAAGCTCAAGAGGCGGACAGGAGCTCCTTGAGTTCGCCATTCGCCGCCATCTCGGTAACGATGTCCAGTCCACCGACAAACTCGCCATTGATGATGAGCTGTGGGAAGGTCGGCCAGTCGTTCATGACTTTCAGGCCTGCACACCTATGAATATAAATTGTGAAGACTGAGACTGGAAAGGCTTACCAGACCGCACGCTCTCGTCGCTCAGAATATCAAAGCTGTCGAACTCGACCTTCTGATCCCTCAGTAACGCTACAGTACGCCGGCTGAAGCCGCAGCGCGGCACGTCCGGCGAGCCTTTCATGAACAGCACAACCTTATAGATGCTTATCAGATACTGCCCGATCATTTGGAAGCAGCAAGGACGTACCTTGCTCTTGGTCATCAAATTCCTCAAGCGCTCGTTGAGTTGTTCGGGCGTCTCCTCTGCCGGTGCGGGTGCAGGAGCACGGTCGGTATGGGACAGTGGTGCAGAAGCAAGAGGCTTTGTATGATTCGCGACGGCAGAGGTCAGAGCAGAAGCGTCTGCGCCAGAGATCCGAGTCAGCAGCGTGTGTCCCTATGCATCCCGCTCAGCTTAAAGTTACTATGCAGGTATTAAGCAGGCATACGCGCAGAAGAATGAAACTGGGAACAGCCTCGACGTCAAAAGACTCTGTAATATCCGCCTGCTCCTCCGCTTCGATCATCAACACCAGCAAGCTCGGATATTTACGTCCGAGTTCGCGTACGACCTCGTTCATCTGTGCACAGGGAGCGGCCCATGGTGCCCAGAAGTTGAGAAGGGACACGCGCGAGAGGTCGGTGCTGAGGAGTTCTTTGAAGTGGTCGGGAGAGGTCACGTCGTGCAGGTTTGGAAGGTTGGCTGCGTCCATGGTGGTATGCGGGGATTGGGATGAGTGTTTGGGATGAGTGAGCGTGAAAGATGGCGGGAAGGCGCGATGGTGTCGTTATCTGATAGGCTTACGCCTGAGAAATACCCCTATCCTCGGTCCGACTTACCCATGCCCGAGGGTGTTCTCTTGCTTCAAACTGCCATGGACGTCTGTGAATATGTAAGGCCCTCAGTGAGCAACACTGAACGAGTGGCCAATGCCGGTGCATACGCTACGTAAGGTCACCTGGAGATTGGACGAGCTGTAGAGACGTCGACGTGCCAGCCTCAGCCTCACGGCCCTCGCCGTTATGCGACATTGCTTCGCATGAACAAGATGTTTTGAGATGTACAGGGTCTATCTTGTAGCAGGGGTAGTTGAGTATAACTTCACGGAAGTCACGACGATGATTTTCAAAGCGGGAAGTCGGGATGTATTGCTGTTCTTGCGGAACGCTGTAGTAGCCCGGCGCACTTTATCACCTTAAAACGCATTCTCAAGTATCTGTGCACTTATTTCTGGCGCTTCTGAATGCCATCTGGTAGGCTAGAGCCGGAGTTCGTGCTCTTGTATACCCGACGAGCGCGAGAGGTCGTTATTGAGTTCTGAATCTGAGCACGAAAAAGGAATGAGCCTCAGTATGACCCTGAGCTCACTCTAGAGCACTCGTCTCTCAACTACGCATACTATATGAAGCCCGAGACACTTGTCGCCAGGTCTCCCGTAGTACCAAACGCGTCCCGACTGTCTTTGTTACCCTACGCCGCTACGCGCCGCAAAGTCCGTGTCGGAAAGACGAAGGCGCGCACGGACCGTGCCGAGAGTGTGAGAATTTTGGGGCGCCCTCATAAAGCGACGCGCCACGCGTTAAGCGCGCATTTTCCTTTCTCCTTCCGCCCTCGTTCTCCCTTTAGACTTACTCCCAGTATCATCATGGTAAGCGCTATGCCACCGTGTAAAAACACGGAAACTCATATCTTGCAGTCTTACGGCGGCTCTTACGGTGGTGGAGGCGGTTACGGCGGCGGCGGCAGCTACGGCGGCTCGTCCGGCGGCGGCTATGGCGGCGGAGGTGGTGGCTACGGCGGAGGCGGCGGCGGTTACGGTGGTGGTGGGGGTGACCGCATGAGCAACCTTGGGGGCACTCTCCGCAACCAGGACTGGACCTCGCAGAAGCTCACGCCGTTCGAGAAAAACTTTTACGTCGAAGATAAGAATGTTACTTCGCGTAGCGAGAGGGAGATTGAGGATTACCGGAAGGAGAAGGAGATCAGGGTATGTCAAGCGCGCATCTGCCGCATGTCTATTTTCAATTACTAATTTTCTTGCGCTTTTCATAGGTACAAGGGACTAACGTTCCTCGACCCATCCGCTCTTTTGAGGAGGCTGGCTTCCCAGAGTACATCTTGTCCTCTATCCGCACTGCTGGCTTCAAGGAGCCGTCGCCCATTCAGGCTCAGTCATGGCCTATGGCTCTGTCTGGACGCGACGTCGTTGCTATCGCCCAGACCGGTAGTGGAAAGACCATCTCGTTCGCTCTTCCGGCTATGCTGCATATCAACGCGCAACCGCTCTTGAATCCCGGCGACGGCCCTATCGCGCTTATCTTGGCACCAACACGTGAGCTGGCTGTTCAGATCCAGCAGGAGTGCACCAAGTTCGGCTCCAACTCGCGTATCCGCAACACGGCTATCTACGGCGGTGCACCCAAGGGCCCGCAAATTCGTGACTTGCAGCGCGGCGTCGAGATCGTCATTGCTACACCCGGTCGTCTCATTGACATGCTCGAGACCCAAAAGACGAACCTTCGTCGCGTCACTTACCTTGTTCTCGACGAGGCTGACCGCATGCTTGACATGGGTTTCGAGCCGCAAATCCGCAAGATCATTGGCCAGATTCGTCCCGACCGTCAGACGCTCATGTTCAGTGCAACATGGCCGAAGGATGTCCAACGCCTTGCCTCTGTATGTACTCACTTCTCTTGCTTATCACTTGCTCATGCGCTGACGCCTTGCCTCAGGACTTCTTGAAGGACATGATTCAGTGCAACATTGGTTCGATGGAGCTGACCGCCAACCACAACATCAAGCAGATCGTCGACGTCGTCAGCGACTTTGAGAAGCGTAACAAGCTTATCAAGCACCTCGAGCAGATCAGCGCCGAGAACGCCAAGGTGCTCATCTTCGTCGCCACCAAGCGCACGGCGGACGACATCACCAAGTACCTTCGTCAAGATGGCTGGCCAGCACTCGCCATTCACGGTGACAAGGAACAGTAAGTTTCTTCATCTGCATAGGCGTGGGACATTCGCTGACGCCATGTCCAGGCGTGAGCGTGACTGGGTTCTCGGCGAGTTCAAGGCTGGTCGCTCGCCCATCCTCATCGCAACTGACGTTGCCTCGCGTGGTCTCGGTACGTATTCACTGCCTGGTGCAAGCGCTTCGACATACAGTCGAAACGTCTTTGCGACGAACAACGGGTAAGCCGTGGGGGGTTGTACGGCTTTCCCCTCCAGACCAAGCCCATCGCTGGTCTGCTGGTATGATGACGCGAACTCTGCGTTGCCACCCCTCATGGGTGGTCACCGCAGCCGTTTATACTTAACGCGCTTCATCTACCAGGTTCTAGGGTCCGCCTCAGGCATCATGGCAAACGGCAGGTCAACGCAACGTGCACAACCAACGACGAGGGGTATCCACGACCATCCACGTTCTCTCTCGTTTTGATAGGCTCGCTCGTTGGAGTGGGTCTTTCGCCGACGATGCATCTGCTGGACTGGAAACGTTTGCTCGCTGCGTTTCACGTCCTGCTGGAGAACAACCGATGGTCTACAACTCCCCTCCGGCTCTGGATGTGCCTATTGATCAAGATCTGCCACGATTGTCGCCTGGGCGCGGTGTGCCTCGTCCGCTCTTTCCACTTTCTACGCGGCTCGAGGCTATCACACCCTACGGACGGTCTTTTCGTTGTTGTTTGTCCGCTCGACGTTATTATCTTTCGTTGCAGCGCTTGCGACCACAATCTCATCTGCGTTCGGTTTTGTTGACGGCTTTTCGTGCTCTTCTTTTTTTTTCTATGTTCGTTCGTCGCACTCTGTTTTGTGCTCTGTAATGGCGTTCGCTTCCGCTTGCGACCTTCAGACGTCAAGGATGTAGGCTATGTCATCGTGAGTTCACCTTCCACATCCATTTGTTCTGCTCGCGCTAATCCTCCGTCGCAGAACTACGACTTCCCCAACAACTGCGAGGACTACATTCATCGTATCGGTCGTACTGGCGTGCGTATCCTCCGCTGCTCCTATTCGCCACCGGATGGCTAACATCTTCCTTTAGCGCGCGGGCATGAAGGGTACTTCCTTCACGTACTTCACCACCGACAACTCCAAGTCCGCACGCGAGCTCCTCGCCATCCTGCGCGAGGCCAAGGCAGACGTTCCTCCCCAGCTCGAGGAGATGGCCTCGTTCGGTGGCGGCGGCGGTGGTCGCAGTACGTTTTTATCTCTGTCTTCAATCGTCTGTTCGTTACTCATTTCTTTGTTCAGGCCGTTACGGTGGTGGCGGTGGAGGCCGCGGTGGTCGCGGTGGAGGTGGAGGCGGGTACGGTGGTGGTGGATACGGTGGTGGAGGAGGCTACGGCGGCGGAGGCGACTCTGGTTACAGCAGTCGTGGTGGAGGTGGTGGTGGTCGCTGGTAGGCGGCCACTGGCGCCTTTACCTTTCTTGATCTCTGCCTTCGTTCCGTCTCGTGCCTGCCCTGTGTTTACTCTGCCCTCGTCTGTCCTTTGCCCCCTACCTCTTGCCATAAGCTGCTGTCCCTGCGTTCCGATTTCGATGTTAGATGTTCTTCTGCTACACTGGTGTATTCATTCACATAATACTGGCTATACAGCACGCGTGGCGCTTGCTTGCCTAATTCTCATAGGAATGTGCGCGATGATATCGTCAGCCAGCATCTAAAAGAAAACTAAATGTATTCATAACAAACTGCAGTCCAAGATATGTAGTTTCTTTGGAACGCTCGATGTGATCATGAAATGCCACTGGCAAATGGATGGTGCGTGTTGAAGAGAGCAGGATTCGAACCCTGGAGCTCGTGGGCCCAACCAAGAGCAAAATGTCCACGATAATGCATCTGGTCACTCGAGCAGATGCACTATCGTGGCGTACTTAGTTGCCGAGTGTACACGCACAAGTCCAGCCGTTGAGCCAACGTAGTATGTGGTTGTAGGCAGCAGTTCAGCCTCCCCCGTTGCGTCTGATCCACTGATTGCTGACGCGCTACACCAATCCAACGAAAGAGTGGACGGGCGCTGTTCAGACTGTTCGACTTTTTCCGGGGCTCGAAGAGAACCGGCTTGGAAGGCAGGAACTAAAACTTGTCCAAACCGATCACGTGAAATGACAAGCTTTGTGATTGGCTGGTCTCTTGATTGCGGCAATTCGGCGTGCTCGGGCCGATGTTTGGCCAAAGTTGAACTTCGACATTTTCAGCTCTTGTCGCCGCCCGTCATGTCGATGCATGAAGCGAGTGCACCTCAATCCCTCTCCACCCGTCAATCCAGTCTTCCGGAGGTGAGGCTACATCTATGTATTCTGTATATCCTCTCATGGGTCCTTAGCTGGCTCGTGCGACACAGCCGGCACTCGAAAGTACGCACTTGTATCGCAACCTAAGTACCCTTGCTGGGAGTCAGGGTGCCTTGTCGTCCGCGCGCTTCACGCAGACGATGCTCCCAAGTCTTACCTACGAGATGCCTTTTTCAAACCGTGGTATGTGTTGGCACTTTTCTGCGTAATCGACTTCTCATCGCTACCGGAAGTACTCACTTAGGGAGTGTTGTATGCCGGTCACCTACATCGGTCATCCCTTGGGTTGCGACTGCATATGAGTCAAGACGATGTTCCCCTTCCGCCGTGTGCTGATACCAGTACACCGGCCGAAATTCCTCTTCCAGATGGCAGAAGCACGTACGTGTGTTTCGTTCGCTGCTCAATTTTGTGCTAATCACAATTCATCCTCCCTTTCCCTTCCCTTCGTGCTTGCACACCCTGTTGCAACTTCTCGTCATTCATATATGTGCAGTATCTTCCGCCTTCGGGTGTGGTGTTTGCCCTCGGGCACGGATTTGCCTTCTGGCACGGATTTGCCTTCTGGCACGGATTTGCCCTCGGGCACGGATCTGCCCTCGGGCACGGATTTGCCTTTGGGCGCGGTGTTTTGCCTTTTTTGCCTCTGGGCGCGATGTTTTGACCTCGTGGTCATGACTCTTGACATATCGTCTTGCCGGTCATGTCCGTATTGTGTCTCAGTGTTATATGAAATTTGGTGTTATTGTACCTCCCGATTTGGCTTTCCCGACGTGCTTACCTCGTGAACTACAGATGGCATCTATGTTAACGTACGTTGCTAATGTCTTCGTCGACCTTGTTCGCGAATATCGAGACACTGATGTTCAGCCCAGTTCCTCATCATACTGGTCTAGCTTGCCCTGACAGTTACGAGGCCATGATGGTCGCCCCAGGCTCACCGCAATTGAAATAAATGTTAGAAAACTAGCCGTAGTTCGTTGTCGATGTTGATGCTGTGTTAATATTCGCACCTGATCTTGACAGCAATATCCCTGTGAATATAGTCTCTGATATGTATATTCTCGCACTATGGGATCTCATCGTATATCGGCAACCACAGACGGAATCGATACCACGGATGTGTGCCATTTGAGCTGTCCGTCAAGTGCACTTTCAGGATCATGGCCCTGTACTTACAGGATCGAGCAACGCGAATTTTTACACAGCAGTTCGGTACCTGGATGACTGGGTATATGTAAGGCACGTTCACGGTTCTTCGGTGTTGAAGGGACACCGTCTTTCGCAGAATGCACCCTCGTCGTGATTTGCCAGTATTTGCCTGGTTGAAATGGCAATTCTCGAGTCACTGTGATACAGCCGCTTTCGTGCGTTTCCGCGTAAGTATTCTATTCACTCGAGTAGCTCCGCATTCCGCAGAAACGACCTTGCTCGCATGATAGTAGTGCATTGGCCTAGATGGCACGCCGGAAAGAAGCGAAGGTCATGTCTGTACTTACGCCCGATGCCGGCTGCTACGAGCAATATCCGGGGACTGAACAACCGAGATACAAAAGCAACACATGCGTACCGCGAGCTCCTTATCACGCTCTGTACATTCGTGGTTTTATATCAGCCGCAGTTGTAGAGGGCCCTTGTAGTTCATCGTCAGCTTGGACATCGCTGCACGGTGCTGTGTGACTGGGAACTTTCGGAACTGAGATAAGTAGGTATAGAAGTCCGTGCTTAGTGCGGTTCGAGTTAGCAGCGAACCATCCAAGTAGAAGCGCGACCAGGTTCCCGTATCGTTCAAATAGCAACGATTCAGAGCTCGTCGAGTGCTCAAGTTGAACACGATATCAGCACATTGCAATGACTGTGTTCGTCGTAAAGAAGCAAGTCTGATCCATTCCGAAAGCGAGTAGAGCCCCGGTGTGCCCCGGAGGGGCTGTGGTATGGGATATAGGATCGATAGCCGTACGAGTAAGGTAGGCGACAGCCAAAACGTGCACCATCACGTGAAGAGCTGTGACAGAGCTGCTTTCGCTCGAGCTATGGGTGTACAGGGCATTTATTGAAAAATGGATTCCACAATTCGGTGAGGACCGACGCGTTGAACGGCTGCGAGCAAACCGCGTGCCCTAATTCGATGAACTGAAGAAGGAGATAAGCAAATGGTGCGTGTGGACGGATATCAGTCCGGCCGAGGTGTGACAGTGGCTGGCTTCCTAAATGAACCTCCACCCTGCCGCTTGACAGTCAAAGACCTCACCAGCGCAGATTTTCCGTCGGGGGCCTACTCGCTACGGAGGGGGTCGTACAAGCCGCGCAGACCGCGAGAGCTGTGACATGCAGGTTTTGGGTGTCGCCTACCTTACGTGATTCGACTCTGCCGCGAAGTTTTCGGTAGTTCAGTAGATAGATGAGGCCGACAACGGAAGATGTCTAATGGCCACCCTGAAGAGGACGTATCACGCGTAAGGACAAAGTCACCTTGGACCAGTACCCTCAGTGGCACCCAAAACGGACGCGTGCGGATGCAAGGTATTGACAATTAGTACATTCACTATCATTTTGACTGCATTGTGATATTCACTCAGAGCTTTGCCCCAGCTTCCTTCTCCCACTCATCCAGGAAGCTCTGGAGGTCATCCGTCGACCGCTAGAAGCACCATCAGCACCCATACGCAAAGAGTCGAACGACAAAGTTTACCTCGATCCACCGCAACTTCGCCTTGATAGAGTCGTAGGCCTGTGCAAGCGCCATGTTGAACTTCGAGATGTCCTTGCCGTCGAAGAATTTCTCAGCGAGCTCGAGATCTTTCTTCGAAGAGAAGCCGGCGTAAGTCGAGCTGATAAGGTATTTGAACGTAGACGTTGTCTCGAAGCGCTTGTAGAGCTATAGATCACACGGGGTCAGCCTCGTGGTATGATGGGTAACAAAAAGCGGGAGAGCCGCACGGTGTCGTACTCCTTCTCGAAGTAGTCCCGCAGAGGGAGACGCGCTTTGAGGTTCGAGCTGAGACCCCAGAAGAAGTAGATCACGTCCTGGTTACGGGACTTGGTCGCGATAAGCCCCAGCGTGCGCTCAATCAGTTCTGGGTCCTGCGTAGAACCGAGTGCACGCCTGTTGAAACATAGTTTAGTCAGCATAAACAGAAGGTATACGAGTGATGAACGCACATAGACGCCTGGTGCACACTCGGGTTCTTTCCCGCTTCGAAAAGCTTGAGCACGGCCTCATACTCCTCCTTCCCTCCATGCTTCACGCTCTGCGCAAACGTCGTCCCAAGCAGGTCCGCCGGCACCGCGGCTTCATCACCAGCAATATACTTCCCGAACCGCGTCCTCAGCTCTTTCAACACACCCTCGTCGCCTGCAGCAGCAGCAACACCCACGGCGACCTTGCGCAGCTGTGTATCGTCGGGGCTTTCGCCTGAGCGGTACTCGTAGCCGAGCTTTTGAACGAGAGGGACGTAGAGCGCGCGGCGGTATGCGTCGAGTTGAGATTTAATGTGAGAGTTCTCTTGCCACGTTCCGACGACAATGCCGAGGTTGTCGGAGATGCCCTGCCAGACGAGGTCTGGGAAAAAGGGTCAGAGACAGCGGGGCAGGAGGGAGGTGAGGAAGAACATACACTCAGCCTCGCTACGCCATGTCCAGACGAGACCGAGCGCGGCGCTGATCTTGAGCTGACCGCTCTTCGCGAGCGCCATAGCGTCGTGGACGAGGCCGATACGGTCCTCAAGTGCGAAGGGGCTACCGGACTCAGCTGCCTGGGCGGCGATCTTTTGAAGACGCTCGGGAGTGTAAAGGACGCGGTCTGCAAACAGATGAGTATATGTACGAGCAATGATGAGGGCACCGGTACGTACAAACACCGGCAGTGCCAGCGTTGAGCTTCCATGGCTTGGCGGTATCAATCTCGAAGGTTGCCTCACGCTTGTCGAGCACGGCAGAGCGGTCCAATCCCTTCGACGAGAGCAGAGCAAGAGGTACAGTCCTTTGACATGTTAGATCAGAGATCCACCTTGATGGCCAAATGACATACCAGATAGTCTCATTGTCCTTCTCACTGGGCTCGCCGTCCTCGAGGAAGCGGTCCTGGCGAACATTGATGCTCTTTCCATCGGCGGACTCGGTCACCTTCAGGACGGGGAAGCCCATGGCGGTGACCCAGTTGTGCATCAGCGCGTCGACATCCTTGCCTGTACATGATCAGCAAACAGCGCTTGTTTGGCGAACAATGAATACACACCAGTAGCCTCAGATACACCTGCCCATAAGTCCGAGCTGACGGTGTTCTTGTAGCTGTGCTTCTTGAGGTAGACGCTGACGCCCTTCAAAAACTCCTTTTCGCCGACATATTCCGACAACATCCTCAAGACCGACGCAGCCTAGCCCTCCTATCAGCGCCCATCCCACACACACTACTTCACTACACATACCTTAGCATACGAAAGCGAGTCGAAGATCTGGTTAATCTGGTTTGGGTCGGGGATTGGAACCTCGATGGGGTGCGATGAGAGCTTGGCATCGAGACGCAGAGCCTGGTTGAGGTTCGAGTTGATGAATTGAGAGTTGACGCGCCATTCGGGGAAGAGCCGGTCGAGAATAATGCTCTCGCCCATGACAGTTGCGAAGCCCTCGTTCAAGTAAAGGTTATCCCACCATGCCATGGTCGTGATGTCACCGAACCACATATGCGCGATCCTACAATTGCGCTTCAGTATTGAGGAGTGGGTTGTATAGGCGCTGAGTATACATACTCATGCGACTGCGTGCCCGCGACGGCCATTTGGCGGGTGAGATCCTGGCTGTTAGGGTCCACAAGAACGGCGGAGGTACGGCCCGTGATAAGACCCTATACATGTACATCAGCCTCAGCGTCTCGCGTATCAATGCAGAACGCTCACCCAGTTCTCCATGGCGCCAGCGTCAAAGTCATGTGCGACGAGCGTGTCGAGCTTGCTAAGCGGATACTCGACGTCGAACACCTTTTCGTACAGCGGAACCGCGCGAACAGTAACGTCGAGACAGAACTGGCATTGACCGATCACATCCTTCGTCGCGTATATCCTGAGTGGACGGACATTGCCCTTGATCGAGGTATAGCTGCTCTCAATATACTCGAACGGCCCGTTGGCAAATGCGAGGAGGTACGTTGACATCGGGGGAGTGTTCTCGAACGTCGTCGCTGTCCATTCGCCCTTGTCGACGCCGGCGTAGAGAGCCTCTGCGACGGACGGTGAGAAGTCGCTTGCGAGCGAAGACGGGTTCGGTGCATCAGAAAGCGCGCCGGTGTTGGCGAGCGACACAGTTCCGGCACGAGAAATCATAGTGACGCCAAAAGTAGCCTTGAGCAGAGGTTCGTCCCAGCAAGGCAAGGCGCGGCGTGCGTCGGTGCTCTCGAACTGGGTCAACGAGTAGATGCCTCCTGGCCACTGGCTCTTGTAGTAACCGACCATGCTGTCCGTAAGAGTATTATTGAACGTGATACTAAGCACGGCCTTGCTACCGGGCTGCAGCTGGGTGGGAAGCTTGTACGAGACGCGCTGCGTGACGGGGTCGTAGGTCTTGCCGCTGGTGAGTTGTACTCTGCCGGTTTGGGCCGCGGATGCGCCAGGTACGGATGTAATGGTGAGCGACTCATCATTCAAGACGAGCTCTTCGGCCGAATGAAGTACGATCTGCGTCGTGGGTTCGACGATCTCGATGCTGTGGCGCGACTTCGTTCAGATCGGGTTATATACTCAGGTATAGGATAGCCTACCTGATCTTCACGGCACCAGAGAAAGCCTCCTTCTCAAGATCGGTCCTGATAGTAAGATCATAGTGCGTAGGCTTCACATTCGTCGGAAGCCTGAACGCCTCGCTAGCATGTGCCGCCATTTCCGTCGTAGTACCAGGAGTGCTGCCGCCAACGATGTCTGCGTCTATACCGCGATGGAATCTACAAAATCCTCGAGCAAGAGGAAGAGCAGATGAAAGTTGAGATGGTCGTTCGGATCTCAGAGCAGAAAAGCTCCTGGAAATGTTTATATGCCGCGGCGTCCATACGGTCATGCGCGTCAACCGTGGCGCCTGGCCGAAGCCAGCGACCGCGCGGCGCAGCGACTGAAGCGTCCCATTTCCGCAAGCTTGCATGCAGTTTCTCTTTCGACCTTTACAGCTTCCCGTCAGAAGTCCTCTACACGACTATTGTGGGTAGCTGGGGGTCGCCGAGGTGTCCGAAGGGGATGATGCGCTGTCAGTTGGGCCACAGAGGTTCGGACCAAGACGCGTCGACCGACGCGACGCGCTTAGCGCGTCTTGCTTTCCGACCACCATCACCGCGTTCGTTCCGGCTGTGCTTTATGCAGTTGCCCGTGTTCAAATCAGTGTTCTAACCTGATGCGATAGCGCCCTAAATTGATCGTTGACTTCTCAAATGAATGCGCTTCGGACCTTTGAGCCTGAAAGTACTGTATTGCGTTTGGCTTTTTGCGTAAATGGCATCAAGCCGCTTGTAGTCGACGAGGTATAAGTACCGCCGACCTGTGACGACGGTATCTGCGTTTGCCTTTCACTTTTCTCCCATGGCTTCTGTCGTTTGGGCTCGCAGCGAGTCGTCTGAGCATGCCAGTCGGACTGTGCCGGAGATCATCGTGTTTTCTGTGCTCATGTGTATGTGTCCTTACATTCGTTTGTGCTCCATGTGGCTTAACGTCCTCGACAGTGACCTATGCTGCAATCTTTGTCTATGCGACGCGTTGTCTGCTGTGCGTTCTAGTTCTACCACCCCCATTGAATCATGTTGATTTGCTCACTCAGTCGCCCGTATGCCCGCATGGTTGGTCGATGGCTCTTACTTTCCGCGTCCTTTCTTATGTTTGCATCCACGCTTGGGATGTATGCCATATTCCTTTCCGGCCAGCGATATACGTCCACATCTATGAGGATATTTGGCGAGGAGACTGGTGTATTGGTCGCCGTCTGGTCCTCTCTGTTTGCTCTCAATGTATGTCGCGCGATCTTGCAATGTTCAATACACGGTACTGATGGGTGCATACAAGATTGTGGTGGGAGACACAATTCTCGCATGGCGTGTATGCGTGATCTGGAAGTGGAAGCGCGCTGTCAAGATTACCTCTGGACTTCTGCTATTCGCGGTCTTCGGTATGTCTTACTTGATTTGCGCGATACGTGCGACCTAACTGGGGCCTTAGCTCTCTGGGTATTTGCCGTCATCATTGGCACTACGATCCCCTCTATACCCCCATCTTTGGTCATGAGTGTCTGGTCGACAGGTGCTATAGCATGGCGCGCATGGTCCGTTACTCTCTTCTCAAACGCACCCTCCGACTGAAGAAACTCCAGGCAACATCGCCGCCTCTTCTCCGCACAAGTAGCGCGCATCAGATCCGCGGGCCAAACCTTTGAAGATATCTTCGCCGCGCTGGTCGAGCTCGGGGCCGGTTATACAGCTCTATGGGTACGCCCACTGCAACCCACGTTTACAATGCAGTTTGCTGATGGCTGAATTGTGGTGCAGATTGCGTACCTTATAGCCAGCTACCTAGCAAGCACTATCGCTATGCAATGGCTGGAAATTGTCATGGCCGTCGCCGTCGTACGTATTCTTCCTGTTCCTTCTCACGAACTTCTCTCGCTGACGATGCATATAGCCGCTGTACCCTACTCTGGCTGTTGCACTCGTCGCGCGGCATCGTACTCCTTTGGCGGACCAGCTCACAAGTATTGAAGCGCTTGACAATTCTGATACTGATGTAGCCTTCGATGACAAGTGGGACGACGGTCGGTGAACGTACTTGCTATCAGAGTGAACGGACAGCGTATTGCAGCATGGACTGCTATTTAATGCATTTGGCGTTTGTGAGTATGTATGTAAGTTATCGTGCTATGGATGACAATGCGGATACGGAAATGAGACTGTACAGTTGCAGGGATGTATGAACGGTTACTATACAGACTGATACAACTGGATACACGGGCGCTGTCCACTGAAGAGTTTAGATCACGTCATTCAGCTACGTGGACTGTCAGTGATGTGCGATGCTGATCTGTTGAGAAAGCAGGCATACCGGCTATATATCTGACCACTTCGAAGAGGCCTCACTGCTCGCGCACACGACGAAGGAGCGGAACCGCAGCGTCAAGCACATCGAATTGCGCGCGAGTAAACGGGAGATACGCGTCCCCAACCAACAGCTTCAACAGATCCCTCAACCAAGTCCTGCACGAATTGACCCTAGACCTGGGCTCGAAGTCCACCGTACGTGCATGCATAAGAATCCTATCGCGCTGTGCCCTCGTGAACATGCCCAGAGCCCGGACCTCGTTCTTGACTTTGTAGTCCGGGCGCCTACGCTTCGTCTCGATGGCCATAGCCCAGTCGCCGTATGCACCGGTGAGGTGGACCATGCGCTGTACTTCGAGACCGGGCATGTTGGGCTTGCTCATGTCCCAAAAGAGGAAGGCGTGGCGCTCGCCGCCGCGGTAGTCGGCATCGCGGCCGGCGCTCTGTAGGTAGACGACTTTGTCGTCCATGTTGTCCCTGAACGTCGGGGTGAGGTCCATCTCGTACTCGTTACCTGGTGAGAAGATAAGTATTGTCGATGGCTTGAACGATGCCGTGCAGGGCGTACCGTAGTTCATGTTGAATAGGCAGGGATAGACAAGGATGGGGATACTGTAGGTTCTCTTGTCCGAAGTCAAGTTTTATACCTTGCTCAAATGGCTTCGCTGACACGAAAACCACAGAAGTTCTGGTTATGTGGTTGTGCTTAGACGAGCACACAATGGGCTACACCCCTTCATGAACCAGAAGGAAGCGGCCACATCAGATCAAGAAGCGTTCCAACCACAGACACAATGGTATGTCCCTTCACATGCGGGGTCCAGGCTCACATTAACCACACGACGAAGTCGTGGTAAGTGTTTGCACGTTGATATCTTACTTGATCTACAGAACAGTGACCTTCCGGAAACGGTTGATCGCCAGATGGAAGGCGGGTTACGCAGATTCAATGGGCATCGTTTCACATGGTGCATAGCAGCACTCATATACAACCACATACATTCAGAAGAGAAACCCTTCTACCATCAGGCACTGGTCTTCGTCTGCGAAATGCTCATGAGATGCGACTTCTCGACGCGAGGCGATTGGACGTACCTTCAATTTTGCCCTATAGTTCACGTCGCATGCCTACACTTCAGGCTTGCGACGGAGCAGCGGGATCTCACGATCAAGTTCCTCGAATTTCTCGCGCGTAAGCGGAAGACTATGATCTTCGGCCATGGCCTCGAGCAGGTCGCGCGTCCAGACGCGGCAGGTGTTAACGCGCGACCTTTCGTCGAAGTTGATCTCCTTCGCGAGAGCAAGCACGCAGTCACGTTGAGTGCGCGTGAATGTCCCGAGGGTGTAGCGTGTGTTAGACGTCGCAGAACCAGGAGGATGCTGCTTGACCGCAAGCTCCAAGTACCAGCCACCCGGGCTGCCTTTCAAGTGGATCATCTGCGATGCGTCTATCGGGATGCCGCGGCGATTGTTGTCCCAGCAGAGAACGACGTGGCGATCTCCCGTTCCTCCGCGCGCCTGGTAGTCTTTGGTGTGCCCTGCGGCTTGCAGGTATAGGACCTTATCGTCCACGTTATCGGGGAAGGCGTTCGAGAGATCGATCTCGGATGGTAACTGCGCGCTCATGATAGTGACTGGGATGGTAATTATGAGCAGAGGTTATTGGGTGCATTGCTTTTCGGACGTACAGTGAGACGCTCTTTGGGGACAGAGCGTGCAGGGGTTGACGCCTTTGATCACCTTTATACTGTCCTTACTTCTATCTGGGTGGCATCCCCTGATGCAGCCACAAAGACAAGGAGCGTCGGTTGAATTGTTTAGACATACCGTGACAACCATGGTGTCATCTAAATGAATATGCCCGGTTACTATCACCAAATGACTACATTAACAGTCGAAAAGTACGCTATTCAACGTCCATTCCGTCTTGTGAACCATCCGTGTCATACATATTCACACCTTCCGCGTCCGGGATTACCCATTCTTCGAGCTCCTGAACCGTCTTAGACATTATCTCCTTCAGTGCAGCTCTCCTCTCGTCCGTGATGGGCTCCCCAAGAATTTGCTCGAGTGGCTCGTGCGTGAAGCACCATGGCTTCTGAGCAATGTTCCAGAAGAAACGAACATAACGCCCCCGAACATCAATCGAGAGCTCAAGCACGGCGCGTGGCATATAGAACCATACCAGAACGCCCCCAACAAGAAACGGATCGAGGGTCTTGATGCGTAGTGTGCGCAGTTTAGGGAGATCTATGTCTCCACACCACATATCGGGAGTCAATTCGAGGGAAGTGTCCCGAAGCTCGAGGAACTCCAAATTCTGCATGTGGAACCCCAAGCACTCGGCCAGGCGATAAAACGGCACTCGATGAAGGTTCGTGAATGTCAAAGACCGTATCTGCTCCCCGTAACGCGCCACGGACTCGAAGACACGCAAAGTAGGCGAGTAGAGATTAGAGATAGTCAGGCTCGTGAGTCGTGGGAACGTATCGGGGAGCGAGGGTAAATCGTTCTTCTCCAAGCTTCGAAGCAGAGCGAGGGATCCTTCTGGGTAGACATTATCGATATCTTCCTCGTCGAAAACGTCCTCGTCGATGTCCTCCTCGTCGGTATTAGCGACGTCCTCGGGTATCCCGTCGACACGGAAGCGCTCGAGCGAAACCCATTGCTTCGACTCTGCTGGATCCGGGAGCACGAATCGAAAGAGCCTCGCCAGTACGCGGCGGTACTGTTTCCGGATCTCGAACTCGTCGTCGTCCGTTTCAGGAGCCACGAGCTCAAGAACGCGCACGCGTGGAAGGATTTCTGGATGGAGTAGGCTGGTGAAAGTGACTGCGAGGTTCGCGCTGCGCCAGTCGAGACGATCGGTCCAGATGATCTCGAGCGGAAAACACCCACTGCGCCCGTAGAACAGTTTCGTCAAGTCGAGGCTATGAAGGGGCAGACGAATCCAAAGACGCGGCTGGAGGTGAATGCCAACCGCGCGGAAATACGAGCTAACGTGCGTGACGCTGAGAGCGGTGTGGGTCATGGCGATGGGACAGGTAACGAGATCGGGGAGGAAACCGAACGCATAGGCTAGGAGCTCGGGAGGCAGTCGGCGGTCAGATGGGCGCCTGGCGCTGTCCGCCATGTCGACGTCGACGCCGATGGACGAACCCTGAAGTGTTGTTAGCTTTGCACAGAACATAAAGCTCGAAGTGCTCACATGAGCCGCGGGGGAGCTGAAGAAAGACATCTTGAATTGAAAGAGAGAAAACGCGAGAATGAGGGTGAAGACGGCGCCGCAACCAGTGCAGGGGCTCGAGAAGCGGAAACGATTGGGATGGATGTGCTTCACTGGGTGCCGCACAGGCTTATATGTCTTCAGCCACGAGGAGATGTCATCGTACCCAGAAGCACAACGGTTGCATACAAAGGGGACGTAGGCCCGCTGGGCCCACTCTGGCAAAACAACAAGATGAGAACAAGCGCTGGCCATGTCCAAAGCAGACGGCCATCGATAGCACCATAGCGTGTACAAGAGCATCCATATCGGTTGTACAATAGCGTCACAGCTTGACCGGGCAAGCCGGAATGGAGGGGCTATAGGCAGCCACGCGATTGTTTGTGCTTGTTCGCACAAGGAAAACGCCCTACATGGCAAGTTCGTGAAGGGCTAAGCATCAAATGCATTCCCGTTCACAACACACGTTGCGCACGGCCTTGTTCCGACTTAAGAGCCTCCGATACGAGCATATGAACCGCGATCGTCCAAGAGCGATGGAGTCAAGCGGCACGGAGACCAGTTGCCAAATATGGTGGTCAATCGCAAGACGCTCCTTGTCCGGATTGGGCTGTCAGGGCGCTTGAGCTATCGCTTATCCTCGACGCATTCATGGATACTCTACATGCTGGCTCGAGTATCTCATACGTAGCCTGGAGGCACTGCACACCAATCTTATCCATCCACACAAGCGAACAAGCCCGGAGCAACATGTGCGCTGACTCTTGACCACCTTCCCGCCCTCCCCCTGCCACGGTCATAGCCTCGCGAAGAGCTTTGTGAGATTATCCGCATCTCCTGCAACCCACGTTGTTGTTTCCGCATGCGCCGCCTCTCCTTGACCAAGCTCCCGGGATCACTGGTGACCGAGTGCAAGGATCGGTCTTGGTAACATAGCAAAGAAGCACAGTCTGGTAGCGGTGGGCACTGGGCATGATCGTTGACATGAATCCAATCTTGTATTGAGGGGGTCGAGTGACTACATCCTGACAGACTTGACTCAGCGGTCAGCTCAGCTGGCGGCCAAGCGCTCACATGCATGATGGAAGTCGCAGGCAAGGCTCAGGAAATGCGCCCGTCGATCGTGGGCTCGAACTCGGCAAGTCTAGAGTACATTATTATGTCGGAAAACCTGCGAAGTCGTGATCAAGCTTTGCGGGGCTTGACGGCATGATCAAGCTTGGTCAAGCACTGTCAAGATCCCGCGGGGGCGTGGTCAAGCTTGATGGAGCTTTATCAGCTGCCCTATACCAAGTCTGCTCCAGAGGCCTCGTACGCGCCCTGGGACCATCCTACAATAGGTCCTGGGGGCCAGAACGCACGTAGAGAAAGAGTGAAAGGGGGGCGAGTGGAACACGATCACGTGTGTTCAGCCGCGTCGGCTGCTGTGCGAGGCGCTGCTCGTGCCGCCGACGACCTCACAGCGGTGCAGCGGTCGGGTACAGATGGTGCTAGCTTAGCAGACTTGAAGTATATACTGTACAGCTTATAGAGACTCTGTACTCTCCACTGCTCTCTCTTTTTCGCAACACTCAGCCTCGTTATCGACATACATGCGGATTCGTGCAACGATCTCCCGATTCATGTCTTGGATATTCATCTAACAGCTAGCTCAGAGCGGTATTTCAAAGCTCAAGAAACATACACGCACATGGCGCTCGGAATCCTCGAAGTTTGTTCGCTCCCACATGCTCTTGAGCTCTTCGTGAAATCCCTCGTTCTTGTGCGTCTCGCCGTTGGCCATAAATCCTCCATTGTATATCGATGATGACGTGCTGTAGCAAGTGTATCTTCGATAAGATACCTTTCGAGGACATCACTGGCTCGGAGAACAAGGATGTGAAGTCCAAGGCCAGAGTGGGCGGGCGCCATGATCGTTTCCTGTGCGATATCGGCTGGGTTGGCCATATGTGCTTGGATGATCAAGGGACTCGTGGGCCCAAGTAACGCTATGATCGCCACCTGTGGCGCATGGGTGCGTCGATATGAACCTCAGCGTCCACTGAGTGCCAGTATCATTTTACTGTAAGCAATATGGCTACATTGACAGGACGAAAAGGCAAAGCACGAATGCCAGCAGACGAATATCACCTAGAAGGAAATCAACGACTCTTTCCTCGAGTTCATAGTCTCTGGCATTCAGAAGCGCAAGCGCACGGCTTGCAAGATGATGGATCTATGAAACCGAAGGCTTCATCCGGGTGTTTAGCATCGCCAATGCGAGCGAGCTGAGTGAGCGCTCACCGGAAAGCAATTGCAACGCGCGGCGCCTCGGCCGATCGTGGCTCCGTGAGGGCAAAGAGAACCCTCTATCGGAAGGCTCGACGGGAAGCGTCTCGGGACGTTCGCGCCTCGCACATTCAGCAGCAGTCGGGCGCCGGGGAACCATCTTCCGTGCCCGGATCCTCGTCGCACGCTCAGCGCCAGCCGAGCGTCGGTCCATCGTCCCGTACACGGTGTGCCGAGGGCCAAGGAGGGCCGTGCGCTAAGCGTCGCAAGTTCACAGGGCAGTTCACCTTCGAGGAAACCGGAGTGGCGAAGAAGCAGGAGACGGACCAATGAATCCAAGTTCCAGTCGGCGAGGATGGCGAGGAGACCGAGGCTTAGGATCCATATCATGTATTTATCAATCAGAACAATGTAAAGCGCAGGTATGCAGTGACAACGAAGCAGGCTTGTCGACATGGCGGGTATTATAAGTAGTAAAGTACAGGCGAAGCAAAGGTGAACCGTGCGGGATTGAAGGTCGGAGACGAGGGTGAGATAAACATTGGTTAGGCTAGAAAAGCAAGTGGTTTGAGACCTGCAAAGATATCAGTAAGTACGCATAGCGATACAAAAGAGCTACGCACCTTTCATACCGCTATACGTCAATGCGATCGCAGTTGCCACAGCTCTGCTTCAACCCTCACCGATGGCCAGATAAGCCGAAGAGCTCAGCCTTCTGCCATTTAAATCGTCGACGCGCTCGGCACTTCCACTTGCTGTAGGATTGGGCACGATGGTGGATGCCGTGGTGGTGGTGAGCGGGAGAGGAGCGCACGATAGTCTGCACACTCGGCGTGGGGCGCGCGACGTCATCGTCATGTCCGCTTTACACACTGAGCTGAAAACGGCCGTATAGACCAGTAAGTATCTCGCGCGACAGACTCAGGTAAGCACTCTCGTGAGGTGTTGGGTTCAAATCGACTTCATGGCATTAACTAGATAGCACAGTGCAAATTTATGAATGAGTCAGAGGCAGTGACTACAGTGCATACGCGGGTACCACAGGTGCTCGAATATCCTTTTGCATTTTTGCTATATATCGGCCGCAGCTTGACCGAGCTTGGACAAGCTTGACCACGCTTGACCAAGCCCAGAGCTTGATCAAGTCGATAAAGGCCGGTCAAGCTCGGTCAAGCTTGAAAACCCTAAGCCGCCTTTGATCAACCCCGAGTCTTGACCGAGCTTGACCAACCTTGACCGCGCGTGACCATGCTTTATCGCGACTTTGCAGGTTTTCCGACTGACATTGATGGTATACCTAGAAAAAGTGGTGCTTCATCTCAAGCCCCGTGGCATGTATTATAGTTGCTGGATGGCCAGGATATAAAACAAAAGTTCCTGTTACTTTCAAATGACCTTGCACAGTCGAGGTTCGAACCGGCGTCGACGCCGCGGCAAGAAAAGCAGCGAGGGCGGAGTTGCTACATCGCAGCAACTCCGCCATCGCGGCATGTTTTAGTGTTAAGTGTACCAAATAACATCCCCAAACACTCAAACATCCCCAAACACTCAAACATCCCCAAACACTCAACTTTCATATGACCCTCTCTTGAGCGCATATGGCTCCTTCTTCGCACAGAGAACATACATAGCACAGGTGTATGAGAAGAACAATTGAAAGCACGAGTCTATAGCGTCCACGAGCGCATCCTTTTCCGCCGATAGCCCATGACAGTCCACTGAGCCTCTCACCAAACCTCATCATCGAGCTCCATGCTCTCTTCGCCCTCGTCCTCGCCGTCTTCCCCGTCCTCGTTCTCCTCTTCATCTACATCATCCTTGTCAATGGAGCTCTGTAAGCCAGCCCGCGCCTCTATCTCCTCTTGTGCACGCCAGACCATCGCGCGTACGCTAAGATCAGCCTTGCGTGAAGCAAGCAGAGAACGCAAGCGTGCACGGTCTACGCGTAGATCGCCGCTGCTCGACGCGTAAGAACGTATCCTGAGCACAGAAGATAGGCGCTGAAATTACGTACCTGGCGCGTACTGCCGCATTATGGGCCCCATGCGCGGCGAGGTTGCGAGCGAGCGCTGGGGCCGCGAGAGCGCGCGCTGCATCTGGATCCGTGATCAACGGCGGCGCAGGTGCGAGTAGGTAGCGTGTATGCAGCTCTGGCAGTTTGGATACATCAGAGTCCAAGAAGACATGTCAGGCATAACGAGTAGACGTACTGTCCAGGTATACCTCGCATGCGCGCGGGACCTCGAGCGCACATGTCCTCACGAGCAGCATCAGCGCACGCAGCCCGCGCATATGCAAACCAGTCCCTCTGCACATATCTTCAGCAAGGATGCGGCACATAGAGGTTAGAGAGTGAAGCTTACTTCAACGATAGCCACTCAAGCTTGACGAGATGCGCGAGCGGTACACCCGCGTCATCACCAAGAAGTTTGTTCCCCGAGAGGTCGAGTCGGACAAGTGTAGGCGCAAGAGCTACGAGGTGAAAGGCCCTGCAGTCGCATATCAGCTTCTATGCTGTGTTGAAATAGGAAGGTGGAGCGTACGCTTCATCTCCAAGTCCCGTCCCTCGCAAGCTGAGATCGCGGAGCGGAAGACCCTGTAGCCGAAGCAAGTCTCGGTTCGCAAGTGGTGCGCGTACGAGGCGCAGCGTATGCAGTTGCGCAAAGCGACCGGGAGTAGCGAGCACTGTCAGATGATGCCAGTGAGCGCCAATTCTTCGCATGCGATCCGTGCAGTAAAAGACGAGATAAGGGGCGCATATATGCGCTCTTAATATGTGTGGAGGAGCTTACCGTCTAGTGTACCCTGTATGGCGCCGAGATTGAGTCCTTGTAGTGGCGAGCCTGACTCATTCTCGAGTTGCTCGAGCTCGAGCGATGGACCAAGATCGAGTGTTGCGATAGCGGCGGGTCCGCCAAGCGCGGAGAGTATCGCGGGCGTGAGTTTACCTGTATATGCGCGCGTGCATCAGTGCTGAGCAGCAAGACGACGGTGATCATGAATATGTGCGCAACATACCGTCGCGCCCGAGCAAGTCTGCGACATCTTGAAGAGAGCTCGCGCCGGCCGCGTCGATACGTGCTGCAAGACCTGTACCAGGAAACGCGTGTGCAAGTAACGGGAGCAACGCTGCGGCAGTCGCTGGCGACGACTCTGCATCTACAAACAAGGGGTCAGCGTCAAGGATTGGAGTTCGCAGATCAGGTGTGCCCACCGCGCAATGTACCCAGTCCAAGGCTTTCCTCATCCGCACTGTCCTCTCCAGCTGCATGCTGAGTAATATCTAAAGACTCCCTGATGATACGCAGCTCGAAGCGCGTCCCCTTGCCATTAACACGCGGCTGGCTCTTCCCGCCTACGCCCAGCATACCCATGTACCCCTCCGAGTCGAGACTGCTCTCTGCAAGCGTGCCGCTCTCCCCGCTCCCGTCGTGCCTCAGTAACTTGCCCGGCCTCTCGCCCATCCCTTCGGCATCGTCACTCGCCTCGAACGACGCATATGTCCGCTTTCCCAGACGCACCGCTGGTACACGGGCACATGAGTATGAAGACCCAAGCACATTATTGTCCAGAGCCGAAGCGTTGCGTTTAGGGCGTGGCGCGGGGGCGTGCATATATGCGCTCGCATCAGACTCCGCGTCCGAAGTTGACCCAGTAGTGCTGTAGGTAGAGTTCGCGGACTCTGCGCTCGAGTTAGAGCTTGTGCTCAAGCGCGAATGTAAGTGTGAGGGATGAACGTGTGCGTCGTTGAGAGATGCAAATGGCGATCCGATAGACGACGTTCGCGAGCCAGGAGCAGTTGCAGATATAGTAAGTAGCCGTGCGAAGAAGCTGGCACGATGAAGTTGTTCTGGTCTAGCCCGTTGGTTGCCTGGGAGAGTGGCGAGAAAAGCACGCGCTGGCTGGGAGGGGGTGAAGAGTGGGTTGGCCGTGTCCAGGATCGGCATGGCAGGCGGCATCGTGCTCGTTATGTGCACGAGTGTAAGGACAGGGGACGCAATATCGGCGAGTAAAGGTCTATAAGCGTGTTTTGCTTGGATCGGAAAGGCGAGAAGTTTAGTTGGCGTTTACCGGGGCAAGCTGGACGATCTTTTCGCAGGTGTGGCGTCTAACGCGTGGCAAGGTAGCTGTGGCGACCCAACTTCCAGTTCGAGGTCTTCGGTTTCACCTCTGCCCGGCTGGACGGCTGAAACGTGCGGGGAGGACGTGAGTACGAGCTGGTCGTGGTCGTGATACAAGAGGAGATAGCTGTAAGCCATCGATAAGTAGGTACTGGCCGAAAACGAGGATGGGTGCGAGCAATGGCTGTCAAAGCTTGACCTCGACGCGGTCAGGTGAGTAGACGCGCCGCGGTACGCGTCTGGATCGAGATCACCTACGTCATCTGTCGCGCTGCTTATCGCCCTTCTCTCCGAGAAACTGTCAACGCCTGTTCCAGACGCTTGGTCTCTGTCCGCGCGAATATTGCGCTGAGAGCGCTAATTACTGCTCGAGCATGGCATGCTACGCGAACTTCATGAAGCAAAATCCGCATTATATGGGTATCAGTCAGCAAACCGCTATTCCGCGCACTCTACGCCCTGAGTCCGTTCATCTATACCTATCTCTTACATGATCACGCAGTCTTTCTTCTTCTTCTCCTTCCTCTCGCCTCCAGTAGCAGGTTCCCAGCTCCTCCCACGCCCCGGGCCGCCCGCGTAGTCACCGGCATGCGCCTGGCCCGACCCGTGGGGGTGCCCAGTAGGGCTTTGCGCTTGCTGTTGTTGCTGATGACGCTCTCTGTTGCGCTGCTCGTACCGCACACGGGCCGCTTCGTCTTCTTCGCCTTGAAGTTGCCGCGCAAGCGCTTCGCTGCGTTCATGATATCAGTAATGTCCTTCCACTATAATGTAGAAAGGGAAATGGTACGCACTCGCCTGTCTCTCCACCAGCCGCTACGTCCGGTCGCCATCCTGCCCAGTCACCACCAACAGGCGCGCTCGGTGTGAACCTGTGGTCGACGAAAGATGAGCTCGCCTGATCAACATCTTCCAAGCGTTCCCAGACAACGCTAGGTTCGCGTAGGAAACTTTCATCTGTCGCGAGCGTGAATCTGAGCGTGAACGCGTTAGATTGAACTGCGAATGGAATTTATGGATAAACGTACAGAGAACCATCTGCGTGCTTGTACAGCACTGCGAGATGTGCGTTTCGGAAGAGCGCAAAGAGGCCGTCACCGCCGAGGCCCATGCCCTCGCCTAGCTCGCCGACATGTCAGTATCGTCGATAGGAATAAATATTTTGGAAGGTAAGCCCACCTAAGGATCCCGCGAGCGTGAATAGCCCATGATACGTCAACTGCGAGCGCGTAGCTTCAAGCCAAGCCCTAAGTGCAATCGCTGCCGTGTCCTCCGTTAGTGTCTCTCCTAATCCGACTCATGCCCGTATACGCACCGTCTTCGACCTTTTGCCTGTCCTCAGGGTTCAGGCCTCCGGTATGACTGCCACTGCCGCTTGCCCCGGCGCTCCCACTCCCACTCGGGCCTGCACTTCCACTACCGCTAGGTCCAGCGTCGGCAGATGGAGTCTCATCATGTACTAGTCGACCGCGCGTGAGAACGTCCGCTGCGACTATCACGTCTGTTGCCGAGTCGTAGTCTCGTGCGCGAGATAGGGCGGAGTATTCAGGCGAAGATGGATCTGCGAGCCATCCGTGCACTAGTGAGATACCCGCTTGAGCGAATAGCGCAAGTTCGCCACCCGTACTCGCAGGCTGGAAGGCAACGGGAGAAGTGAATACCGGGTTGAGATCCATACCCTCTGTACGCCACACGATGAGCGCCACGCACATATGTCCGCACGGGTTTATAGTATGGACTCACTGATTGTCAACGGCATGACACTGAGCGCAGCACCAATATCGACGTCCGGTGCGCTTGACAGGAGATGCTCCGCGAGATGCGTACTCAGGTAATTGTAGCTAACACTCGTGCGGCCCGGTGGTTCGATTGGAAGGTGTCCGCGAAGGATCAGGATATTACCTTGCCTCACAAACGTTAGCCCAATGTTTAAACAGGACTCGGAAGCATGTCACATACAGATAGCGAGGAACGAGCATGGTCTGTCGAAATTCGGCTTCGTCATCCGAGTACACTTATCCAAGTGCGCAGTACGCACCCGCCAGTGTCTTGCATAACGACCTTGCGCATCGCGCCATTGAACTCGATTTCTTTCAAGTTCCACACGAGCGGCTGTTCTTCGTCTCTCGTCGGCGTACGAGCAGCAGATGCAGATACCGGCGCGCTATTACTCGCATTGGGAACTGGAGTGCTCAGGCTCAGGTTGGAGGTCACAGGAGCAGGGGATGCATCTGGAGCAGCAGGGATGGGTTCGGGCGCCGCGCGAGGAGTATCGACTGGAGGAAGCGCTTCAGCAAAGGAAGTCGAGAAATTGTCCATGGTGGTCTAAGCAGAGATACGAGGAGCGAGTGCGAGGCGCAGCGTAGTCTTATACAGAACCAGAGGCTTACAGTAGCCCCTGTGCTGCGGGACACTTGGCGAAGCGGCGGTGTTCGACCTGTTCAAGACCAAGCTTTGATTACCCAATCGGGAAAGGCAGCCGGTTCATTGATCCGAGGAACCGGATAATGAAAGGCTTTAACTTTGATTCTGAATGTGTGCGTTTGTGGGTGTAGGAATCTCATTCTGAGCTCAAGTTGGTTTGCGTTTTCCCGTTTTGGACCTCAACCACCACAGTCGCGGGCGGCAAACTACGTCTCTTCAGGTTATTCCTTGAGCTCACCGTCTACATAATATCTTGTCCGTCTTGCTTTGTTGCTATAGTATCTTGATCTGCTGTCTTCGTGCAATTTGCTTCGCTTTACCTGCTCTGAACAACGCTGTGAAATATATTAGTCCAGTCACCCAACCCTAGTCCAAAATGGCCCCTACACCTCGCCCTGATGAACCCGAAGAGTCAGACGTCGAATATGAAGAGATTCCACGCACACCCTCGCCCGACCCACTCTACTTGCACTCTTACCTCCCGACGCATATCGCCGCAACCTCCGCCCACTTATACAGGCCTCTACCTTCTGCGCCACATCTCAAAGCATTCCCATTATCACGCGAAGAGACCCGTGGGATTATCTCTGCGAAGGAAGATGGCGCGCTAGGCCACACGTTCTTTCCGCCCTCGACATACTGGTCTCCATCCGAGAAGGCTGTATTCTTTCGTGCACTCGCGTCGCATTCGCGCCTTCGACCGGATCTCATTGCTGAGCGAATACACACGAAAACTACGGCAGAAGTAGAAGCCTATATCTCGCTACTCGACTCAGCGTTAGACTCTACACCGGACGAGGATCTACTACCGAGAGCCAACTTCCCACTCGCACATGAAGCACCGGAGCAACTCATCGAGTATGAAGATTCTCAGGCAATGGCGTGCGAGTATCATGAAGAGGAGTATTCTGAGGCAATGGTGTGGGAGACGAGAAGAGAGGAGGAGCGAGAATGGAGGAAGGAGAATGGCATTGGGGCAAAGTCGGGACGACCAAGGAAAGGGACGGGGCGCGAGACGGCAAAGGAGAAGCGGAATCGTGGAGTAGAAGCTACCCGTACGTCTATTCCATGCCCACCCTACGGCCTGTCATGGTCATTTCGCCATTGTGTTCGTCTACTTATACTGCTTGCTAACCCTAACCCTAAATAGACCGCGCCGACATAGCCGAATGGCGCATCGAGCGCCAGCCCTTCTGGGAAGCAGAAGACGCGTTACGCAGCATGGACATAGTCGAACTCGGCGCACTTGATCGTCTCATCAAACGCGATGAACGTCAGGGTCCTTTAGACGACATAGAAGCCGAGGATGGAGTGATCGTACCGGACCTACTACCCGGACAACGAGCTACTTCCGACCCGCGTGGGTCTGTACAAGCTGAAGCTGGACCGTCGAATGAAAATGCTGAGGCTGGACATTCTCGTCTCACTACGCCTGCACCGACTTCTACCACTGCCCCCGCTGCTGATGACGAGGATGATCCCGCAAACTTATCACCTGTGTCCAGGGAGCGTTTACGCAAGAGGCTATGGATGCGACGCAAGCGCGCTGCCGCGAAGGGCGAGGTCGCAAATTTGAGTCGGAAACTGTTCAAGCCCGGGAGAAAGGCGAACGCCGCGAAGGGGGCGGCGAAGACGAAGGGTAAAGGAAAGGGAAAGGCGGATGCTGGTGCAAATGAGGAAGAGATCGACGAGGATGAGGAAGAGGAGGACATTGCCACCCGGGTCGCGTCTAAGCGCAAGCGCAAGGCCAACGCTTCGTCATCTGAAGAAGATGGCGAGCAAGACGACGATGACAAGGAGGAGGATAGCGAAGAAGACCAAGAGGCAGGCGCCGCGCTCTCCAAGAAGCGGACGTGGCAAGAGCGGCGAGCAAGAGGGCACTTGAGCGGGCGCACAAAGCCATATAAGTGCGCACTTTTCTTGACATGGGCACTTGCTTCCAGCTGATCTTCGATGTAGGTTTGAGCACGATCTTCGCGCCGTAGGACTCGATGGCACTGGTCTACGCGAGCGAGGCCTGGGTGGCTTGCTGAACTACGGCGGGCTCGGGAAGCTGTCACGGTATGTCATCTTCCATCACCTAAGCGTCTCTCATCCGCTCATCTTCTACTCGTGATTGGCATAGGATATACGCATCGCTAGACACCTCGACCGCATCCGACCCGCCACACAAAATTTCCGGTGACTTCTTGCGCTATCTTGTACGCGTCTTCCGTATGCTATTCTACATACCGACGCAGCTTACGTCACCATAGGAGTCTCTTGTTAGGATATATGCACGGCGCGCTATCGGCATGGCGATTCGTGTGCGCGAGCTTGATTTTGCGCTGAAGGGTCATACCAAGGTGTGGAGGTTAGGTAAACGGCGTATGGTATGCGTGTATTGTAATGAGTTATGTGCAACATCGCTGATACACGTCAAACAGGTACTGAAACATCACGTCGCACGTTCACTCGCGCTGGTGGGACCACCGCGTACGAGCAAGAAGGCGTACTTTACGGCTCTCGCTTCGCGCATGTGCGATACAAGCGATGACAGCGGCGAACTGAAGGTCACTGATGGCGAGGAGGCAGACGAAGAAGATGAAGACGACGCCGACGAGGAGTCAGTGCACGAAGAGGAGGACGGAGAGGGAGACGAAGAGTACGAAGAAGAGGTGGACAGGAAAGAGAAAGCCGACGAAGAGGATGAGGGCGAAGAAGGCAAGGGTACCGCAAAGAGCGGCGCAGGTTGGATCAACCGCAATGGTCAGCTCGTTTCACCCTTTTGGCCGCCGCGTGCCTTTGTGGCACCGTACATCTCAACCTCGCATCTCTCGTCGATTCCAACAACCTACCCATTCGGCATTGATGCTCCTAGTACTCGTCCACGCCTTGCACCCTCTGAACATGCCGACCGCGCCGCACGCGAAGCAGAGGCCGAAGAAGATCTTATGGAGAGCGACGCGGTGGAGCTTGCGCGTGAGCTGAAGGAGGAAGAGAGGCTCAATGGAATGGACGAAAAGAAGGCAGAGCGAGAAGGGATCAGAGTCATGGTCGTGCTTGGGTTGATTGCTGCGCCTGAGCCAGCGGCCACAAAGAGAGGGAGGAGCCGCAAACGCCCTGCGCGGGAGGTCCCTGAAGGCAGCGATGGGGAAGACGCGGATTCACGTCCGCGCAAGCGATTCAGACGGCAGGGTGGTGCCATGGCCCTTCAGAGTGCTATGCTCGCGGCTGCGGAACCGGATGGAGTGAGGGTCAAGAGTGCGGCGTATGTTGTCGACTCAGATGAAGATATGTAGCCCACGTCGTATTGTCCACGCTATGGCACGAATGCATAGGCCGCAAAGGCAAAAGAGAACCCGTGCGAAGCGAGTGCGGCATCTCCCGCTAGGGATGAAGAAAAAGATGATAACGCGAGGAACTCACCTTCGATTACCACCACCACCACCACCACCACCACCACCACAATCGCGCGAATCAGCCACATGCTAGCCTCTGTCGACAGTGAAAAGCCCGTCGCGCTCCCTCCAGAGGTTCACGGTACTTCATTCCGCCATACTACAGGAATAATCGCGCTGGACCATGTAAACCGTCTGCCTGTGGAACTTCTAGAGGAAGTGTTTCTTTGTATTCAAGCACTCTATGGTCCTGACTACGGACGTACTGGAATGCCCGTATGCACATTCCTCTCGCATGTCTGCCACCGGTGGAGAGAAGTTGCGATTAGATGCCAGCGGCTCTGGGCCGAAGTCACCCGGCCGTCTGAAGCCGCCACGCAACTATGTATCTCTCGCTGTTATTCGCGACCGACATTGCTCGCCGTAGACTCTAGATATACGCAAACTGACGCAGAGGCTTATCGTCGAGCAATAAACGTGGCCTTCCAGGCTCTCAATCGCGCGAAAGCTCTGCAGATCAGCCTGCGTCCGGTTGACGGCGAGCTTGGTAGCATGGAAGAACTGTGGGCGCCAGGCTCTTACATAGCTCAGCTGTTCGGAAAACTCGGGGTGGCGCTGCGTCCCAACTTTCCATTAAAGGAGCTGGCAATCGATTTTGCATATGGGCCCAATGCCATTCTCAGCATCGAACATTTGGCTCATGGCACGTTGTTGATGCTTGAGGTCGCATTCTTTACTAATTGCTTCCTGCAAAACCCACGACTAGTCCTCTCGCCTAATATGAGACGACTGGAGCTTCACAACACCTATGCCTGGTCTACTTCGGAGGAGATGATTACCGTTCTCCGGGCCATGCCTCTCTTGGAGGCATTACATTACTCGCACAGTCAACGGCGCACCGCGCCGTTCTATATCACTGAACCTTTTCCACTCCAGCAGGTGCATCTGCACAGGCTTGCACAGTTGTATCTGGGGTCGTTTTTACCAGAAGATGTAACCATCTATGCCGCTATATGCATGCCAGGGCACGTAGTCATATCCTCGTACAGCTGTCATGAAAGCTTGGATCCAACTTCGACGCTTTCTGAGCCGCATGCCCATATGTTATTACGAGACCCAATCATGCCATCTATATCACTACTACGCCACGCCTTTTTCACCCGCAACACTGCTCTACTTCTGGATTACCCGTCACTGTTCTCCGTCCATGTTCTTAAAAATGACGGTCTTTCTTTCCGAATCCTTGTCCATGACCAGGAAAACCCGGATACCCACAGTGCACCTCTACAGCTGGCTTATCTCATGGATGTCCACCTACCACATCACGGATCTGGGCATTCTCTCAAGAATCTTTTTTTAACGCTTATGTGTGGGCCGCCGCGGATCCCGAAACCCTACTGTCTATATTTTGATGGAAATCTCTCCCTCGTTCGGTCTATACCTTTGCAGGCCATAACACGCCACACCGATCAGCTCATTTTAGAGACACCCGAGGATGTGCACGCGCTCATTCAAGCCCTTCCACAACTACAGCCACCCTCATTGGCCAGGCTTTTCGGACTTTTCGTCGATACCGACTTGTCGGAACCGAGCACAACCTTCCGCAATCTCATACAGGCACTGGAGTCTGCGTACCTGGCGTCCGAGCCCGCTCTGTGGAACCGCCTCACAGTGTACTGGCGCCCGATATCCCGAGACTTGCTAGAACAAGGTCTTGATTCGGAGTTCGAGCGAATTCGATTAGTGCGGCGTCCCGACTTCATGTACATGGTTTGAGTGAACTACTTTCAACCATGATGCATGATGCCGCTGCTACTGCCATCCAAACTGTCATACCCAACTTACAACTTACATCACGAAAGCTTGGTACTAAACATAAAATATGTTTGGGCATAGTCCTTGTTTCGTGATCAGAACCCCGGTCAAATGTCGTGCCAGAAGATAAGCACAGCGACAAAGAATGTGCACAAAAGTAAAACTTGATCGGTGCCGGCACCGTATTGATTGATAGAGGATAAATGTACATGTTATGACCGAGTAAAGAAATGTGGGGGCTTCACTGAGGGCTTCCAAACACGACCCTGCGCGCAAAGATGAGTCCATGAATTCCAAACAGAAGCCAGATGATGCGTACCGTAGGAGAAACAGCTCGACCTTATCTTCATGACCGGTGACAATCAAGAAGAGGATAGAGAGAAAGAACAAGCACGTTACGATCCCCAAACAGTGGAGTACGATCGGAAAGGTCTGCACGCGGAAATCCTCGATCTTTTTCAAGTAACCTATCAGAGAGGGTTGGAAGTTGAGCATCGAGTATCGAGCGAATGCGACTCGCGCGAGAAGACACACCTTGGATGATTGCCTTGCGTGAGAGAGGGAGATGGGATTCCGAGGGTTGAGAGGTAGGTGGTGGAGGTGTGGAGGGTGTGTTGTACAGGGGTAGCGGCAGCTGGCTGTAGTCGTTATTTGAATGGGCAGGCATGGTGCGTTGTGTAGCGATGGATTCTTGATGTCAAAGTGGCCACAAGTTCTTACCGCCTTTATATCTACACTCGTGAGTAGATGGTTTCGGATCTCCTGGTAGTTCTACGGGACTGTCAAATCAAACATCTTTTCGCCCCTTATTGTCTCGGATGACCCCTGTCTTCCCCGCCGCATTCAGCACCCGAAACCACTCGCTCGTGTCAGAACAGCCCCTTTCCGAAGCGTAGAAACAGTGGATCGTGCAAACATAAGTTATTCATGAAGGGGGGATCGATATTGTGAGTGAGGCGGATATTGGGCGATTGATACGGCCGAGCCGGGCGAATACGGGGTGGGTATATATAGAAACTGGGTCAGGGAGACCTCAAGACGCGCAGGCAGAGGAGAGACTCGAAGAGAGCACGGATTGGAGGGAGAAGTGAAATGGAGTAGTGTGAGCCATAGTGCAGGTAACATCACATAGGGAATGAATACCAGCCGAAGAGACGGATCGTTAAGGATGAAAGGAAAAGAAATAGATAGGAAAGGGGCTCAACGAGCAGCCTCGCTGAATCGCGCTTTCACACTGGCACAAACTGGACCGTACGGAGCAGAGTCACTTTGCGGCGGAGACGAATGAGCCGTTCGACGTCCTCCCATCCAAGCTCCTCCTCGCATACATCATCGCTGGAAGAAGGGTCAATGAATGAGGTGTCCGAATTGTCGCTGTTGTGACGAAGAATGGCCGAGGCGGTGACGGGGAGTACCAAGACAAAAACCCGGCGATAATGGCATGACACGACAAAAGAAACCCGATAGTACTACTCGGGGTTCTTCTCAAACCAATCCGTTATCCTCTCTATAAGATCATCCTTCTTCCCACTCACAGCCAAACTTTTGCTCTTCAGGAAGTCTTTCATGTGAGCGACGGTTAGCTGCAACAAACAATCGTCAGTCTTCATTAATCGCAGACGAGTATGGCGAATGGTGCCTACCTTCTTTAGTGTCCCGTCCTCATACATAGCGCGCACTTCCGCTGCACCGACGGCAACGTCCTGGGTACTTGTCAGTCCATGCATGAATGAAGATGTAGGGTGTGAAGGTGTGACGCACCGCTCTCCGCTTCGTACCCCGAGGCTCCACTGCTGCAATAGTGACGTTCGCGCTATCGTCCTCAGCTAATGCCTCCTTGAAGTCTTTGATGAGCTCTCCGGCTTTCTGCTCGCATAGTCAGAACAGGGACGCAAAGGAGAAAAAGGAAGGGGTGAGGCGGACCTTGATCATACCGGCATAACTTGGGACGGTCAGATCCTCAAACTCCTCCGGATCGTACTCTTCCCGGAACGCGGCCGCCTCGAGTTGAGCGTTATGAAACGCGAGCGCTTTACATGCGTAACGCGTGAGCACGATTCAAAGATAGAGAGGGAGACGGCGTACACGGGTTCGGATACGAATCCGGGTTATAAATGTTCTCTCGAACTTTCAGCTTGCGGATCACGGGCTCCATCTTCGCTTTCAGATCTTTGCTCGCTATACCCCGCTTCTTGATCAGCCCTGTATGCGATCGACTGGTTGGTGAGATGTTTACCGCGGGCTGCTTCGGTGATCGGTGCAGCGCGGATATCGTCCGCGTAGGGGTATGGTATCATATGCATACCCGCTGGCTCGAGATACTCGCCTTCCTCATAGATCTCCTATACCACCTCGTGAGTTGCCGGTATATAGGTAAGTGGGAAAGGTGTACCTGTTGCGGTAGAAGCGCGTAAATCGTCGGTGTCGCGTTTGACCGTACAAGGCCAAGTACGGTGGCGATCTTGTCCTTCGAAATCAATGATTTCAGCATGGCAGAGAAGGTGCGTTTGCTGCCAGCGTAGTTCTGCATCACGTTTAGCATACTGTAGGGAAGAAGTGCAAGGGAGGCATACAGTCTCATCAGGGTATACGAAGAGCGAGTGCTTGACGTTATCCTCGAATGCAAGTTCCGAACGGTCTTTGAACCCCAGCAGCTTCAGGCCGGGGCTAAGGCCTAGTGTGCGGAAGGATCGGACTTCCTCTGCCGTGTAGAAGACCTGTAGAGAGCATGCTTCTCAGAGTGATAGCGCAGATCGAAGCAGGAGACGCGTACGCGTTTGGTAGGTGGTACCTTCCTCGCACCGAATCCATGCGCCATTGCATCTTTATCGTCCGCGGTAGCACCAAGGGTCATACCGAAAAGCACAGTCGGCTTGTTCACCTCGCCTTCTTTCTCCTAATCGTACAGAGGCTCATCAGAATCTCCTTCTCTTTCAAGAGTCCAAGAAAATCATACCTCGTCAACGTACGCCGTACGGGTATCGATAACCTCCATCCTATCGCCCATGTCCGCGAAATACTTGTATGTGCCTTTCTTCTGCTCCGTTACGAGACCGTAGCCCTTGACGCCTATTACGAAGCCTTCTCCGAGCTGTGCAGCGCCGTCAGCATTGACATAGTGGCCATGTATATTGCAGAAAGAGGATATCCTGTACCTGGAAGTTGACGGAGAAATGTGCACGCTTGGGTACTTCGTAGATACGCATTTGTTCTAGAAGATCGTTGATTCGCGTTATGCTGAGGGAGGGCGGTAATACACCATCTCCCTCGTCTTCCTCGTCTGCTTCGTCGACGCGCGTTGGGAGAAGTACTTCCTACAGTATAGCGTTAACACTTCGTTCATCACAAGTCATATCGACTTCAGAGACTTACAGTCCAAAACACCGTCTTATCAAAACCCTTTTCACCCTCAATAAAGAACGGTTCTACCGTAATCCCACTCTGCACCAGATCCACTAACGTCGTCCTGGCGGTTAAGATCAGACGTTCACGTCCTTTTCCGGCGTGAGGGTTATCGTTGTCGGTGAGTAGAAAGACACGCTTAGTTGCGGATTTGGGAGCACCGTCGCGGATGACCCAGTTGCAGGATGTGAAGACGTCGCCGAGGGCGATTGGGTGGTCGGTAGGCGGGTAGGTCTCTGCAAGTTTTGTAGGATTCTCGCGGATCTCTAAGAGGTACTGTTATGGTTCATGTTCAATGCGGAGCATGGAGGTTGGCGTACCGGAGATGAACGCAGAAAGGTCCATGATATGCTCTGCGCTGATGGCCGAAATGGGCTGGTAGACGTATGTTCCGGTTTTTAGCTGAGTTCCGCTACCCTTCTCGTTGCTAGCAGTCTAAAAGAGCAAAATGACTTTAAGATTAAGTCACATAATAGGGGGCTAGCTTACAGTGTTATAGAACAACACGCCAACCGAGTCGTTCGGCCCAACGAGCACCTTCTTCTTCTGGATCTGCATAGCGGCTTCGAGCGCCATCAACACATTGCTCGTCTGCACTTTCTCGTCATCCTCATATCGCGCGTCATCGTAGAGCTTGTGCATGGAAGCCGAGCAGTCAATCGCGAAAAGGATCACGTCGCGTCGCGTCTCGTACATCTATTCTACTTTTAGGTCCAAACCACATCTCGCATAGAGCGCTACGTACCGACTGGTCGAAGAGCTCCTCATCTTCATCGTCATCTGCGGTATTCCACTCGTCGGAGGGCGGCATCGTAGATGGAGGTGCTGGTGGTGGTCAGAAGCAAGACGCGCCACAACGCGTCGCGACGCGCTTGAGCGCTCAAGATACATGCACGTGACCGCGCCTCGCGAGCGCATGTGAAAGCCGCGGCCGCCTGGCCGGAAACTCGCGATGCACCCGACGGTCTCCGCCGCCAATCAAGCTTGCCCGTTACCGTGATCAACCTCCTCCTCTCCTTCCCTACCTTCCACTCAATATGCAGACCGCTCGCGTTGGACTTGGATCTGCGCTCAGGAGCGCTCAGCGTATGCGTGCGTTGTTCATTTGTTAGCCTGTAAGGGGAAATACTGATGAGTCTGGTTGAAATAGCGGGCAACCAGCTCGCCCTGCGCCGGGTTATGTTCAAGCGGTGTGTACTACGTATTTATCGTTTGCCACATTTACTTACAACCATCATCATATAGGACGGTCAAGACCGAATCCCTGACGCCCGACGCTGGCCTCGACATTCTGAACGCCCAACGTCTCCGCCGCCCCTCATCCCCGCACTTCACCATCTACCAACCTCAGTTGACCTGGATCGGTTCTATCGCCAACCGTGTCACCGGTGTTGGCCTCTCGGTCCTCCTCTACGGCTTCGCACTCGCATACCTCGTCGCACCCGAGACGTTCAGCTCCAAGAAGGTCGTGGAGCAGACCAAGAAGCTTCCCACGTCTGTTAAGGTCGCTGCGAAGACCATCCTAGCGGCGCCGTTTGCGTTCCACTCCTTGAACGGGCTGAGGCACTTGGCTTGGGACATGAACAAGTGTGCGTATTCTTGTTCTATGCATACATGGATGGCGCACTGATCTGAGAACTTGATAGTCATGACCGTCAAGGGCGCTTACCAGTCGGGATACGCCGTGCTCGGTGCAACGGCTATCAGCACCGTCGCGCTTGTTCTCATGTGAACTATACTGCCGGTGGCTCGTTCGTGTATCTCTTCGTATTTGATTATTTAAGTTGTTCATCAAGCTTGCAAGATCCCCGTCGAAGCTCTCGATGCAGACCTGAGGTGACCAAAGTTTTGTGTGTAGACTATCATTGTCCTTCGATGGTCGTGGTGGATATGACATATAGCTCCCATGGCATTCAGCAGTACGTGCATGAACGCGTTTGATCATCAACGAGAATACGTGTGAGGAGAAGCACGATACGATGCTGTTGTTGTTCGAAGACCATTTGTGTTCGTTATTGTGGGTCAAGACGGAGATGCAGGCACCTGGACTTGGGGTACGAGAGCAGTCAGTCTCAAAATCAGGTCTCGCTGCTCTTCTGATTACGTTTATTGATATTGCTCTGCGCCCTGTACGGACGCGATCGCGGCATCTACTCGGCATGACGTAAAATAGTTGAACACCCCAAGCCGATGATCGCGGCCGTCTGGCTCACCCAGTACGATAAGTCTTGGATCAAGTCATAGGCATCCAAGAAGGATACCAGTAGAGCAACTCTACATGGTCGGAGGCGGGCCCAGATACGATATACCACCAAAAACGTAGCTCGACTTTCAGTGGGGTGTTCAACTATTTTGCGTCATGCCGAGTACATCAACTCAGCAGCATTCCCCCTTCGCGAAGTACAGTCTGGCTCTTCTAGCACTGCGACGCCGGTAGTCTGCAGGTATACATCATAGATTGGCTGCCACGCTTGCGAGGAGTGATCGATGTCCCCTCAGTCGCATAGGGCTTCAAATAACCGTGCTCAACCCGCCCTCCCCCTCGGACTTCAGAGCTTCAAACCTTTCAGCGTTCTCTCGTCGATCGCGCTAGTCTAACTTCCGGGTCCTGGAATCTCAGAGTCACTATGCTCACGGCCATTGTCCAGCACGGCATCCTCGTGGTGTCTCCTTGACATTTGTCATGTACAAGAGCGGTTCAGGACCTCACTTTCCCTTCGACGTGGCAGGTGCGTTAGTCGAACTCCGCCGCGATCTCTGTGACCACCGCTTTTTCAGTCTACGTCAAACCTCAGTCGCGAGTCGCGCAAAAGTCTGGCATACGAAGCGGCGTTGCCTCTCGCTAAAATAAGACCCTTGGGAGACAATACGTTGAGAGATGCCAGTGTGTATATGACCGGCGTTAAACGCTTCGTCCCCCTGAATGCTCTCCGTGTGAGGTATTTCTGTGCCGGGTATTTGCCTTTCCTGCTCTGTCTCTGCTACACGATGGAGTGCCCCCTCTATCTCTTCATCAAAAGATACCCGCAGCCTTTTTGCCCTATGAATGCTCTCGTCTCAGGCTGTGGCTGCCCTGCCTTTCTGCCTGTGGCAGGAGATGCCAGTAGCTACACCGGTCGCCTTGAGCGCCTGTCGCGCACGCCATGCTATATCTCCTGCGACATCAAGATTCTTTCGATAAGCCGCGGTAAAGTTTGGATGACGCTGACAGGTTGTGCGTGCATTGCCGTTACTTAACCTAGCATTTCTAAACCCCACATTGATGTCCGAACATTATGTCAGTGTGACCTGAAGTATCCAGATCTAAAAGCAGTCGTACATCTGTAGGGATTTGATTCCTCTAGAATTGCTCGGCTTATCCACGGTTTTGCTGTTGATTACACGGAACGGGTGTAACGACACCTATCAACTCTCGAGTTATATTGTTCGACAAGTGGCGACCTCGTTATACTACAAAGGCTACGACGGTGCACTTTGAGATACCTTAACATTTGGCTCGAGTCCACAAGATGTTTTTCACTTCCGCCCTTCTCTCCCTCTCCCTCGCTTTCGAGTTGTCCTCGTGTCCGGATTCACCTACGAGCGGCTCGACGATACCAAGGCGATGCTCTCTGTCATCGGCCAGAAAGAAGGCCTGTTCTTTCTTGCTCGTGACAAGGATCAAGCTTCGAGCTTGATTCGTCCGTGTCGTAGTCGGTGAGGTCCTGCGATCTTCATTCGGCTCGAGCGTCATGCATATGGTGGCATCCCGCCTGCACCGAGTCTCGTTCTCCTGCGCCTCCGTCTCCTTCCTCATTGGTGCCATCCCGAAAGCCCTTATGAGCACGTCCATCACCGAGCCGGGCTTGAGCCGAGCGAGGTCGACGCATGGGACAGCGAGGATCAAAACAATGCAAATTTACAATGACCAGCCGACACATCCCGTAACCGCTAAGAGAATGGTGCTCGCAAAAAGCTAAGTATGGCATAGAACTTAGACAAGGGCAGACACGAGACACCGCAGAGCTTCCAACCACCTGCCACACTTTGACTCCGTGAAGTTGTTCTAATGTTCTAATTCACTCTCTGATAGAATCAGTATCAGCTATACTAGATGGGGCCGATGGAACTCACATATTCATTAAGTTAAACATCGAATTCCTCCGTGTTCGCGATCATAGCTTCACGATCGTGTCCGATGGGCGGGAAAAGAGATCTGGTGGAAAGAGCAGGAGACGTTTGGTGCGACCGCGGGTGTTCTTTCGTGGGCACTATGGCGACGCCATACAGGATTTGCAACAGTTGTGTCCGAATATCTTGGAGAACATCCAGGGGCACACCAATATATGGCGCCGCCCACGGGTAGATGGTGGCGTGCGTTCCGGGAAGAACAAATCGAGGATGGACAGTCTCAGTGCCTCGTTTCGCGAGCAGACCGGCGAGCATGGAGCAACACAGGCAGCATTTCTTGCTAACACCGACGGGGATGGCTTGTGCAGTATCCATCTGCAGACACAATGAGAGTAAGGTCTTGTAGAGAATGATGAAGTTGTTAAGACTCACCGAGAACACGGCGGCGGCCAATTTGAGCTGTTCGTCGTCCGGGCGTGGGTCAAAGTGGAATACGCTGGCGCATGCGAGGCCCATGAGGGACGCTTCAGCATGCACGGCCGTCATGTTGTTGACCTGACCCGCCTTACACCTGGCCTTTGCAAGAAAACGGCGGGCGGCAACGCCGTCCTCCAAGGTAGAGTGTTCGAACATATTGAGGAAGTCGGCCTTGAACCGGCTGATGTCCGCGTCGACGACGTTGAGGATGGGCGGCGCGATATTGAACATATACGTGGTAAGTTTGTTCGGGGTCGTTCCGACAGCCCCGCGGCGCACCAAGTTATCCACCGCCTCGTATTGTGTGGTAAGAGTCTTGAAATATCGTACGACGTGCTGCTGGGAGGCTTCAACAGCCTCCTTGTCATCGTCCGCTAAGTAGATGTTGAGAACATGAGTTGTGGACACTCGTAGAGAAACGTACGTTCGTGCGTAACCGCGTATTCCCTAGAGCCCAATTCATCCAACGATACATTCGATTCTGTCGACGAAGTGGATGAGGGGCTTTGACTACGATTAAGGATGGACATAAACGAACCTGGTGCTTGCAAGTCCTCCTCCTCGGCTTGACCGATTCCAGGGCTCACAGTATCAGTATTTGTATTTTGACCTACAATCACTTGATAAGCAACAAAGCCAGTGAACCAAGTTGCGCACATACTGGACTTGGACTGTTTTGTGCCTTGATACTGGCCATCGATATAGGCAGCAAGAGGTTGAGTGACGATGATGTCGAGCACTTTGGAATCAAGGAGCGCATTGAGCGCTATAATCGCCTGGCCCACTTGACTCACGTCCGCGGGAGGCTCGAACCTCACTCTTCGAAAAGCCGGCTTGTCCTTGTCCTTTGGTTGAACCTCCTCCGATAGCTGCTCCTCCAGGACGGTGAGGATGTTGTGAAAAGCATTGAGCCAGAGCTTGGCATTGTCAACAGTGACAGGGTAGTTGTCGGGTGAGTCTTGGAGGGGGGAAATGCCCTGCTCTGGAAGGAGTGTTTTTAGATAGAGCGTGGGTTTGACGTGAACGGATGTGTTGCCGAAGGCTGGTTGATGTTCGTTGTACCAGTTCTGCATGAGGACGATCGGACAATCCGACCAGATTCTGCGACGATTGAGGATTCGAGCGCAAAGCTTCACGTACGTCCGACGAAGGACGAAATAGAGCGTCGAATACATGCGTGACCATATTTTGTCTGCGCGCGTTTTGTCCATCGGCGGCGGAACAGTGATGTAGTTGACGATAGTGACGATGTCCTGCAAATGTTCAAAGAAATTGGCGGCGGGTCTTGTTACGAGCGCCCAGTCAGTACGATGATGTTGAGTGATCTGATGTAACATACGTAGTCTTAACGCTATGTCTCAGCAAGTCTCTCGCTTTCTCCTCTCCCGCTGGCAGAATCGGGACAATACCGATCGCAGGCTCTATCCCAGGCGCCTTCTTGGACCCAGGAGGGGGAGCGAAGTTGGACGTATTACGAGCGAAGATGGCAGTGCGGATTTCCTCAGGGAATACCTGACCTGTGACTGCAATGACCTTTGCTCCCACAGGATCGGACTCGGCATCTCCGGTGTTTAGGATGAACGACATAAGACTCCAGAACTGGAGAGCTTCGTCCGGAGACTTAGAAGAGGCGGAGATACCGTGCTGGTGGCCTTTGAGAATTTGAGTTATTATGGCAATATCGCGGCGAACGTCGTCGAAGGACTGTCCGGGGAACTCTGCAAAGTTGGGAATCGGTGGGCTGTCATCATTCGAGCCGGAGGTATGACGATCTTGCACAGTCTGTACGTCGCTGATTTCGTGCGATGGGTTGAGGTCCGCCATCCGGGACCGATATCGTGGTATGAGTGAAAGGTGTGGTTGTCTGCCGAACTTCCGGTTCTGAGTCCTCCCACGGTGCGTGCTAAAACTTTACGGATATTCTGAGACATTTTACACGGAATCAAATATTTGCGCGCGGTGCACGTGCCGTCCACGCGAGCACCATTTACTCTCAGACAGCGGTAAATTTCACCGTAAGTACTGGGCGGTAAATTTCCGTGGCTAAATCTACTTAAGTACCTTGCAAGGTCTTGGATGACCCCGATATGGAACAAATACGGCTCGTACCGAGCTGGTGCTCGTTTTCCATCGTTCAGTACTAGCTTGTCGCGTCAACCTACGCAATAGCAGACTGCAGGCCCTGGCTATTCTTCGTCCACACAACTACGTATATTCTGGTGTACCAAGTCATATAGTACACACAACTGATCATATCAAACTGATGCAAGAATGCAAGGGGGTTCGTTAAGTCGTAAGGGGTTCATGAGCGTATCGTGTCGTCAATGGTATGCAATACAACGAAATCAGGCAAAGAGGCAAGGGAAGCGGTATCTAAACACAAAACAGTTGGCAAGCGAAATTCAGAGGCGAGCGGGGCAGGGCGGTATCGGTATGGCAAGGGAGCGTGCGACGCTATATGGCAAGGCGAAGTAAGTAGAAGAAAGACAGACAGGCAGGTAGGCAACGGTAACAGCAGACAGACAAGGTAAGGCGAAGAATCGGGGCAGCCTGAGCAAGCTCACGAGCGCCGTCCGAGCGCAACGCGCTGCATAACAACGCGCAACACAACGGCGCATACACCCAATCCAACAAGAACCATATACCCAGGTATATCGCCAATCGCGTACGGCTCGAGCGCTTTCGCCACTTTACTCTCGTCCTCCTGGGCCTTGCGTGCTTCGGCGCGTTGAATCACTTTATCAACTCCAGTGGATTGAGCAGGCGTCTCGACCTGGACTGGCGTTTGCTCGGATTTGGCCTTGGGCTCGTCGGCTTCCATAGCAGCAACGCGTTCCTCGACCGTCTGAAGCCTAGCATGTAAGATAGCCAACATCGTGCGCGATGCAGCTACCTCAGCTTCGAGCGTCCTGATCCTAGCATCCTCCTCATCGTTCTTCATGGGCTCCGGGACGACGTCCTGGCCGACATTCTCAACGATCGCCGACTGAGCTTCGGCCATCTCCTCAGTGGGCATGAACACAGCCGTGACGATCCTCCTCGAATCTTTCTTTCCCGACCGTCCACTGTGCGTTCCAGTTCCTGAACGAGTGATCCTCTTCGCGCTACCCGCAAATCCAGTCGAACCCGAGCTTGAGCCCGAACCGTCACGCCTGGGTACAATGGTATCCCATCCTTGTTCCTTCTCGTCCAGCTCAGCCAGAGGAGAAGCGTAGGGCGGCGGAGGGAGCTCTTTCTCTCCTTCACCGATGGCCCTCTTCACCGTCTCCTGTATACCTCCATCCATCGTCTCCCATGCCCTGGCACCCCACGAGCCCTTCTTATCCTCACCCGCCGCAAGAAGCTCCTCCATGGTTGGCTCATCATCCTCACCGATAGCGCTCGAGGGCCACGGTGTAGGGTCCGATTCTATACCCGTGAACGCTGTACGATTGGCTGGAGCCGAGTGCGGGTGGAAAGAAGTGAACGATGACAACGATGCAGGGAGCTCGGATTCGTTCTCAGATTCGCTGCCACTCTGACTGGCGGTCTCCCAGCGGTTGACGAGGCCTTTCACGCGACCGGCGTTGCGCCTGCGAAGTCGTGCTCCGGGACTGGAGCCCGTATCGTCCGCGTTCAGAGATTCAGTCGAAGAAGCAGAGTTGTATAGCTCGGAGGTCTGGAAGGGAGAGTCTGTAGGTGAAGTGGAGGGACCCCAGATACGACCGCGGATGACGTTCTGGCGAAGATTGCGGGACGCAGTGAGGAGGGCCGAGCGCCAGAGGATGTTCGTGCCGAGGCTGTTGTAAGATGTATGTCAATCATTATATAGGTGAAATGAGGTGAGAGAACGCTTACATCTCGAGGTCTTCCTCCGTCCACCTTAAGAACACACGCCCAGTAATAGACTGTGCCCGTACCCACGCCGCGATATCCTTCGCAACGGGTGCCGCGACAGCCGCTTCGCCCGAAGCAGAACGCACACGAAGTGCACGGACAAGGTACGCGCTCAGTTGGGCGGGAGTCCATTGTTTCGGGTTGCTGGGCAGGTCTTCAATGCTGGCTTGAGCTGTCACGCCAGCTGCGAAGGCTGCGATGTTGGCTGCGGTGGCAGTATCGACCGTCGGTAGTGTCTCCGCACGTTTCGAGCGCCTTGGGCCAGGCGAGGGAAGCGGTGCGGGTGATTCGAGTCCCGAGTTGGAGTCCTCGCTCAGAGAACGCTCCGAGCGTGTAGGCGAGAGTTGAAGCCGGTCGCTGCTGCCTGAAATGGAAGTCGAGTAACGGTGTCCGCGGTACTCGGACTTGCTGTTGGAGCGTTCGGGGCTGCGAGGCGAGGGTGATGGGATGTAATGGTGCCTCACTGAGGCAGCAGCTGAAGACGAATTCGAGCGGGCGAGAGCCCCGGTTGAAGTGGTCTTGATGGCGTAGGGGTGGTTATTCGGTTTGACAGCGGGTGAATTGGTCTTCAAGGCAGGAGCAGATTTGAACGTTGGAAACGGTGCAGAAGTCGGGTCGCTGGCGGGCAAGGAGGCGATGGGGATGGCGGCGGCCATCGTATCGAGACTGAGTCGAGGTAAACAAAGGGACCGTAACCAAGGCTTTCAGAATCAAGGATCGACGTCACAACACAGACTAGATACGCGAAACAAGGACGGGTACTACTTCAGCCTTTCAGAATACGATCTTCAAGCTGACCAGGATCCCAGCGGATACGAGATGGGACGATAAGCTTGATGAACGCGAGAAGCAAGCGCTGCTGGTACTATACGGACATGTGAACATCAACCACGTGCGGTTACCTCGAGGCGCGAAGTCGGTGAACGGCCCGAGGCTCGCAACTTGCGTCAGTCCGTCATGGCGTCCTTCCAAATTATCACTGGCTGACTGGTAGCCATCCAACTACTCATAATTGTAAGCCTTGCAGTGTCAGGAAGAATATATGCTGGCGAGACGTTTTCGGGAACTCACTTCTGGACGTTGAATGTTTGAACGACGTTGAACGCCAGCGCCAAACGTTGATGTTGACCTTTGTCCTCGATTGGGTTCTCACACAGTGGCACGTATGACAGATTCGCCGTCCAACCCGAAAACTCCGAGAGATACGCAGCACCAACGCAACACTGTAGGATCCAAGGCATATCAGCGGCTACTATATTCAGGCTTCCCAACTCTGTGTACAGAGCAAGTTCACTGCGAAGTTATTTTCAATACCTGGCTCAGGCATGTCACGAATGTGGATGCTTACGCCTTATAGAATCACTCTCAAACATCGCATCTAAACATTGTTCACAGACGTTCCTTCGGTGGCTGTCCGATTGTTGTTGAGAATACCTTGACCTCCATCTCCGTTCTCCGTATGCCTGCACGCCGCGTTGTTCGAAAGAACCCCACAGATGTATTGTTCTAAGCTGTGCTGGTTGCTACTGATCAATGTACAGCCTCGAGGCTCCAGTTGCCTCCTAGAGATGCTCTTGTTACACTATTTCTCTTGTTGTAGGAAAGCATAAAAGGCTCTCGACTGCATGCCCCTCTCTCAGCAACCTCAGCAACTCTTCTCTTCATTGCTCCCCACCTCTCTATACAGTACCAGACAGACGACGCCCGAACCCTGTCAACATGAATCCCTCCGGCGAACCTACCAATCACTCGGGTGACTCGCCCGTGGACGTCCCTGGATCTATGCAAACTTTATCTGTACGTTGCTGACATTCGAGTATGCGAGTTTGACTCACCGTCCTTTAGACCCTCATTGGCGCGGGACGGGGCCTCCCGGGTTTCGATACTTTCAGCAACACCGTGTCTGAAGTGCTTAGAGACGAGTCGCGCAAGTTCCCTCTCATATGGCACCAGAACCCAGTCGGGGCGGAGCTCAAACTCGATGCGAAGGACTACAATAGGATAACGGACATTCCAGAGCTTGTAGACCGAGTAGACAAGATCGAGACTGGCGGCCCTGGTTATTACAAGGCTATCGGAGGCGACGACGAGCACAACGATCCACTTCTCACTGCCATCGCGGATTCCCTCACCTCTATTGCCGCCACATTGCATACCGCTCCCAGAAGCTGGAAGTCCCTTGAGATTATCCACCTCCGGGGCCAAGACCTCACCTATGGGTCAGTGTTGTCGGACATCGGCGAGGGTAACTACGATTGGGGAGCTCAGCCGCGAGCCGAAAAACTTGTACACCAAGAGCGCGAACTGTTTGCTGCTGTCTGGAATCAGCTCACGGACCTCTACCTCTGCAACATCTACAACATTTCATCCAATATCCTCGACAAAGGGCCCATCATCCCTTTCAGGCTCGAGCGTCTAGTCTTGTGCAACTTGAAGAATAACTCGCTTCCGGAGATGGCTCGTTACATCGCTCAGATGCCAAAGCTGCGGTACTTGGAGCTGCATCGCGACGGGTCTCCCAAATATCCGGGGCTTCATCTCGATCACGGTGTCACGGGCGTCCAGCCAGCAGCTGGGACTTTGTTTCAGTTTCCTCCGGATTTGCGGCAGGTCACCCTGGACGATACAACGACTGCACTGCTTTATTTCTTGCAAAGCTTCGACAAGGCGCCTCAGATCTGCCATATGCGGATATACCCGGCGATACACGCCCCTGACAGTGTTGCGAGGGAACAGGAGGAAGATGAACGGAAGGAGAAGCTGGCAGGGATTGTCGGCAATATTGCTCCCCACGCGCAGACGGATCCGCCGCCAGTGGAGGGAGGGAAGTGTGGCAATTGTGGAGCCGTGCACAGTGCCAAGATAGCTATCTTAGGGCTCGAGGAGAGAAGGATAAAGAGGTCAACGTAGATCGCCACTCGGACATACTGACTTGTGATCAGACTGTCGATGTGATGGTCTGAGGTCTGGGGCATGCGTGCAGCTGACACCGAAAGATACACCAAATGTACACTTGATATCCAGCATTTAATTACCCTTGTTGTCCTTAGATGTGTAAGCGGAGCTTGACTTAATCTCGCTTCCTCTCTATTCTCTCCCTGCATGCCTTGCACAGCGTAGAAATCCAACCCTCGTCATTCGTCTCTCCCGGCTCTCCGCATTCCTCGCACGTCCTCAGGGACTCCTGTGCGGCCGCACTGATAGCATCCTCCATCTCCTGCGTCGAACGGGTCATGTAGAACCTCAACGCCCCGAACTTCTCCTTCACTTGGAAGGCATAATAATCGTCCCGCTTCTCAACGGGCAATTCGCCGATGTGGCGCGTCAAGGTGGTGGATAGGCGGTCTATGATTGGGTACCAGCCGTCGCCGCATGCGAAGCCATAGCTCATCAGGTTCTCGCGTACGCTCAGAACGCGACCGCGATAGAGGGCGGGGTAGGCGGCGAAGAGGGCTTGGGTGAGTTTGGCGCGCATGTTGACTGAGGAGTGCACCAGCTACTTGAGACGAAGACTGGGTGTTCTCGGCAAGCATCGCTCCTTTATACGAAACCGAAGCCGGGGCGCCCCGACGACATGAGAAGAAAATTCAAGAAACGACAGGTCTGTCACCTCCTATAGGAGGGTTCTGTTGGAAGAAGTGATGTCGACCGAGTCACTGGCATGGTTCTGCGGGCTCGAGGCTCGAGCAGTGCTCAAGATCGGGACGGGGACGGAAAGTGACATCCTGCGGGGCAGAGCTCGAGACGGTTGAATATTGTGCGAATTTGAGTAAGACAGAGAACCTTCAGCTATTTTCAAGATTACGGGCCACGGCGTGGGGGAAGTTTTATCTAGCATCATAGCATGCGACCGTCCGACCTGCAAAGGCAAGATGAGTGCGAGAGGGAAGGGTGGTGGCAAGTGGCGTTTGAGTACTTAGTCTTATCGTGTGAGAAAAAGCGGCCACGTGTTGATTCCTCGGAGGTGTGCCGCGACTCGCTCGCACTTGCTTCCAGCCACCATCTTACATGGTCATAGGGCGGTCAAGGCAACAGACTAAATCCAACTGACCGAGCTCATATTCACTCGCCAATACTGTCTTGCACTAGTTTCGAAAATGAACAAGGCCCGTGCCCAGAAACAAAGCCACGTAGCGGAATATCGATTCCTGCACCTCGTTATGCTCCTCCCAACGTAGTCACTGTCGCGTCTGCTGACGTTCTGTTCTGTGGCGTGCATGCAAGCAGCTCTTTCCATTGACCGCTTCATCTGGCACCACGTGCACATCTGCACATAGCCTACTTAATCTCCGGCCTAATAGCTGCGCATACGAGTACAGCAACTCTCACCGGAGTGTGTTGACCGGCCCATTATTACAGACCTGGTGGGATCCCGCATGACCCCGCATGGCCAAATGGCTCCTTTCAGAACCCCTTCAACTTCTTATCGATTCTACATACACAGCCTCCGAGTATTCAGACGCCCATCCACTGATATAAGTAACTGCAGGTACGATCGGGGCCATGGCCCTCCGCTTCCTCACTACTGTTCTCATTATTCTTGTTCACTTTATCCTCGTACGTTGCATTCTCTTATCACCATTTATCCTTGCTAATATGGTACCCGCTCAAGGTCTATTCCTCATACACCCAGCGTATCCCTACATCGTGCAATCCCGCGACGCTCGATATCGATACGATGACCATACCTTCAGAGGTCGGTCCGATTCTTATCAGTCACGTATCACACTGAATTACATCTGCGCCAGGATTTATCCACTCGAGCGCACCAACTCCTGGAAGAGCCCATAACGGGTGACAGCTCGGAAATGGCAGTCGCGCTCTCGACTCTCGGCGTACAGTTGTGGGCACGTTTCCGTCGCATGGGACAGACGGAGGACCTTGGGAGTGCGATACTGCTGCTACGTCGAGCAGTCGAAATCACGCCCAACATCAACCCCGATAAACCGACATCCCTCGCGCGTCTTTCTACAAGTCTGATAAGCCGTTTCGAGTATCTCGGTGAGCTCGAAGACCTCGAGGAGTCTATCGCGCTGCTTCATCAGGCCGTTGAGCTTGCACCTGATGAACATTCCGACAAGCCGCAGCTCCTCGACAAGTTCAGCAGAGCACTGGATAGCCGCTTCGAGCGCTTCGGCGAGCTTGAGGACCTCGACAGATCAATTTACGCTAGGCGCCGCGCGGCAGAGCTCACGCCTGAGGATCATCCTACCCTCGCAGTGCGGCTCGATAACCTTGGCACTTCCCTCGAACGCCGTTACAAACGACTCGGTGAAGTTGGGGATCTCTCTGAGTCCATCTCGATCAAACAACGTGCAGTCGCCCTCACGCCCGACGACGAGCCTGAGAAGGCATCGCGACTCCGCAGTCTCGGGGCTGCCTTGCTGATGCGATTCGAGCGTCTGGGGGAGCGGGATGATCATGTCGAAGCGCTCCTGGCTTTGGGACACGCGTCTGAATTTCTGCCTGACAACCATCCTGATAAAGCGAGGCTCCTCATGGACCATGGGAGCGCCCTATATGATCATTTCAAGGAGTCTACGAGTTCAAATGACCTTGAACGGGCTATCGCAGCATTTTCAAGTTCGATGGATCTCTTACCCGAAGGCCACCCTGATCGACCACTTCTGCTAGGCCGATATGCCCAAGCTTTGTTGAGTCGTTTTGAGACTACACTTAACGATGACGACCTGGAGCGCGCCATTGCGTCCTTTCGCATGGCGGCTGAGCTCGCCCCAGATCACCATCCTGACAAGTCGGCACGGTTCTACGACCTCGCGACTGCGCTACGCCATCGCTTAGAGCGCAGTACGACACAGATCGACTTCGATGCTGCAATCACTTCCTTTATGACAGCGGCTGCCCCGTTTGCGCCAGCGAGTCAACGCCTTACAGCAGTGGCAGGTTGCTCGCAGATGCACGCCGATTACCCTGAGTTCAGTTCTCCCGCGTCCCTCGTGCAAGCGTATGCGCCCCTTTTCGACATTCTGAGTCAGAACATTGTTTGGATCTGGTTAAGCGCCAGCCCACGAGATAGGGAGTTTGCCGACACACTCGAGGAGCACGTCAGTGCTGCCGTGGCCGCCGCAATCGGTGCGGGTGCTCTATCGCAGGCGATTGAGTGGATGGAGGCAGGCAGAGCACTCGTATACCCGCAGATTCTGTCGCTGCGCGGGCATATCGATAAACTCGTGCACAGTCAGCCAGTCCTCGTCCAGTCATTGCGGGCGGTTTTCTACCAACTCTTGCAGCCGCGTCAGCTGGTACCTGTCTTCCAAAATCAACTCTCCAATGCTCCCATCCATCTCCATGCCCAGATGCAGGACGACCACCGTCGTGGTTTGCTTATAGAATTCGAACAACTGCTAGACGCGATCCGCCGTGCAACAGGCTGTGAAGACCTCATGCGTCCGATGAAGTTCCAGACTATTCGTTCGCTCGTGGAAAGACTGCAAGCGCCCGTGATTCTCGTCAATGTGCACTTGTCACGCAGCGATGCACTTGCTCTTGCGCCAGATGGCATCGTGACTCCAGTGGCGCTACCAGAGCTCACGCATATACGTGCACAGAGGCTGCGTCTGCTTTGGCTGACTAGTCTCCGCATGCGCGCAGCAACTCCTCGCGGCGGGCCGTCTTCTGCGCATGCCAAGCTGCTGGACAAGCAGTACTCCGGCGCATTCAGCTCAGTCCTGAAGCGGTTGTGGCTGTGGATTGTATATCCGGTTTTACAGGCTCTGGACCTCGTATGTGCATCTCATTGTCACTAACCATCAACGCAACATTGACAAACGACTCGCAGACAAGTGCCTCATCGGATCCCCTGCCGCACATAACCTGGGTCCCTACGGGACCCTTGACGCAGCTTCCGCTACACGCTGCAGGAGTTTATGACGCCTCACTTCCCGAACCAGCGCCCCGCGCCTTCGACTTCGTCGTCTCCTCTTACCTTCCTTCCTTCTCTGCGATACGTCACTTCGAGGACGAGGCCGGCGATGCTCAAACTGGGCGTGTCGAGACAGCTGCGAATCTCGGAATAACATCGTCTTCAGAGTCTCCAAAGCATACACCCCGCATTAGCGAGCAGACGACTGTCGATGCTGCCGTTGCTACCATAGGGCAGCACCCATGTGTTCAACTTGCTTGCCCCGGCTCTTACAACTCTGTCGACCTGGCCCAGAGCGCGTTCACGCTCTCTGATGGCCCACTCCATCTGACTAGGTTAATGAACGCGATACCAGACGACGCCGAGCTCGCATTCATGTTGACCGCGGCAGATGGGGAAACACCGGAGGCCTCGATGCGCATGGCAGCAGGCCTACTTGCAGTCGGCTACACAGGCGTAGTCGCCCCAATGTGGTCCGATGGACATCCCGAAGACGCATCTGTTGTCGCAGATGCATACCATAAGAGGCTCCTTACCTCGCGCAGCACGATGAACGTTGCCTCGGGCGAAACGGGCGCTGCGTACGCCTTGCACCAGGCTATACAGGAGTTGAGGGAGCAGGTGGGGGAGAGCAGCTTTGAAAGATGGGCTACCTTCGTGCACCTTGGTGTATGACAATGGACCTCGTTCCCGGAAGAGCTTGACGTTGACGTTTCTTCTACCTAAGCTGTATCGTGTATTGCACAATTTCTCTCCGTCTATAGCTCGTGTCTGAGTCTGGGCGCTGTAATCGTGCCGAAAGACTGAGGTATGGAATCCGATAGGCGGTACTGAGTGTGGTATATCTGCAGAGACTGTAAGCCGGTCATGGTTGCATCAAGAAGGCGAAGCTAATATGTCGCGATGGTGGAACTGTTGCACCCGTAACAGTCCTGCCGTGAATGCATTTTGTCGTTCAAAACGAGGATCGAATTCCCGCCTGGACTCTAGTACAGTATCTCGTCCCGAAGACTACGCGTTCTCGCTCATATCTACGGTGTACATGAGCATATGCGGTGCTATACCGGTATTCTGGTGGTAATCCCGGCCAAATCTAAGATCAAGAGATATCCGATAAGATCGTCGCGGTGGCGGCGGCGCCGCCGCGCGCGTCTTCAAATTTCAAAGCTTCACCTGGCTTGCCTCTTGCGTCCACCTTCCCCACACAGTCCAATATAAAATTTCAATAGTGCTCGTTTCACTCTCGTATCATGGGAGCTTCTGTGCATCGAACGCAGTTCTCGATACTGCTGTGCGCCAGGTGGACTGCGAAGATGACTGGCATGACGTCCGCTTCCGAGTCCGCCGTCGCCGATCCACTGCGCACTTTCACGACACAAGCGCAGGTTCTTTGCTCATCGCATCCGGTAGCAGGACTCTGGACAAGCATGCCCAAACGGTTCCAAACGGCCCTTGGCGCTCCACCTCGGGCTCGTCCGCTCGTAGAATGCCTAGCCCAAGCCAGAGCCGTCTTGGGCAGGCGTACGTACGGTGGTTTGGGTATAAAACGCCAGGTCCTCAACTCTGACGTTTGAGCAGACAACCATTCTTTTCCTGGGCTCCTCACCCTCTGCCTCTTTGGTCGCAACATCAGACTCGGTGCGCGTGCTCATTTCGCTCGGGGATGGCGCCGATGTTCGTCTGCACTGATCGTTGGCTCATTTGTATCGGTGGGGCTGTAGCATTTTATTCCTTTCCGTTGTAGCTAAAGGCTACTTGCTATGCTACTAGGCTACTCTTGTTCTCTGTTACTGGATTGGTGCAAGAAGCCCTGGTCTGCGGCTTGTTTACCCTCCACAAAATAATCGTCATTCAATTGAGTTTTTGTTATGGTTCAAACGTTCAACGTTCACCTCCGAAGTTCTCGCTCGGCCATCATCCCGGCCTTCCAACCTCGTACCGCCGCCACCATTGCTACTTAGTCTGAAGCCGACACTGGGCCGCAGAACGTCACCCACGCTCACTGAGTGGCAGGGAATCTGGACCGGAATGTTCTCATGTCCCCGATTCAATGCTTCACACGATTAACCTCTTGCGACTTGTCAGATACCGACTTGCAAGCCTCCGGGCATCTATCCTCACGCTGCTGCTGTGTTCTGACAGAGCGACCGGTCTATATGGCTGATCTCGACACTCAAGGCCGAGCACTCCGTGCTCGATACATTGAGGCTGTCCGAAAGTCTACTCAGAGGTCATTTGCGATGGTATACTCCGATCTGCCGGCCCTTGCTATTCAATCGACTTTGCGAGCAGGCTCGAGGGCGCGCAGTCAAGCTCCCTGACTCTGCCGAGTACGGCACCCTCCCACCATTGTCTCTCGCATATGCGGCGCGGTATGCGCACAGCGTGCCAGCTGCGTGCAGCTGTTTTACGACCCTCCCGCTCAGAGCAGACCCATCATCGACTTCGAGGATCGTGCTACATACACATCGGACGGACTACCCGCGTCCATCTCTGGACCTGGCGAGGACGAGCAAAGATGGACTTGATCTATGATTTGCAGCTATAGATGGTCATGCTGTATACATCAACTGACGCACCTGGACTCGGTCAAGTTGGTCGTCGCGACACATGAGGCTGCGAGGCTGGATACGTGTGGCCCTGTGCGACGGACTTGATGTGATAACACCGCCACCGCCGGCAACGCTGTTCACAGCTACACCAAATATGGAAACAGCGCGCAACATCGGAGACGCGTTTGGGCCTGCTTGTTTGTATGGTTTCACGTTCGATTCGGGCAAACGCCCTGTTCCTTCACCTGCCCGATTGAGTATCTGCTTGTCCTGGAGTACAAGGAAACGCGTAGAGAACTGAGAACAAACGGTCAATTGAGGTCGGCCATTCGACCGGAGCTTATTGCGGTTTGATGTGATGGCCCTTGTTCGATCACCGACGGCCCTCGGCGATGCTGCGTTGCCCTCACCGTGCTGTTACAAGAACCACCACGACATCGTTGCGGCAGGACCGTCGCTTCTCTTGCTTCCTTCGCCTTTCTTTCATCTTCTCTCTTCTCGTCTCCTCTCCCGTTCTTTGCCTTTCAAGCTATCTATTATTTTACGTTCTTTTGCGCCCAATCCTCGTGGTGGTTCTGCCTTCTAGTCCTCCGTCTTCTGCGAATACATATCTAGCTTGACCAGCGACACCAGCAACCTCGCACGAATACGATGCTCTCGCAAGACTACTCTTCGCTCTTCTCCTCCGGTCTCCGCACCCTCGCCAAGCGTGTCCGACGTGTCTCCCAATCGCACTTCTCCCCTCCGACACCTACACCCCTCTCGGGTCTCGTTACGCCCATAACGCCTGCACCCGGCATCTCGTACATTCACTTCGGACATGACGAGCCCCAGACGCCGGTGCTGGCACCTGCGCCGCCGCCGCCGGTGCTAAGCCCTGCACCTGTACCTGGAGGGTTGAGGAAGGCATTGAGGAGAATGAGCACACAGACTTTCAAGGCGGAGAAGGAGAAGAGCGCAAAGGACAAGCATGCGACCTTGCCGGCGCCTATGCCGCAGATTGTCCGCCCGGACGAGATGTTTGCGGGCTTCAAGAGCAGGGAGGACTTGAACTCGAAGATCATGGTTGAGCCGGCGTTGATCAAAGCGCGAGTACAGAAGCGCGTGAGCTTTCAGAACCCCATCACTCGGTACGTACGACTCTTCGGCTACATGGACCAGAAGCTGATTGAGATATACAGAGATGATGCGAGCAGTGATACATCCAGCATCGAGAGCGCAGTGACCCGTGCTCCCCCGCTCGCGCCACGCCGTAAACCGGTTCACCTCACAATCCGTACATCGGGCACTGCGCCGCGTCCTCTCCCCGCTACGCCGCCACTCTCTACTTCCACTGCGCCGCCGCTTCCTGTAAAGCCTGTGATGACGAGGCATTACTCTCAGCCGCCGCATCCCGTTGTACGCACACAGGCTCGGAAGCCTGTCCAGCGGATGAGTGAACGGCCCGCTCAACGGACGAGCCAACACCTCATCAAAGTTCAACGTCCTTCGCTCCAACAGCGTGCTCAGACATACCAGCACCAATTTGCCTACGCCGCTCCGCCCACGCCGAACGACTTCCTATCGTTCTCGGCTACGAGTATCGAGTTCCCCACTATCGCCCCGCCATCCGAGGTCGTTAGCCCGTACGCGCGCCCGAGTCGCGTACCGAGTCATGTGAAGGGACAGTCGCATAGCTCGTCCATGTTGCCGGGGTTCGAGAAGAGTACGGTGCCGATGCATCCGTACGCTGCGGTGTCGCGTCCGTTACCGGATGAGCCTCTTAGCGCTACGAGTGGGGACTGGCGGGCTTGGCATGAGGAGCGCGGGGGATGGTTCATCAACGCTTGAAAGCCTCAGCATCCTACCCATTTCCTTCCCTCAATTCGATTGCACGCCCCTACTATACCGGATACCACACATACACATCACTATCCTCCACGCTACGATTTTTTCGCTGTGATATACTTACGCTTTCTCCTGTACATCAGCATTTCCAATGCTTCTAATGAGGTCTGCGGCCCGTAACAAGCTCGTTGTTTATTATTATGTTTAACTTCTGCTTTGTGTGTTCTTGTTGTGTGTATATGCTGTCGATGTATGTTTGTTCTCCTTTGTCCTTCGCGAAGATCAAGCTGTCAAGATGCATCTGATATCCACACCCTGAGCGTCTCTCACTCAGCCTTTCCGTCCTTCCACCGTGCACAGTCGTTCAGGCTCGGCACTATGCCAAGTTGCCAGTCGTCCGTCGCTCCCGAAGACCGAATAGGGAAGCGCGCAGGGGGATCAAGTTCAATGCGCCGATGCCGGTGACCGTGTCGGACATAGAAGAAATCACGGTGGGGGAGGCGCGCTCGGGATTTTCTCTTGGACTCGGGACGTTCGGACTCTTGCCATTGGGGCTGGCACCAAGACTCTTCCTTGAACCACGATCTCGCACTGTACTGTACTATGGGCAACGACGCTGCACTCGAATCGAAGCTCAAAGCAGCGCTCGTCTCGCGCGAGCATCGTGGTATCAGACGGCGTCTCCCTGCGCCCTCTTCAGCGCGTGCAACGGCATCTACCGGCACAGATTTCTCCTCCAACGACTACCTCTCTCTGTCCTCTTCTCCTCTGCTCCGACAGCGTCTATTAGCTGCTTTGCAGAATGCATCGGATATACTCGGATCGGGTGGAAGCCGATTACTGGTGAACCCTACCGCGCACGCGGATCTTGAAGCGCGCTTGAAAGAGTTCTTTGGCGGTGCCGAGGAGGCTCTGTTGTTCAACTCGGGTTTCGACGCCAATGCGGCGTTCTTCGCCAGTGTACCGCAACCTGGCGATGTTATTGTGCTAGATGAGCTCATACACGCGAGCGTACACGACGGTGTTCGAGCCTCGCGTGTCCCTTCGTCCCTCCGGCGTTCATTCGCGCACAACGACCCCCACGCACTTCGCCGAACACTCGAAAAGGCCAAAGTCGATGTATCAGCTTTGAAGGCTGGACAAGCATCGGTGTTCGTGGCCGTCGAGAGCGTGTATTCCATGGACGGCACGCTTGCACCTTTGCGGGAGATCGTGGAAATACTGGAGGAGGTATTTCCTAGGGGAAATGCGCATCTCGTTGTGGACGAAGCACATGCTACGGGCGTGTATGGACCGCAAGGGCGAGGGTTGGTCTGTGCGCTGGGTTTGGAGGAGCGCGTGTTTGCGAGGTTACACACGTTTGGGAAGGCGCTTGCTGCTACCGGCGGTATGTCTCTTTCTCTCTTGCATTATGCCTACACAGACTGACAAAATGTTGCAGCTGTTCTTCTTACGAGCACACTCGTACGGGACTACCTCCTCAACTACGCCCGTCCACTCATCTATACCACCGCCCTCTCCAATACCGCCATCATCGCCGCATCTTGTTCCTTCGACCTTCTCTCCGACGGCACCGCGTCAGCCCTAGCATTCACCTTACACTCCAACACGCGCTACCTCCTCGACAGGCTACGCGAAACCCTCGCTCTGCTTCCCACGAATCTCGTTCGATTGCCCGCCCACCTCTGCGGAGCTGCTGGAGCGACGGCGTTGGAGGACGCATCGTTACCACCCGCACCGATCATCCCGCTCCTAACGCCACACGCACGAGCACTCTCTACGCATCTCGCCCAACGCGGCCTGACCGCACGTCCAATAGTCTGGCCGACCGTTCCACGGGGCACCGAGCGCGTGCGCGTATGTCTGCAGGCTAACACGCCAAGGGAGGCATTAGATGCGCTCGTTGAAGGGGTGAGGGAGTGGGCGGAGGAGGAAAGGAGTAAGGAGAGAGCGGGACGGAGGAAGGAGGGGAGGAGGTTGAAGGGGAGGGCTGTGGAGGGGTTGTTGGAGAGTAAATTGTAGATTTTGTGTGCGGAGAGCGAGGTGTATGGGCCTGGACTTGTGACATTAGAAAATGTATTAGGTCTTACAATGTATTGTATGCAAGGGCTCTTCCACGCTAAGCAGTGGGCAAAATCAATAGGCGTGCATGAGAATGTAGCGCTAAACAGATGCTCTACGTGGGATTTGAACCCTGGATCAGCAAAATGTCCACGAGGGCGCATCTGTTCACTTGAGCAGATGCGCCATCGTGGCGTACTCTGTGTTAAGTGTACAGCAACAAGTCCAGTGATCTAATCAATATAATATGTCGCTACAGATACTCTGGCACTGGCCGTAGACACCAGGCACTGTTATCTTTGAGCGATCTGCCTTACGATCTTGATCGTAGATGTATGGGCGCACAAGAGAAGGTTTGTTATGCGTGATAAAAATTCTTAGCTTGCAAGAATAAGATAACTGCAGAGGAGCATACACCAAAGCAAGCGCGTAACATCTATGGATTGCGCGAACAAGATCATCAGTCACAAGTACACAACTGTCCAGACACAGTCAACGAAGCCAAGGTCGACCAATCACTGCTCATACGAGCTCGCTGCGCTTGGACTTGACAAACGTCTCGAGTTGGAAAGGCTCAGCGGAGCTCTCGTCGAACTCGCCACGGCGGAAGTTGAACCCGAGGCGCGAGAGCGCGCTCGAAATGCGGGCGCTAGCCCCACCACCGAGGCCTGAGAAACCCCCAAGACCAGCGTTGGCGTTGGTGGTGGTTCCGGTATTACCAGTGTTGCCCGCACCCGTGTTCGCGTTGGCCGTTGCGTTCGCGCCAAACCGTCCATTCGCGATCTGAGCACGCAAGTTCGTGATGAAGCTCCCGATGTTGAACTGCGGGTCGCGCTTGGAGATAGTCAGCGAGTCCTCGCCGGTTGGGAACCCGTAAAGGGCGAAAACCTCGTCGATCTCGCCACGGCGGAAGTTGAACCCAAGGCGCGAGAGTGCGCTCGAGATACGGGCGCTGGCCCCGCCACCGAGGCCAGCGAAACCTCCAAGACCAGCGTTGGCGTTGGTGGTGGCGCCTGTCCCAGTGTTACCCGTACCCGTGTTCGCATTGGCCGTTGCGTTTGCGCCAAAGCGGCCATTAGCGAGCTGGGTGCGCAAGTTCGTGATGAAGCTCCCAATGTTGAACTGCGGGTCGCGCTTGGAGAGCCCGTTGAACGCGAGGGGCTCGCGAGACTCAATATCGCGCGCCTCGAACTCCTTCCATTCGCGCTTGGCGAGCTCATCGAAGTAACGCGCCCGAAGCTCCTCGAAGTTCCGCTCCTCGAGCTGAGCTTCCTCATGAACCGCGAGCTCCTCGAGCTCGCGCGCAAGGAGTTCGTGTTCGTGGGACTCCCGCTTGGCAATGGCGTCGCCCTTGACGAATACGTCGCGGCGGGCGGGCGATGTCCACATGTTGCGGGCCTGAAGCGAATCGACGCTCATGCTGTGTGAACGTCAGGAGCTAATAGAGACCATGAGCGCCAGAGAAGCGTACTCGGTGGGCGAAGCAACCGCGGCAGCGGCGAGACAAACGAAAACGTGGAGGGTGGAGAAACGCATGATGATCTGAGTTGAGGAAGTGAAATTGGGAGAAAGTGTTTGACTGTCGTAGGGAGTATGGGGGTTATTGAAGTGGAATCACCCAACAGGTATTATATAGCCGTCACGGTTAAGAAAGGAGGTCGTGCAAGAGTTCAGGAGATGCAGGGAGAATGTCTAACCGCAGCCAAGCACGGTGAATACGCCCTCCGATATCGCTGCCGACATGCCCGAGAGATGCGGTCATCTTGTTGATTCAGAGAGCCTCCGTATCTCGAAATAAGGGGGCCCTCGAAATAGAGCAAGGTTGCCTAATGGAATTTGAGATGAAAGGTTCATGGCGAAAGGGGGAAGTCGCGCGGGACACTGGGCACAGCTATGCCACGCTTCCGCGCGATGGTACTCGCGCGTGGTACGCCACACGACCTGAAAATGGCATTGCGCAGACGCACATATCGTATGCCACGATAACCAGCGACGTGAATGGCCCGCAAAGACGGCACTGGGCATACGGGTGAATCACAGCTGAATGTGAACCAGACCGACCCTCGGCATGACGAGCACGCAAGCCGGACCCAATGTTGCGACGGAAGTGACAGCACATGGCGAGGGGCTCAGGCAATTGTAGGGGCCTAGTCTTCTTCCAGCGTTGGATATGAAGACCTGCTCTCCCTGTTAGTCTTCCGTGACTGTGCCTACGTCTGCTCAGGATGGCTCTGACGGGTCCGAGGCGAAGAGCCAAGAGCCGTAACGTATGTGCCTTTTGAGCGAGCCATTTCAAACTCCTTGATTTCCAGTTACGGCGGAGGAGATTGTGTTCGTGTCGTGCAAGTGCGCAGTGCAAGGTCGCGGCAGATGGAGCATCCTCGTTGATTATCCTCGTAGTCCACCCCGCACACAGCTACACGACAAAGCACTGAGTTCGTATACACTCGCAGAAGATATATGACAGCATAGGGTCGGGGCCGGCGCTCGCTATATTCCTCAATTCACTGTATAGGGAGATGATCGCAAGAGGCAACAGAGGTCGTGCCGACTCGTGCGCGTTGCCCTTACGCAGAGATGAACGGATCAAGATTCGAACCCCGGACCTCTTCGTATACAGGCAAAAATGTCCACGATAACGCATCTGCTGAACTAGCTACGGTTGCCCGTTAGTCCATGGCCGGTTCTTTCGCGTCGCGCGCTTTGCACTTTGCGCCCCTCCACTTCAGACTCTGTAGAATAGCTAGTACGATGCAGTATCGTGGCCCCATGCATGTTCAGACCTTCGTACACCGTAAATGGCTTCGAAAATATGTTCAGAAAAGTGCTACGAGCTAAACGAGCGAGGTCTGAATGCCACGTCATCATAGACTTGGCAAAACACCGCCGCAGAGAAACATTGTCTTGGTTCTGTACATCTCACAGCTAGAGATTAGGACGAGTTTTAGCGCACTCGTGTATGTTAGGGCTTGCCATCGCCATATGCTCAACGTTGCCAAGGTCATCTGCTGGACTGTCTCGGGCAACATGAGCTATTATGCACGATGATTCAACGTGCATCAGCACGGTTCCCTTTCACATAGCACTAGCAAGTCCCCATTCACTCTGCCGGGTCCTCCTTCTTGCCTGAGGCCTGAGGCCTGAGGCCTGAGGGTATCGACGACTTCACGTTTTGTGAGCCTCATGTCGCGGAGTTCCCACGCCTAACAGCGCCCCCGTTAAACCGCATCCCTGCTTGCGCTGACCGCCGGGTCAGACCAATTACTACGACACACAGTTTCTTGAAAGGTTGGATATCCTCATGCAGTGTGGAATATAGTGGTACAATCTTGCAACCACGATTCGGACGAATGACGTCACCCTCTCACTGGCGGGAGAGCATGCGGATAGAGTTGACGACAGATAGGGAAGGGGATAAGAGAACATATCGAGAGTGCAATAGAAAATGCATATGAGTACGGGTATCGCAGAAACCTGTCAACTTCAATTAGTCTTGTACTGTGCATGCTGAAGAACATCGAGCACGCACCTATAAACTCCAGCATACCCGATACCACTGGACCAGCCCAGTTATCCACCTCTCCGACCCGCAAAAGACTCTCCAGGGGCACACGTTTAGGGGGTCTAGTAGTAACGCCGATGTCTCGAAACGATGAGTGATGAGCGTCGGAAGGAGGACGCGACAAGGCTTGCTAGCTTCTTTCACGCAAACAAACAAGCTCAAATACAGCAAGAAGCAACGATAGGAGTGCTAGGAGCACGTCGAGAGCGGCTCAAAACGAGGTTTTGACGATCGAGTTCTGCCGGTGCGCAAAGTGCAAAGCGCGCGACGCGAAAGAACCGGCCATGGACTAACGGGCAACCGTAACTAGCAGATGCGCTATCATGGCGTACTTGGGACAAAATGCGACACAGCTATATCAGGCAATTTATACATGAATTTGGGCCTTGGTGGCAAGTGTATCTGGTCCACCAGTATTACTGAAAGCGAAATAAAGTTACAAAGGATCTCTGCGTATACATATGTTTAACAAATTGGTCATTGGTCGACAGGTGTTCCAGAGGATCCTGATCGACAACAACGATGTGCCCCCAATTTTGATTTCTCCCAGTAACCTCAAGGTCAGTCCCAAAGAGTGCAACGCAGTCCGACGTGCGTATCTGGTAGCAGGACCTTCCTTGTGCCCGAAGACCCGCTCTTCGTCCCTCTTAATGCTATCATCATCCTCCGCTGAGCCGTGACCGCGTGACCGGTCGCTGTAGGTGTGTTGCATCCGAGCGTGCTATAGCGTATGATAACGACATATCGCCAGGTAATGCACCTAATAGAGCATGCTTCTTTGCGTGCCGGTGGACAACTCGAGTGTCGAATCGTCAACGCACTGAGCTTCAATCTTGCAGCGCGGCGATCTCGCGAGTGCTCGTCTCAAGAAATTGCTCGTAGCTGTCCTGGTATCCAACTAATAGGCTATCAGCACCCACAACTAGAGGTCACCACATCCACTCGAACGCACCTGGAGTCTTAGCCTTGGCTCTGAACCGAGCGATAATGACGCGGTTGTGCTCTGCAGCAGCGAGTTGGGTGTGTTTGATCGTTCCTATGAGAAGAATGAGCTCTAGCCATTCACAGCAGATAGCAGAGAACGCACCAGAAACGTGCACAACATTTGGAATGACTTGTCGTCCGTCAACAGCTGACAGTAACGAGGTCGCGGCCCATGCTATTCGATGAGGGTCTCGTCCGACGCGTATAATGCATAGACTGGTCGTCGGCGAGAAGTACTTCACTGTGCAGACACTTTCGTCAGGATATAAATACCAGACTGTGAATGGAAGTGAGGCCTACCACTGAGTGAAGCGCCAACCGCGCCCCATCCAACATCGCCAAAGTGGGTCACCACACTCTCGCGCAACGCAGAGAAGATTGCTTGGCCGCTAAGCTCGCGCGTGGCCTCTAGATTAGAGGGAGTGAGAAATTCAACAAGGATCCAGCGATTCTATGCTGGGTTAGTTAAGTAAGGGAAACGATCAAGAGGTTTTGTTACGCACTTTGAAGCGGACCATGATGGCGGAAGTCAAAGGCCACAAGTCGGCAAACTTGCCCCTGACCGCCATCGTCAACAATCCTGCCAATGCGCTTGTACCGGTTCGGCACGCCTCTCGCCGGCGGTCTGTGAACGTACCCTGGCTCTGGCTCTGAACCTGCGAGATACGCATGATGTTGACAACTAAGTACATTCCGTATCGCGATCAAGCGCCGCGAATTCGTGCCATACTGTAACAACAGTTGGTCCAACAGGCGAACAACTGTCCTTTTCTCCGGGACTGAAGCTTGTACTCAACTCATCGGGGACCGTCTCCTTTACTGTACGACGGGTTCTGGAGGTCGTATGCGGCTATCATGTGTCATGAGCATCGACACGGGATGTTGTCGCAACCCTACGCTGGCCGATGTTGTCAATGGGGACAGAACGCCCTCTCGGAGAGGCTCATGGCGGCACCACCACTTGGACGACTGTGGCCAGGTGGGGCGAGATTGAAAGGCTCAGCCAGACTCAGCATCACCAGGTGCTCTTGATTTGGGAAATGACTCACAATACCTTCGTCTCCCATATTACCTTTTCAGTACGCGTTGAACGTGCGGTCGTCGAAAAGACGCGTATAGCGCTACACTCCTATTCATGTGCATGGCGAATAATCAGGAATGGACTGATACTACGTGGAAGCGCGGTGCTGTTATACCTGTCAACGGCACAGGTATGATGTCCTGTTACTCTGAGATAGATGGCTCCCCTGTCTGTCCCAGGGTCCCTGATGGAAACAACGCCGTGGGCTCATCATTCAGATATACTTTGTTCTACAGCATTGGTGATGACACCTATCCGAACGTCTTGTCGTTTAGAGATGGAGAGAGACCTCACACATATAAGTCTCCCGGCATCCACGTCGGCTGCCGCTTCTTCTGTCGCCTTCCTTCCACTTAACTTGACTCTGCCGCTGGCCCTGCTTCCGGCCCAAGTCAAGATGTTCGGTGGTTGTTTCTACAGCGTCCGCTTGTCCACCTTGGCGATGGGCTCCGTGACAATGGTGGCCGCGCAGAACCTCGCCATCCCTTCAACATGGGCGGTGCGTTGCGATGCTTGGCCGCTGGCACGTCTCTGACGTTCTCATTCTGCAGAACGCAACAACGAGTCTCGACAAATACTCGCGCGCCGTCTTAGCGTCAAATGCGGCATCATCTATGTACAACCGCATCAATCCATTGGACAAACTGGGCGACGGTGCGTTATCAGAATCTTGGGCGCATGATGATTGTTTGACGCAACTCCCTGTCAGTCGTACCGCGCGTTCAATACTTCTCTAGTTTCTTCTCCGTACTCGCCATGCAAGACTACTATAGTGGGAACTCGTCCTGGGATAGTGCGGTTGTAAATGGCCTACAAGGCTACTATCAACAACGTGGTGTCTACGGAGGCTCCCCAGAGCTCTACAGTGACTCTGTTTACTGGGGGCTTACGTTCTTCTATGCGTATCGGGTGTACAAGCAGCAGTTTCTACTCGACATTGCGGTATCTATCCACAATACCACATATGTGGAAGCCTTCATTACATCCAGCATAGCTGCTAGCGGCTTAGGTGCCGGGCGGAATGTCACTTTCGCGATCCCTTCCAACTGCACGAATAGCTTCGGTGAGCTACTGCCGGATTTTTCCGCTAACATACATTGACTAGGCTGACAGATACCATTGCCGGTGGCATTTTTTTCGTACGCTTGATAGTGTCCCTAGGTATAGTAGAACTTGATGGCGCTCATCGATCGTTGTTGTGCAGAATAAAGACGAGAGAAATACTACCTCGATAACTGCAGCAACGGTTGTGCCTTTCATGGCGTTGGTCACATCCTCTTTGTCCGCACAGTTACTCAACAGGATATCAGATTGTCTGCATATCTATTCGAGCAAACGGGTGACCCGCTCTATCAGCAAACAGCTCAGCTCTCTTTGGAGTTCATACTCAACCATCTGTGGAATGGGACAGTTGTCACTGGCGGGTTTAACTATCTCAACGCTTGCGAACTGAGTACCATCCTATACACGGAGAATCAGGGCTGGTTCATAGAAGGTGGAATTTACGCGCCGGCTGATGTCCTACACTGACATCTCATTGTTGGATCTCAGGCTTGTCAGTCTGGGCAAATGTCACAAGAAACAGCACAGTATTGTCATTGCACGTATCCATTTTGACTGTCTCTGTATTCACACCCCTAACGCCCCTTGCTAGGCTTGAAGTAGTCGTCCCCAGCGTAGCCACGTTCCCGGCTTGGACGCTGGCTAACGGCGTCATTAGTGGTACGATTCATGCTCAATGCCTGCTTGCAAGTTACCATTGAACGTGTCTGTAGAAGGCTCCAACATTAGTGACTCAAATTCAGATGCGATTTCCAAGGGTATCTTCATACGAGGGCTTGCAGAGGCTCGCATGCGCTTCCCGGATACCAGCCTTGCCAAATATATCGAAACATATATTATGGTCCAGGTGAGTTACACCATATCGTGGTCACGGCGTCTGGTCATCCTGATGACACCTTGGGCCAATAGTTCAACGCCGTCCTGTCTACTACTGCGCATTCACAGGCCCCGAACAGCAGCTTTTACTCGGCGTCTTGGTTCGGCTCTCCAGCATCGTAAGATTACGCCTTATGCACACGCATTCGAGACCTCTAACTGAGTTTTCATACAGTTCCTTCAGTGTAGCTGGGAGTATTGCGGCTTTAGATGTTCTCAACCCTGCATTGAGCTTCGTTGAACCTACTACGTCAGTGTTTGTGGGCCGTGTATTCTCTCGCACCGGGCAATAGCTAATCAAAAGACAGACCGACTACCAGCCCTAGTGAACCATCTGCAAAGCCAAAACGGTCCTTGAGCATAGGTGCTATTGTCGGCGGCGTAGTAGGAGGAGCGATCACTGTATTCGCCATAGTGACATTTCTGTTTATGTTACGTCGTCATCGCCGCCGGGATCGACAACCAAGGATCGCCAGCGTAGTGGAGCAAAATCACTCGAGCGACCCTGGCAGTAGGAGCACTGTGGTCGCTGACGTCGAGCCTTTCATCCTTCCCTCGTCCGAAGACCATTCATCTAAATGGTCGCGCTTTTATGCCCCTCGACGGGACGAAGCTCCATCGCCATCGGCAATGATCCTACTAGGTGCACAAGGAGCGGCACGGGAGACTACCACTGGAGGAAACAGTGACCACGCTCAAGGAGCGAATCCCAATCGCCCGGAAGTTGCGTCTGAGTCTCCTAACTCTGCCGAGTTACCGCCGCCGGTCCACCACTTGTACGATCTCCTGCAGGAAGAAGCTGAGCTGCCGCCGCGGTACGAGCGATGAAGCCTTTGAGAAAGTCTTGTCGTGTGGACGACGTACATGGGGTGTTTGACTTTTTCGCCGTTTCCTGTTTTCCTTACCGCACGTTGCACCTGAGAATGCACTTCGCTTACCTCAGCGCCGCCCACGCGCCGCAGCGCCATAGTGCACTGGGCATGGACATTCCATATGTATATTGATGCCCTCGATTACACGTCTTCTCGACTGGTCGTCTTTGTACAACAAAAGGCCAGGGCGTAAGCAGCATCGTTCCTATAGAACAAGCTTTACATCTTAGGCATCATTCTCACATTCGCCAAGGAAGTTCTGTATATCATCCGTCGACCGCTAATATCATGAAGCTGTGAGCCTCCAAGAGTCTCAGCAAGGAGAATTGAGCGTACCTCGATCCAGCGAATCCTGGCTTTGATCGAGTCGAGCGCCTGTGCAAGCGTCATGCTGTACCACGCGGTGTCCTTCGTCGCAAAGAAGTCCTGAGCATGTTTGAGGTCCTCTTGCGTGGAGTATCCCGAGTACGTGGTTGTGACGAAGGTGCGCATCGCGGATGTACCCTCAAATCTATTGAAGAGCTATCGATTGCTGTGATGAGCCGGCAGGATCTCCAGATCAAGAGTCTGAACCGTACCGTATCATATTCCTTCTCGAAGTAGTCTCGAACTCGGCGTCGCATCTTGTAGTTAGAGTTGAGACCTCCAAAGAAGTAGACCACGTCCTGATTGCGGGACTTGGTGCCGATCAACGCCAAGGTGCATTCCAGCAGTGTCGGATCCTGAGTAGCGCCCAGTGCGCGGCTGCACGGGCGTTAGTATATACATCAGTGAAGCAGGGCACGCGCGGCTCACATTGCAGCGATATGTACGCTGGGCCCCTTGCCCGCCTCGTAGATCTTCAAGACAGCGTCGTACTCGTACTTCCCGCCGTGCTTGACAACTTGACTGAACGTTGTGCTAAGCAGGTCCGAAGGTACCGCAGCCCCATCACCTGCGATATACTTGTCAAAGTGCGTCCTAAGCTCGGCGAGCACGGCTTCATCGCCAGAGATGGCTGCGTCTCCAACAGCAATTGTGCGCAGCTGGGTAACATCCGGGCCTTCGTTTTCAGCGTAGTCCAAGCCGAGCCTCTTCGCAATAGGCCCAAACAGAGTGCGGCGGAACGCATTGAGTTGTGTTTGTACGCGTTCGTTCTCCCACCAGGTGGCAACGACAAAGAGAAGGTTGTGCGAGATACCCTCCCAGACGATGGCTGTAAGCGTTCATTAGTGCATTAGCTCAAAGGACGTGTAAAGGTTGCATCTACGTACACTCCTTCTCCTCTGCCCACGTCTTCATCAGTGCAAGCGCAGCGCTAACCTTCAATTGCCCAGACTTGGCGAGCGCCATCGCGTCGTGTACAAGCCCAATACGGTCCTCCAAAGAGAAGATGCTGTTGGGTGCAGTAGCTTGAGCCGCAATCTTTTGCAGGCGCTCGGGCGTGTAGAGTACACGATCTGTAGATACGTCAGAAGAGGATCGCGAAACGGGCTTCGTCCAGACGCACAGACACCCATGGTCCCCCCGTTGAGCTTCCACGGCTCGCTGGTGTCAACTTCGAAGGTAGCCTCACGCTCGTCAAGTACCAGGCTGCGATCCAACCCCTTAGAAGACAACAGTGAAAGCGGAACAGACCTAGGCAATGTCATGAGTGCAAGCACTCATCCCTTACGCGAAATACGCACCAAATGGTCTGGTTGTCCCGCTCTTCGGGTGTGCCGTCTTCCAAGAACCTGTCCTGACGGACGATGATACTCTTTCCGTTGTCGCTCTCAGTCACCGTGAGTACAGGGAAGCCGATGGAAGCCACCCAGTGGTGCATGAAGGCGCCGATGTTCTTCCCTGGTAGTCCTTTGTGAGCGACTTTCGCAAAGAATGGATCAAAGGTACAATCATACCAGTTGCTTCAGCCACGCCCTCCCACAAGTCGGCACTAACCGTGTTGCCGTAGCTGTGTTTCTTGATGTAAACGCTTACACCACGCAAGAATTCGTCTTCGCCGACGTATTCGGACAGCATGCGCAGCACAGATGCCCCCTGAGGCGATTGAGCGAACGCAAGCCGCTCGGAGAGGTCGACGTACCTTCGCATAGGACAGTCCATCAAAGATCTGGTTGATCTGGTTCGGGTCGGGCAGCGGGACCTCAATCGGGTGCGATGAGGGTTTCGCATCTAGGCGTAGGGCCCGGTTCAGGTGGTCATTGAGGAATTGCGCGTCGGGACGCCATTCGGGGAAAAGGCGTTTCAGGATAATGCTCTCTCCCATGACCGTGGCAAAGCCTTCCTTCAGATACAGGTTGTCCCACCATGCCATCGTCGTGATATCGCCGAACCACATATGCGAGATTCTGTACGATGATAGGTACACTCAGTCAACAATGTGCATCCATCAACGCTGCAAGTCAACTCACTCGTGGGTCTGTGTGCTTGCGACGTTCATGCGGCGACTAAGGTCTTGGCTATCAGGATCAACGAGCATTGCAGACGTGCGACCCGTGATTAGACCCTATATATGTTATTCTGTCAGTCGCTTATATGCAGTCTCGAGGTAGAACGGTACACACCCAGTTCTCCATTGCGCCGATATCGAAGTCATGCGCGACAAGCGTATCGAGTTTGGAGAGCGGGTATTCCACATCGAAGACTTTCTCAAAGACCGGCATAGCGCGGGCAGTGACATCAAGGACAAATTGAGTATGCCCAATGATATCCTTCGTGGCTATGGATCGGTGTTAGGACTGAAGCACCAATACATCGCCGCGAAAGATAACACACAGTAGACCCGGAGCGGTCGCGTCTTCCCACTGATGGGACTGGTGTAGCTGCTCTCGCGGTACTCAAACGCGCCATTGGCGAAGATAAGCAGATATGTTGACATGCGTGGAGTGTCTTCAAACGTCGTGGCAGTCCATTCGCCGCTGTTAACCCCTTCGTAAAGTGCATCAACGACGCTGACAGGGAAGTGGTTGGCCAGGGTCGACGGGTTGGGCGGTGTGTTGGGGAGCGCAGACGTGTTTGAGAGAGAGACCGTGCCCGCACGCGATAGCATCGTCAAAGAAAACGTCGCCTTCAATAATGGTTCATCCCAGCAGGGCAAAGCGCGGCGTGCATGCGTGCTCTGACGTGTATCAGCTTGGTGGGCGGATGCTTCATTATGAGACTCACTTCGAACTGGGTCAAGGTATAGATGCCTCCAGGCCAAGAGCTCTTATAGTACCCTAGCATGCTATCCGTGAGGGGCGCAGAGAATGCGATACTTAGCACGCCCTTAGTGCCCGCCTGCAGCTCGGTGGGTAGAGCATATGAGACGCGCTGCGTTGCTTCATCGTAGCTCTTGGAAGGCTCGTCGAAGATGAGAGCGCCGGACGCGTCCGAGCTCGAAGTGATGGTTAGCGACTCGCTGCTGAGGGCAAGCTCCTTCGCCGCGTTCAGCGTGATGCATTTAGCTGGTTCAACGAAGTCGATGCTACAGTCGCTTGCGTCAGATTCAACTGAAGAACGTAGGATGGATCGTGCGAACCTGATCTTCACAGCGCCGGAGAAGGTTTCCTTCTCGAGATCGGTGCGCAATGTGATCGCATAATGCGTAGGTTTAATATTGGTTGGAAGACGATATTCAGCCATGACCACAGTCCAAGATGTCTGTTTGTGTGAGAAGATCCAGATGGTTGTTTGAGTCCAGAGTCCGGACGTAGGAGCCTTATATATAGTATGGAGCTCAGTGGAAGCGATGGACAGTAGGCGCGCTATTCAATCAGACAGGCTGCTATCTGTTCCGGAGCCCACTATCACCTCGGCTTCACGCTCACGGGTACGAGGCAACGAGACGAGAAGATTCACTCAGTGTAAGGCGGTGAATACGGTGATGGTTCGGTGTGAATGTTGGAGCGCAACCACTTGAACCGGCGTGCACTCAGATCGGCGTTCGGACCGATGGCCCGCATCACGTCTGGGCGTGGCCCAAGTGCGCGAAAAGCCAAAGCACCACTTGACCACCATCACCACCACCGCTACCACCACCATCTTGTGATGGCCTCTCTAGAACCTGACGATGGTCCCCTTCCTGCGCCAACTACGACGCGTACTATGACTCCGACTGCCGCTCGAAGTAGAAGCCGACGAAGTAACGCGTCTACCTCGAGCTCACGGCACAGTTCGCGTGCCGTGTCTATTGTTCGAACTGCCGAGCAAGCTATTCCCCAAATCGGGGAGCCCGGACCGTCTGGGTTGTCTGCTGTGCCGTCTTCATCACTACCTAGTGAAGCTTTAGCCACCACCGATCCTGGTCCCTCGTCTAATGGCGGCGTTGGTTGGTCTAGTGGTCCTTTGACGGAAGAAATCCAGACGATGGAGGAAGTGCCGCCAGTGGACCAAGAAGACGGCCTATCGAACGGAAAAGGGAAGAAGAGGAAGGCTGCCGAGGCTGCCATTGAAGACGCCATCTATGGCGAAGGCGCTGCCCGCCGTAGACGAAACATGAACGGGAAAGGCAAGGCGGTCGCCTCAGATCCTGCCGACGACTCTGCCGAGGAAGATATAAGCTCGCCTGCGCCTGATGCTGAAGTGGCCATTGCATCTGATAGCGAGCTTCTGCAGTCTGCACTACCTGCTACCACGTCCCTTCCTGTCGTTGCGCCTCCAGAAGCCAGAGTGCCTGCAAGTGAGCCTCAGTATCTGCACACATATAACTGCTCCGTCTGCCTTGCACCACCGAAGAATGCGACTCTCATACCATGCGGTCATATCTTCTGTGGCGAGTGTCTCTTTACTAGTGTCAGAATTGCCATGAGGAACATCACACCCTACGGCACGACAATGGCAAGGTAGCATACTTTTGTTTATTGGCAGCTTGAGATCGTGAACGCTTATCTTGACACAGATGCCCACTTTGTCGCACTCATATACCCGGATGGGATGGCCACGGTGGAGGTGTCATTGGACTCAAGCCGAAGACGATAACGACCATCAGTGACTTGGACTTGTGAGAATGGGCTCTATGCTTGGGTAGGTCTCTTCGGCTTCTATCTCATAGCTTGCATTGACCCGCTTTGACAGAGCATGATGGTTTGTTGGAATCTCAATCTGCTTGACATCGACTGTACTGTACAATGTCTATCGTACCCATGATGTATCTATACACATCAAAATCAGCTTGGCTTGCTTGCACTTCCTGGTCGACCGCGTGCACTACTCTGTCAAAGTACACCCCGCAACGTCATGCATGCTCTTGGTTCACGTTTGCGCGTTACTCGTGCCCCATACCCACACGTTCGTATTCATGCTTCCCTGTGCTTCCTCTGCGCTCTACATCTGGAGCACGCGGTCCTGCTTCCTCGTATCAACCCATCGTTGTCTCTGATGGAGAGGCGGACCACATGCTCGCCGCGAGCACCTGTATCTAGTTGGCTGTCGGCGTCAGACGGGTATATATACCGGCTCGTCAATGCTTCGTATGTGAACCGTGCCAGGGTCTTTGCTCGTCATGCGTGTCGTCTCTGCGTTACTCGCGCTGTCCGCGCCTCTGTTCGCGCGCGCAGCCATCGTCCCCGAGAAGCGGTTAGTCCGGCCCGGTGCCCCGGTGCCATCTCTTCCCCTCGAGCATTCTTGACGCGCATCTTGTAGCGCGACGGTGTGCAATGGGAATGCTGCATTGTGCAACCGCTCGTATGGCAACGTCACCTTCCTTGGTTCGCACGACTCCTATGCGATAAGTAGTGACCCGCTCGCCCGTGCGTCTTCTCTAGTAAACACTCCGATTTCGAAACGCTGACCCATGAACAATAGTCGCGCGAGACCAGGAAGCCAGCTTGACGGACCAGCTAAACGCCGGTGTGCGCATGCTACAGACGCAGGCTCACATGTGAGCGAACGCCACCTGGGAGCTTATCCGATATCTCTGCTGATAGATCGCAGGGACGACAACACTCTCAAGTTCTGCCATACGAGCTGCTTGCTCTTCGACGGCGGCAGTGTTGCTGACTACCTCGCAACGGTGGTGACATGGCTGAAGGCAAACCCTAACGAGGTGCTCAGTTTGCTCATGACGAACCCAGACGGGCTGAGCCTACCAGACGTGTGGGCTCCTGTGTTCGCGGCGAGCGGGATCGTCGACTTCGGTGTGCTCCCTTTCATCTTGTCTGCCCAAAGCGTAGGAGTTGAACCAGATGCATAGCATATATCCCGCCAAGCATCCCGGTCAAGCGTGGTGACTGGCCAACGCTCGGCTCGCTGATCGACTCTGGAAAGCGTGTCGTTATCTTCATGGATTACGGCGCGGACGGAAGCGATGGAGGTGTGGTGGACTACTTCCTGCAGGAGTTCACTATGGTGAGTCTGCGCGATTCGAAAGATGCATGTCGGCTGACATACAGTAGATCTGGGAGCCGCCGTACGACAGCACAGATAACACTTTCCCCTGCTCCGTCGACCGTACATCCGGCCCTCTCAGTACATCCGACCACATGTACATGTTGAACCACTTCTATGATAAGGATGTCTTCGGAACTGGCGTGCTCATCAGCGATCCAGTGGATGCTCCCACGACGAACGGTGTAGCATCGTAAGTGCTCACACAGCCATAGAAGGGTCCGAAAGCTGACGCCTGCGACAGAATCCTAGCAAACGCCGCCGGCTGCGCGCCACTCGGTGATGGTCTGTACCCGAACTTCGTATTGCTCGACTACGTGGACCTCGGCAATGGTCTAGCCGCCGTGAACCAAATGAACGGGATATAAGGACATCACGAGGAAGGGGAATAATATGTGTCTATACCACTTGGGTCCAAGAGAATCCGTTTCTTTCATTTGCATCGACAGATCAGGCGGTGTCAAAGTCGGACAAGCGAAGAACGAAGGCACCCTCCGGGTGCTGGCTATGTTCTCCAGTAGAGCAGATGTTGGGCAAGCGTCAAGTTGAGAACATGAAACACATGCGCCTCAGGACAATGGTTTGGACGGTTGGAATCGGTGTGAGCCCAGCACACGGAGAGATGATGGTCGAGGTATCGGGCGTTCGGCCTGAGGTAAAACGTATAGCGCGCGAGTAGGGGTGAATGTAGTAAGTTACAGTGTAGAATAGCATAGGTGAGCAGTAAATCTGGCTGGGCTCTTAGCAATGATTAACACTATATGCAAGTATAAGCGTACCGTATAGAATCAGAGTCCTTTCTTCTTTGCCTCCTCTGCCTGCCATGATGCCTGCTCCAGCATCGGTTTCTGCCGCTCCGCCAGTACCCTTCGCTGGTTGAAGTATTCAACCTGTGCACAAAGAATTCAGAGACCGTGTTTATGTCTACAATTGTTACAACTCACCCAACTCTTTGCACAGTTCTCCTCGTACGTCTTCAGCGGCTGATTGCAAGCGCCCTCTTCCTTCCCGGCTACAATGACATTGTTCGCGTCGAGACAGGCAAAGTAAGCGTCGCGACTCTCCCAGCATTTCGCTCGGTCGCCGCGTGATGCTGCGTCAGGTTGTGCTTTCTGCGAGAAGGGCCACCACATCACGGTTAGAGCTGAGTTCACGTTATGCGATGACGCGCCAATTGGGCAGTGGCCGGCATTGCCGGCCCGAAGGCGCCTAAGCGCGCACCCTCTCAACCAAGGGGGTGCCGGGCCGGGATTCCGTGACCGTGGGATGGTTAGTTAGTTGCCTCCTCGGACCTGGTCTGGAAAAAGTTGACTGGCCGGTAAAACGATATAAATATTCAATTTCACCCCTGACATGGTAGGCAGGGTCTCTGTTACAACTTTCAACTAATCACATTGCAGCTTTGGTCACTTCACCAGCTATGTGGCACTTTCTAGTCATTACTTCAGCCCTCGGCCTTGATTCAACTTGTGCCCTCCGAAAGCTATCCTCCTACTTCAGACCTGCTCATTGTTGGGCCTTACTGCTCACATACCATGCTTTGAAAGGAACATGTGATGGGCAGAACACCTCGTATGAACTGTGCATTAGCACCTGGTCCAGGACAGCATCCTGGTCTAGCTGTAAACCAGTGGTCTGTTGTTCGTGCGCTGGACTATACAGGGGCTTCTATGCTCTCTGAATCTAGCAGTGTTTTAATCGTGATTTTAAAATGCTTATTGACGCCAGTATGGACTTTACAGTTCCGGATCGACATTTCAGAAATGAAATTCAGAGATCAGAGACTTACCTTTTATGGAGATGTGCCTGATTACATACTTAGTTAGTTACTCCCTCAGACTCGAGCCAGAAAAAACCGACCCCAGGCCGTCCAGTCCCATTCTGGCACCCCCTTGCTCTCAACTTTGGCCAGCGACGACGCCAGTAAGTTCATATCCTCCCGAAAGGTTCATATACGCCACTGAATTTCTCCTCACTACCTCTAGTATCTCAACAGGAGCTACCAGCTGTAACTGTACCCCACCTACAGCAACGGCCTTGGAGCGATCGAGCGCGGAGTCCAGACTAGGGTTAGGGTTATAATAGACTCGTGTGCCATCTGGCTTCGGGCTTGATCAAGGACTACGACGACGAACACGCCACTCTAGGACTTGCCTCTTGTTCCCTTCCTCCTTCCCCGAATGTCAATTAGGTAGAACACGTCTACCCTGCAATGATCGTCTCAGCCGCACCAAAGAGTTGGAGACGCATACCGAGTTCGGAACAAGGCTTGGGACCTTGTGTGAGTTTCATGCTGTCCGCGACCGCGGGCTGATTGTATACGTATTGGACCGCTGCATTACTATCAACAAAGCGTGGAGCGCCGCTGTCAACTAGTCTACCTGGCAACGCAGCTGTCCATAACACTGAACAATTGAGTCGCGTCGTGCGCCGCACGACAATGCGTGGGACGGCCTGATTGTTCGGAGGTTAAGCGCTTTGTACGTTTGGACCGGAACCGCCACTTGTACCCTGCTAGGTCTTCCTTCTTTCACTCGTCGCTCGTCCCTCGCAGCACTATGTCACCCTCGTCTACCTCAGAAGCGAGTGGGTCAACTCATGGCAGAGAAAAGCTCTATCTGGGCGAACAATGGTGGGCTTCACGATGGTCATGGCTGATAGAGAGTGGCTACACGCTGCGCCCTCGCTATCATCCAGATTGGAAACCATCTTGGAATGTGAAGAAGAAGGATGCGAGGAAATATGAGGATGGGCAGCTTCCGAATGTGCGTTCTGTCACTCTCTATCTGCGCGAAAACGTCTCATCGCCGTTGTAGTTCAACTCAAACATCATGGATGCTACTGCTCGTGATGGCACCTTCGTCACGTTGAAGCGCGTTGACCGCACTCGACACCCTCACGAAATCGATATCTCAGTCTTATTATCATCGCCTGAGTTCTCGAGTGACCCCCGTAATCACTCTGTTCGCGTGCTTGACGTGTTATACGAGGTACCGGAGGAACCGGACTCTGCCATACTGGTCACGCCACTCCTAAGCAGGATTGAGGAGCCTGTCATGGATACAATTGGAGAGTTCATCGCCTTCTACGCGCAGATCTTGGAGGGTCTGCAATTCTTGCATGAACATCGCATAGCTCATTGGTATGCCCCCGCGTCTGCGAACCTTCTCGCCCTGCTGATACTCATTTGCCAGCGACTTCTTTGCCACCAATATACTCATGGATGCCGGCCCGATGTACCCTGCCCCTTTTCATCCTTGTGACCCCACCCGCCGTCGTGACTGGAAAGGCAAAGCACGACACTACACTCGTACAGAAAAGCCCGTCAAGTACTATATCATCGATTATGGCCTCTCGCATAAGCTCGAACACGACCAATCACCTTTCGTTCTCCCAATCGTCGGGGCCGACAAGTCTGTGCCCGAGCATCAGGGCGAGCGAGAGGCTGAGCCTTCGGATCCCTTCGCAACTGACATATATACGGCTGGCAACCTCGTCAATGTCTGGTTCATAGAGGTATGATTTCTATCCTTGCGTCTGAGAACTTGACTTATTCTGTCTTGTTTGTTTGCAGCGTGCTGGGGGTGAATACGACTTCATGCGCCCTCTTCTGTCCTCCATGACGCAGGAAGATCCCAGTAAGCGGCCGAAGATCGAAGAGGTCGTTCAACGCTTCGGCGAGCTACGCGCTTCGCTGAGCAAGAAGACGTTACGCTCTCGCATTGTGGATAAGAGGACTATCTACCCCTCCTTTTCAGGTTTACGTTTCCGGCTGCGTAGTTTGAAGTTAGCCCTTACGGGAACCCCGCCGATACCCGACCCTCGCGCTTGAGATTCGCTTCGCTTTGGACAGATCATCTTCCTCGAATACCATGATCCTTCTTTGGCTCTGCTTGTACTCTGCTTTGAGAACATACTGTATGGCAGTGTATGTCCCTCATCACGCCCAGGGTCTCGTCTGCCAATTGCGATAGCTTCGGCGTTCACTGTCAATGAAGAAGCTTGTTCGAGCGTGTAGAAGATGTATACCCACCAACGTAAGTCAGGAGCCCAAAGGATTGGCGCTTTGTGCTGTCTTTGTCCAAAGCCTTTACTTAGACAGTGTACCGCTGGTAAGGACCGCGCCTATCTCACGTCAAGCGGCGTTCAAGCAGAGATGTCAAACTGAATCCGTGCCATAAGAAGTACAAGGGTCAGCCCCTTTGCTATGCGCATCGCGACGGCGGTATGCATTCGAGGAATTATCCGTGTGGATAGGTATTTACTTCACGAGCGCCTTGTGTGCACTTATATAGGCCCGCCGCGAGTGCCCTGGACGATAGCTGCTGTGCACTCACCCAACTGCGTTGGCTATTCTCCTTTTCTCTTTCAACTGTCTACACTTCACTGTCCACGCCGCCTCTCCTATAATGGATCCTCTTTCATCTCATGTCGTTGACAAGGTCTTCGACGGTGCTCAGGCGGCCATTGTGCACACCATCTCCGTCAGCAAGATCGTTCGAGCTCAAAGCATAGTTACCTGGAGCTAGCCTTGAATGCGCTTTCTGGGATGGACGACCTACGCGAGAAGCTTGGCGATCATTTGGGCCCAATAGACAGAGACTTTTACGGCGGTTTCGTCTGCGAGTACGTTCAGCTTTCATCTGATTCAATGTTCCGAATCGCTCATATCATCCTAGAGCCAAGAAGGATGTTGTGCGGATCAGAAAGAAGCTTTTTGGTGGAAAGTCTGCCGCAGAAAGTCTTTACCTCCAGGCGCGCGCTCAACATGAACGACTAGTCGTACGTCATGTCGCAAGGATTCGCTTTGTCATACTGACCACTGTATGTAGGTAAAGTCGGCTGACATCAATAGGGCTCTGGAATACGGCCGGAGTACGTGAGATACCTCCCCGTATCATCCATGTTAGCTGATCACCATCTTCCTTCGCCACAGCGCAAGCTCGCAGTCGCTCGCACCCGGGTCCTTCTGCGTATGGTGCCACTTGGGCATATCCCTCAACTCCGCAGACTTCATCTCCGCGGAATCAGACCGGACCAGTGCCTAGATCTACAAGGAGCTTCACCCCACAGCACCTTCCCACACCAGCCAACGGTACGCATTCATTGCTGACACTAACGTCAGAAGAGTTCTAACGTCACAATACAGTATGGAACATCAACGCCCAGACTGCGAACGTCTTCAATGGCTACATGTTTGACCCCACACACGGTCATGAGACGTCCTCGATCGAGCACACGCAGTCTCAACCCATGGGCTCTACAGACCGGCGCGAGCTATGGGAAAGGCTGGTCGCTGAAAATCGCAAAATAAACCAGCAAGCCGACTCCGTATTTGCCCATGCTCAGTCAAACACCTCCGCTACTTTCAATGTCTCTGGTGAGGGTAGAGGTTGGGGAAACAGCGATGCTGAGGCTTTGGCGGCACGGTTCAGTAGGAACGCCGCGGAGATTTTGAGCAATGCCTACGACGTCGCGATGGATCTTGCTAGCGATCGGGTTGCGGACTCGAGTTCCGACACAGATACTGCTAGCTTTCTTGCATACGGGGACAACGATGCAGCATCCGTGAATTTCTGCTGATGTCTTCGCGTTGCTTCACGACTGAAAGCGTATAATATATTCCGCACTTCATTACTACGAACGCTGTACCCTGCGGACATTCACTCCACGCATTCACATGACTTGGACCTCAGATTTACTATATCCTTCACCTTCTCGTAATTTAAGCTATGTCTCATTAGCTTGGCCGCGATCCTGAGCTCGGTAGACATTTCCTATGCGAATTTCCCTCGCGAATTAAACTCACGTGGCCGCGTCCGTCGTGTCAGCGGCTTGGTTGCTCGGCGCTGTCAGCAGCGTCCACCGCGACCACCACGAATCTTGCCATTAAAGCGTCTGCCTTGGTTCTTCGCCATAGCATGCATGCTACACAAAGTACTCTACCGCCGGCGTGACGCTGGGTTGAAAGTACGCGAGCGCAATCATTCCCTGCAGGATGTGCGCGCTCTGTCGCACTCTGTCCGACTTGCACATTGAGTCGCAGGCCCCAATATCTTCGCCCTGTAGTACTGTCATGATCACCTCGACGATCTTGTCGCACCCCCCTGTTCCTCTCAGATGTCCCCCATCGGCCCTTTCAACGTTCACCAGGAACTTTACTTGCCAAACGCTTCGGGATATGAACTGCGAGCGCGCTGCAAATGGCGGCGGACAGCACGCAGCTGCATGACCCGTTGCCGGAGTCTGGGAGCACGCCGTTCAAGGTCAAGCTGCATGAGGACTCGTTCCCGCGGCCACAGCCTGGATAGCATGCCTGATCTCGAGGTCGAGGTCACGATTGCATCAGAGGGCTTGGCCTTGCCATCGCGCAGATCTTGCTCGGCTCAAACGCTGCAGTGGTCTCAATAAACCGCTCTCGCAATTGTAACATTATTCACACGAAGCCCAGCAGTCGACGCGCGAATCGCTTCAAAGTCCTTGGCGTCCAGCTGCATTCAGAGAGGACCTTATCCTATCGCTGGCATACAGTACTTATCGTACGGCGCTCAAACGTGTGGACGGTAGTAACTTGTGCGTTTACGTGCGTTTACAACCAGTGCCTGAATCTGAAAGCAAAAGGTGCTTGCCGCCCGCCACCACCGCCGTGCGCCTCCTATGCCTCAGGCCGCAATTCATCCCAATACTCGTTCAGCTGCGGTCACTCGTGCCACCCAAAACGATTTTATCATCTCGCCTAGTGCCCCATCAACATGACAAGGACTTAGGCATGCTTTCACCGTGCGTTGTTCAAGACTTCTACCCGCACTTCGCCTCGGAGTTTCCGGATCTGCACGAAGCCTGATCTCAACCTGATCGCTGACTGATAATGGCGGCACGCGTGGTACTAGGCTAAAAGGCGCTAAACGTGTATTATGAGCGTCAAAGAGGCTCGAAGGTCACGGCGTTGAACCATACTTAGATCGGCAGACCTCAAGTATAAGCCTGAAGCTTGACTTTACTGTCCTCCCTAGCATACCGCGAGTCCGCTCAAGCCTACAGTCTCACGCTGTAATGATGAAGAGTGATTTTTGCACTTTGGTGAACGAGAGCCGATGCATGAATGGATCTACCATGATCCGAGTCTTCCCTTGCGTGGCAGTCCTGGGTCTTCGATCCGACTAGCTTCACACCGGCGTGGACGAATTTTCTCATCAAGGACGATACTCCGCGAGGATAGTATGAGGATCGGCTTCGCTAGCTGAATAGATGAGGAACGCCGCACACGTATATCAACCAACCCTCCCCCGGACCGGCGTCGACAGCCCTTCGATATCCCCCACGGGGCGTCATTCGTCAGTCCGTAGCTACTAAGCGCTCGTCTCCGAGTCTGTTCTCGCTTTCTTTCCAATCCAAGATGGTTGTCGGTCCACCACTGAAAGCCACCGCCTTGCTTCTGCTAGTGTCTGCAGCCCTTGCCACCCGTCGTTACATCAAACGACGACGGCGCAACCCGGCCGATTTGCCTTATCCTCCCGGTCCCAAGGCATGAACACTATTTGAGAGTTGCGTCTATGAAGACTCACGCGCGCATGAAGGGCTATCCTATCATCGGCAACATGCTCGACATCCCTTCGCTCTTCCTATACAAGCACTTTAAGGATGTTGGTAGAAAGCTCGGTACGGGGGTGTGTACGCCATCATGATTTACGACTACTCACCATGAGCCAGGATCTGATATCGTTCATGTATCGGCCTTCGGCTATCACCTGGTCATTCTCAACTCGAAGACTGTCGCAGATGATCTACTGGAAAAACGGTCGTCCATATACTCCGACAGGCGCGTGCTTTTATCATGACAAAATATGTCGATCGACTACTTCTTACATATCATTTAAGGCCTCGGATGCCCATGCTATGTGAGCTGTGCGTGTCCCTGCTAAGTTTGCATGTGCAGTCTTTCTTACATCAAGAAGGATGGGCTTTGGTTACTCCCTCGGCTTTACCGGGTATGGGCAATACTGGAAAGACGCGCGCCGTCTGTTCCATCAGCACTTCTCCCAGACAGCTGTGACCCAATTCCGTCCTAAACAGCTCCGAGCATCTCACTTGTTACTGCGTAACCTACTCGATGTGCCCGAATATTGGAAAGAGCATCTAGCACTGTCAGTGTTCTCGCCTCGCAATCTTGTGTCATAGTTTCAATACTGATAATGGGGTAGTATGGCAGGCAGCGTCATCCTGGATGTTGGCTACGGAATACACGCAGACTCCGCCGACAACTTTTACATTCAGCAATCTGAGCAGGCTCTCCAATTGGTTGACAAAGCTGGCGCTCCCGGCGCTTGGTTTGTTGATATCTTCCCGATACGCATGTAGTGTCCTTGATATCTTGACCATCTGCTGATTATCAGCAGTCAAACACGTACCTACGTGGATGCCCGGAGCTGGCTTCAAACGCAAAGCTTTGGAGTGGCGCACAACTCTGGAGGCTACGCGTGATATCCCATTCGAATTTACCAAAGGCGAGATGCTGAAGGGCACGGCCCAGACCTCTTTCAGCTCTTTCGCCCTAAGCGACATCGAGGAGCGCGCGGACAAGGGCGCAGACGACCGGGCGTACCGGGAGATAGTCGCCAGGAACGTCGCTGCAACCCTGTACACAGCTGGCGCGGACACGGTAAACCTGACTTACGTTCATGGAAGTTATACATTGTATCTGACAATCAGCAGAGCGTGAACACCTTGCGCACGTGGCTTCTCGCGATGCTACTCTATCCGGAGGCTCTGAAGCGTGCGCGCGAAGAGCTTGACCGCGTCGTAGGATACGATCGTCTTCCGACATATGAAGATGAAGCTGACTTACCATACACTACGGCGATGATGAAAGAGACCATCCGCTGGCAGCAGGTTGCGCCGTTTGGTAAGTCGGCGCTAGCTATTGCTTAAGGCGTATGATTAGTTAACATCTCAACCCCGCCATAGCTATCCCTCACGTGGCCGCTCAAGACGATGTCTACAACGGTTACTTCATCCCGAAAGGCTCAATCATACTTGGGAACAGTTGGGCTATCTGCCACGATGATAGGCTCTTCCCGGATCCGTTCACTTTCAAACCTGAGCGCTTCCTCGACCCGGAACTCGACGCTCGCGCCCACGCCGCTGTAGACCACGCGTTCGGATTTGGACGCCGTATGTGTCCAGGGCGCTTCATGGCATACGGGTTCGTCTGGATTACCATGGCCAGCGTGCTTGCAACGTTCGACATCAAAAAGCCTCGTGACGAGTGCGGTAATTTGATAGAACCAAGCGGCAAGTATTCGGGTGGAATTCTTGGGTGCGCAATCGATCTCCATTCAGATACGACAGTCTAACTGAACGGGGGATAGGGTACCCGAACCCTTCGACGTGACGTTGACGCCGCGCTCTCAAAAGGCCGCTTCACTCATCCTGGATACAGCCTAGACATGTTTTCCTGGCTAAAATCCCCTTCATAAACGCCCCCACGCACCTAGATGGCAACGATGCCCCATCCTGTTGTAACTGTCATATCCTGTTGTACAAGCCTACATACGACCTACTGTCTACTAGTCAGCATGTAAATTCACGACTTTGAGCACATCAAAGAGGGTGGTCGGCTGAGCGAGTAGATCAAGAATCTACGCAGCGCAATGTCCAACCAACTCCTAATAGACTCCTATGACCGATGAGTGCGAGTGCGAGAAGAGAGTGGCGCAGACGGCTCAGTAGCGCAGACGACCCGGGCCGAACCAGCCGATCAATGTAGTGTCTGAATCCGCCTCCCGCCTCCACTCTCGTGCGCAGCTCCTACTCCTACACAATATTCTCTATAGTAAAACCCATGTTTGATTAGGTGGCGTACATGCGGGACATCATAGCAGACATGAAAGCAAGATGCAAGACGATAACATACTAAAAACTTTTTAAACCCCCTCAATGTTCCGATCGCGCAATGGCGACGCCCTTGACACCGCTAAGCTCCCCGAGCTCGGGCGCATCCTTCGCCCTCAGCCTCAAGATCCCCCACGATACCCACCATTCGTTCGCGGCATCCTCAGCATCGTACCCAAAGATCTCGCGGTTCTCCGTCCATTGCGATGAGGCGTCGTCGCCCTCTTCCGCATCTAATGCGTTGCGCCCGGCTTGGAACGTGGCGGCCATAGCATCATCGCGCCCGGTAGCCATAGGACCCGAAGGCATGGTCATAAAATCGATGTTATTGTTATCGACATCGTTGATCTTGACGGTTCGTGCGCGACGGATCTCTTCAAACGCGTAGAGGAAGCTAGGAATTTGTGATTCTTCGAGGAGGTGGGAGAAAAGCTTGGCGAGGACAGAGGCATCTTCGAGGCTCATACATGGGCCCTGAATGCTACCCGGCTGTGACCGCGTTAGACGGGACTCTGTACGCATATAAACGGGCAACGCACAACGAATGGATGAACGGCATCGCCGATTCCCACGAGCCGTCCACTGCTGTGGACCCAATCCTCCAAGACTTCGCGAGTGACGAGTTTCACACAGGTACCGGATGCCGCTGCGGCCAGCTTTTGTATCCTATAACAGTATGAGTCAACCGACCACGATCAACTGTCAGCATACGCACCGAGGCTCGAAGTTCGCAGTATGTGCAGCGATGATCTCCGAAGGCGCCGCCTTGACCCTCGCTTCCGGCGTCTTGCCATCATCAGGAACGTACAAGTAAAAAGCAAAGTCGTCATCCCGACTCTGTAGAGATCGCCACCGAATTTAATCAATAAAGGCGCACAGATTGAACGTATGGGCGGCTCACGAGATGGCACGACAGCGCGCAGTGATTGTCGCCGAACCATACCCATTGCGTACTCTGCGGCTCAAAGAAGCGGTGTCAGGGATTGGCGAGTATCAGGAGCGAGAAGCACACGTACGAACTCCTCATGCAAGAGCTCACGAAGTTCAGGATCTGCGCGCAGCTTTGCTGCCGGTACGACCGCACTGTATCGTACTTTATTAGCCGCCCGCACGTCAAACAAAGCTCATTCAACGCACTCGAACAACATCAATCCTCTAGGCTTGCCGGTGTCGTCTCCACTCTGATCTTGACACAGCAGATCGCGAATGAGCCCCAATCGGCCTGTAGCGCCGACTATTACGTCCGCATGAACGCGCTCGCCGTCGGTGAGGATCGCGTATCGCCCGTCGTCGCTTACGGATGATACTTCGGAGTTTGTACGGATTGTGGCACCCAGGTCTTTTGCTGCTCGAAGGAGAACTTGCCGGAGGTTGTGGTACTATTCGAAGGCCAGAGTGAATACCTTTAGATAATAGAAGATGATGTGCGGGGTACGCCGACTTACGTCCAGGAAGATGAACTCTCCGCCAGCCTCCTCCAGCATCTCGTGGTTCCAAACGTGTTTGCCCAGTGTCCGAGAATCTTCAACTGTCAGATGTTGAGTTCGACCTTGGAGACCCAAGCCAAGGGAAATGCACGTACTTCGCGACATAATGACTTGTCCCGATACAGTGCCGATCTCGTCGATGGCGCTTCGCATACCCCAATGATTGAAGATCTTTCCGAACAGACATTTGAAATTGATCCCAACGTGCAGAGCTATCGCAAAGCGGAACAATGCCACGCACCTTCGTCATGTTCGGCGGCATGCGGATGCCTCGCACAGTCGTCGGCTTCTATGCGGTCGGGTCAGAGCACGAACATTGCGCAGGGCGTAGGCCTGTAACGACCAGGCACGCACAGCAAAACACACCTGATCAAAGTCCTCATCTCGCTCGAGAAGCGTGACGCGGTGGCCAACACGGCTTAGCGCGACGGCCGCGGAAAGACCAGCTACGCCCCCGCCCACAACTACGACGTGGACTTGTAGAAACGTCTTGCTCTCTGGCTGTTCAGAAGAAGTTCATCAGATGCCATATTGGTGACGGCAGTGATCGAGCTCGAATGCGTACCGGGAGAGCCGATGCGCTAGCGTTAGACATCGAGAGCGGTTGAGGCCAAAGGTGGAATTTGAAGGTCCGACGTTCGAGGTGGTGGAACGAGATGAAGGGAGGGGAAGAAAAGGTGTTTGCGTGGCGTGGGGGGCTGCCCATATGTACATCATCACGCTAAGGGTGTTGGTGGCTGTTGCCAATTAACGCGACGGGCGAAATAATTGGCTTCAGAAGCGCGAGGCCACATTCAGGGTTTGCTGGGCGTGCCTGAGGCGGGGGATGCCGGCACTGCTGTTAATGGACGGTAGACTGCGGTGGGTTCGTTCGTACAGTAGCACTGAATAGATCTGGTGTACGCGCGATAAGTCCTAGGTACATTGGAAGGCTTCGTGCGAGTCGTCCGAGGTCCGTTTGTTTAACTTCCGATGGGATCTACTTCGAAACTGCCGAACGGGTACGACGGCGATGCCTTGAGGCCGGGACGCGCGTAAGATCTAAGGCCACGCCTGCAGCCATCGTGTAGAGCTGCCCGGACCGAAGGTAGGGATGGCGATAGGGTAGCCTCGGCGGGCTGCTCGTAGCTCGGTGTTTGCCCTTTCACGACATACACTTCAGAGACGCCTATCTGGAAACGCTCGCGTCAGATGATTCAGGTTTTCTATACCTCTTGCCTGCTTGCCTGAAGGGCCAGACATTCCACTCCGTTTCTATCGTGCTAAACTTCCAGCACATCAAACGGACGAAGTTCCAGGCCATTCAAAAAAAACTCACTAGCCAGCGCAGCCAACGTGTTGATGTGCTAGTCGCATTCAAATGATTGAAAGACGGCGTCTACAATCCCAAAGTAGGAAGCTGGCCTTTCAACGGCGGACAAGCAGCATTCATACAATCAGATAGCCCCATTCAAATGTCGTAAGCTGGTGGGCCTTGGCCACCAGACGAATATGCCTCGAAGCAGCTCGAAGCAGGAATCGGTCTGGCTGTAAAGGCAAGCCACGGCGTCCAGCGGCCATGAGCCCCGTATACGTTATGTTGACCGCTACAAGTCCGAGCGGCGAGGTCGTCAATCTTTTGGAAGGTTTGCAATCAGAGGCTTGTGGGGGATCCGAACATGAAGGGCGGGGACAAGGCACGGAGAGCGCGTTGCGAAGGCCGGCCCGCGATAATGGCCAACCCTAACCTTAGACGTGGCAGTGAGCGATAGTTCCGAAGAAAAAGAGAAAAAATGTTCCCTTTCTTCACGCAGACACATGTGGCTACCCGTGACCAGACTGCTAACGCAACTGGATACTCTCAATGTAGGGCGAAGTCAGCCAATAAACCTCCTTTCTCCTTTCTCAAGGCTGAAGTGGACTCATGACCAACTTTCTCCATTCGGCACAGTGATCGCACCGGGCGGCCACCCGTTGGCAGACCTGAGGCCGACCAGTTGGGCGAGTAGCAGCCCTCATAAAGATGCTATACCTATCTTTTGTACTGAGCACCACCAGATCCATCATTATGTCAGCAAGTGCTGCCTCGAAGGAGCGAGCAGCATCAGCTCGGGAAGAGATATATACAACCTCAGGCGATGCATCTTCCGCTCCAATCTCACAGTACATCGGTCGAGCTTCAGCAACATTTTACTTGTTTAGTGACATTTTCAGGACCTTCACTCTGCCCTAGCACCTGCAACTGTCATGGTACAGTCCTCATGAATGCGATGTACAGTAACGAGAGAGATTGAGGAAGACAGGCTCCATCGACGAGCCACCCTAGGGCAAAAATGGTATCGCGTACAGTTTACGAAGCATGACGACCCGGGTCCCGTGTAGAGAGCGAGCGCCCATAATGATGGAGGGCGCAGACTGTTCACACAGGCGACGGGCTGCGAAGGCCGGCCTACGATGATGTCTAAACCTAAGGCCTAACAGCTTGTAACTTAGCAGTAGTGCGGACTCGGGCGGAAGTGATCGTTCGACGTTCAGAGCTCCAATCGACGCATTCTCGTACAAGGTTCCCTTCCTTCATGCAAATACATGTAGCTGGCTGTGCAAAAAAACTGCCAATGCAGCTGGATACCGCGCGGTGTCCGGACGGGCAAAGCATGATCGACCGACTTCTCCAGCCAGGGCAAGAATATATACACGTTCAGATGGTGCATCTTCCACACCAGTCTCACAGTACACCAGTGACATTTTCAGGACCTTCAGTCTTCCCAGGTACATACCTGCAGCTATTGTGCCACAGTCTTTATACTGGACTTTTTCGATCATAAGTTCGCTGGTCTGAAGGGGGGACAGGGGACACAAAATAGGTTCGCTCACAAATAGGTTCATCAACCCCTATTTATTACCATAGAAGGCAATTCTGATGCCATCTGGTGCATAAAATAAATACTTTTAATGGTTTTCAGCCTGAAATCTGAAGGGGGACAGGGACAAATGGTGATTTAGGTTCGTGTTCACCGACCCAAGGGGACGGGGGACGAACTTATGATCGAAAAAGTCCAGTATATAGAGATGAGAAGGATTGAATGAGACCTCCATCGACGAGCAGCCCTAAACCGAATCCGGGCGGAAATGTATCGCGTACAGTTTGCGAAGCATGATGGCCTGGGTCCCATGTAGAAATTGAGCATGGAGGGGGCAGACAAGGCACACAGAGGCGGCGGCCCACGATGATGTTTAACCCTAACCCTAGCGCTGGTAGCTCGAGGCGCCTGCTTCGAGGCCGCGGCTCGCGACGACGAGAACCGGAAACGACGCTTTCGCGGCTACAGCCATGTCTCCCTCTGCGTGATCCTGCCGTGTCTCGAACGATGTCTATGCTGTCAATATTACGACTGCAGCCTTACAACTCATTAGGCTCAGATACCACCACTCTGCTATAGCTCCCCTTCTTCTTCGCCTTGTAATCTTTCGAAATAATGGCGACCATGCAACCTCGCCATCAGCAGCAGCGCGCAGAGCCGATGAATGCCTCGTCTTCTCATCCCAAAGTTAAAGTCGCTTTAGCGTTCAGCGAACGTCTGTATGTCGCGGGCGGTGCCATCACCGGCAAGATGGAGCTCGAATCTCGGGCGGACAAGGGGCTCGGACTCGGTGTAATCATGGTCGAGCTCGTCGCCATCGAGGAGCTCACTTCGCGCGATCACTCGGCTACTTCCGTCTTTATGCGCTCTCGACGGGTCTATCAAGGGCCGGGTGTACCGCCCTCCAACGCTGTACTCCCTCATCCGCTCGCCGGGGAGCCACCGTTGCCCGCGGGTTATTTACCGGCGAGGAAGGGGAGATGCAATTTCTTCTTCAAGTTGCCTGTTCCGGTGGATGCGCCGGGTACTATCGCGTTTGGCAATGGGCTGGCACGTGTGAAGTACGAGGTCCGAGCGACGGTGGGCGTTGTGTGGAAGGGCGAACGAAGGCTCGTCAGCGTGAAGCAGGAGGTCGAACTGTTAGAAGGATACCGGGAGGAGGACGCATCAGAGGCCAAGGGCGTTGTCGTCGGTGAAGGAGGCAAGATCTGGGTTCAGGCCGAGGTCGTTGGCGGTCTGGTCGTAGCTGGAGAAAGCGCCTGTATCCAGCTGCACGTCAAGAACCAGTCGGCCAAGAAGACTGCCGGCGTCACTCTGTCGCTCACGAGGCATCTGCATCTTCCCGCTGCTCCCGCCGGTCCCGCCGGTCCACCTCTCGAACTTTCTGACACTCTGGCGACGGTCTCGTTCAAGGGCGCGGAATACGCCGCTCCTCCGGGTCAGGAGGGAATCGCCACACTTGTCTTTGATGTTCCACCCCGTGCGCGGACGGTGCACTCATATCCCCGCCCTGGCGGTGATCTTGAGCCTGGCTCGCGAGATGCCCTGTTTGCTCTTCAGGCGACGCTGAACATACGGGTTGCTATGCCCATGGGCAGGTCCGTCTGCGCCATACACCTCTCAGATACAATTGTTGATTATTGTACAGAAAGGACATCCAGCTCGACCTCCCCGTGAGTATATACCATCCGACTGTCCTGCCGGAGCCAGAACAGTACGACAATGACCCAGGCGCATATCCCGCGCTACCGCTCTCGCCAGGCGCATATCCTGCGCTGCCTCTCTCCCCGGCCCCTCCACCAATGTCACCAAACCCCTACGACCGTGCTCTATCTCCTTTATCAGCCTACGCGCAGCCATACCCAGCACAGTTGTGGTCGCCTCCACCAATGCACATGCAAATGCCCATCTACACCGGCCTATCCGCAAACCCGCATGGGATGCTCTACTCGCCTCCACCTCCGGACGCATATTACTACTCGCCTCCGCCTCCGCATATGCAGCCGCCCATACCGGTATCGCCTCCTCGACCCGCAAGCGCCGAACCCCCGCCCTCGGCGCCTATCCATACCCTAGCAAATGTTGGACCGGCGATAGCGGGGTTACCGCCCGCGCCGAGCGCTCATCACCCCGTTCTCATGCACTCGTTGAGCTCGGACAGTTTGCAGGTTATTCAGGTGCAGGCGCAAGAAAGGGAGAGGGATAGGGACGAGAGTAAAGGGTTGAGGGCTAGTAGGGTTTCCAATCACCTACGCATGTCGTCGAGAGGACGGAGTATCAGTCCTGCGAGTACGCGGTATTCACAGCCCGAAGCATCGCCTGTGGTGCCGATGCAGCTGGACGCGAGCTTATCCCCGCATGGCACGGGCATATCTCATTCTTCACCGCAGAACCAAGCTCGCAATCGTCGTCCCTCTCTCACTCTTGGCCCTCTGTCGCCTACATCCCTAGGCTCGGGATCCGGAGAAGTCGTTTCACCGCGCCCAATGCCCAGCCCCAAACTCGAATCCTTCCCTAGTCTAGGCAAAGGCAAGACGGCTGACCTCGCACGTTTGGAAGCGTTAGCGGAGCTCGTGCCACGCGATATGAGCGCCGACGCCGTTCTCCCTGGTGCGAAGGAGGAAGAGGAGATGAGCGTGGCTGAACTCTTAGCTGCACATGAGAGTGCGTTGGCGGTTAGGGAGGATGAGGGACATGATAAGACTTTACCCGTCCCTCCTGTGCCCAGCGGTAAACCCATCTACGCCGGAGCGACTCCTGTGGTCGCTCAGCGTCTGTTCGCGGCGAACTTGAATGTCGCGCCTGAGCCGCGCACACCGACGCTGTCGGCTTTATCCCTGCTTAAACCTCCTCGCGGCGCAACCCAAGCCCAAGCTAATCTGTCGCCTCCTGTCGGAGCGGATGGGTTAAGTGGACTCGACGCGCTCGAACGACGGTTATTGGCTGAAGTCGGTACGCGCAAGACGGCGGCGCAACCTCGGACGGACGTACGCGCTCTCGGTCTGGATAGCTCACCATTGGCGTTGGGTATAGATACCTCTCCCACTGGAGTGGCTATACCGCCCGGCAAGGAAGACGAAGCTGTGAATGATAGTGCGATCAGCAGTTTGAGTTTGGGAGCGGAGGGGGTTTGGGATCATTTGAGGGCGAGAGAGGAAGAGAAGAAGGTTTTGGATGAGAAGGATGTCGTTGGTTTCGGTGGGGGATTGGGAAGGGGCGTAGTTGTTGAGAAAGAGGACGATGAGTTGAGTGATGGGAGGACGCATAGGGCTGCTAGTTCGTCCGACGAACGACGTACGACGCGCAGAGCGGGTAAATCGGGCGACGAACGGCCTAGGACGGCTAACTCTGCGAAGAAACGCGCTTCACGTACGAAGCTCAAGGATGGCGACAAGGCGTCGGGATCGGGGTCGGGTCATAGTTCGAAAGATAAAGAGGCACATCGGTTGCGGAAAGCTGCGAAGGGACGGGTCGCGGAATGGTTGGGTCGGATCGACGCGAAGAGTCCGCCTGCCGTTGCTCCGGAGGTGCTTGGGAGCGATAGTCCTGCTGCGAGTCCGGGCTTTGCGAATGTTGAGTTGGCGCCGGAGGTTAGTGCGAGACGGAGGAAGGTTTCTGCGACTGCGAGGGAGAATGGGAAGGCGAAGGTTGAGGAGAGAGAAGCAGAGGAAGGGGATAGGTCGGCGAATGCTGAGGAGGTCAAGGCTGTTGTGCTTGACCTCGTCGAAGAGTCCAAATCGCGCTTCGTCTCCAAAGCGTCGACGCCTAGCGCTACTATAGACATGGCAAGCAATCGTGCAGAAGCGTCTACGACCGAGCCAGAGCCTACCAAACGCGCGCCGGATCCTCGCTCATCAGGTTTCGTACCTATGGCCACTATGCGCGCCCGCGCCTCTGCCTTGAAATCTTCGCCTTCACCTACTGCCACACCCGTTCGTGCACGCTGGGAAGCTGCGTTGGCAGCATCCTCTCTTGATCCCGATGGGAAGCCTAAGAAGCCGGCCGTTGTACGCAAGTTAAGCAGCGCAGGCAAACCTTTACCTGTCTACCTCCAACCCAATCCGAACGGTGACGGTCCGAAATACGATCATCGCAGTGCGCGAGGCGGACGTGGCGGGCGTGTGACGGCTGCTACAGCTCTCTGGTCCGGTCTGACGGAGCAAGAGAAGAAGCAGGCCGAGAAGATCCAACAGGAGCATGAACGGGAGAAGGAGATCGACAGGAAGCTCAAGATCGCGGCCACACGCCCTCAAGCGCTGTTCAGGAATCTGAATACAGGTGGCAAAGCTGCGCCTGCTGCTGTTTCGAGCTCGGCGGCTCATGCTGCGCCGCATCTGAGCTCTACGGCTAGTCTGTCGAGGCCTGCGCCAACAAGGGCACGTGTCAGTACGCCACGGATGCCGATGCCGCCGGCGATCGTGGAGGAAGCAGTTTCGGTACCTGTACTGTCGAGGGCGAGCAGTGGGAGGACAGAGGTTAAGGGTGGTACAGGTGGGGATGGAGAGGCGAAGCCGAGGACGGAGCTGGCGTTTGGACAGGCGAGGTTGCGCGATTTGATACGGAAGTATCAGAGCGCGGGGCAGGCATAGGCTGGAGGTGTTGTTTGGTATCCTTATTTGGCTCTCACTTCGCTATGTGAAATGCTATTTTCGCCTTGGTTCGCTGGTACGTCTTCAAGCTTCGTTGTATTCGAGGTGGGGTACTGACTGAGGCTTTTGCCTGTAGGATCCTTCTCCATTTTGTTTGCGACACACGGACTCGACATGTATGAGAATCTTCTCCTCATCTACGCTATCCTCATCGCGCCTGGACTATGATTTTGGTATTGCTCTGCACATTGACGAACTTCATGACACGACCTGCCTCAATATAATCTGCCTTTTTGTACACTCTCGACCTTGAATCTCAGGATCTCAAGCTGTAAGTTAGCACGTTTCTGGTGAACGTTCGGCTTCACATCCGTACGCGTATACGTACAGGCAGCTAGAGCCTCGAACCTCTGATTGAGGCCTGCGCTGTGCATCGTTCTTTTCCGGAAAGGGGACTTTCCAGAAGCTGTCACGGTCGAAGCGGACTCTGAATTAGCTTTAAGACCGGATTCTTCGAAAGAAGGTCTCGGGCGACTCGGAGTGCTCTTTCTGTGACGTATGCTAGCAATACAGAGAGACAATCGGCTACTTATGACAAGAGAGAAATCCAGTACGCATACACCTGGCTCGGGTAAGTACGCGGCGACGCGATCTTCAATTAACGCACGTGGTCGCGTACGCGTGGCATCGCATTTAACGCCTCTAGGCGCCCACGGTTGATTGCAGCGAACGACCATCTCCGACCCGTCGTATCGTGATGGTGTCGATGTGCAGCTGGGGAAGCCTGATCGATGTTGTTAGTGGCGGAGCAAGACGTGGTTTTTTGGACCCGTTTGATCCAGCATTCGCGCCGCACTGACCCCCTGTCGTCTGACCATGTCCCTGCGATTTGAGCTTGAACGTGAACTACGACTGCGACTACGACAGGAGACTCTGTTCCCGCCTGCTCGATAACCTCTCTCCCAGCATTTCTATCCTCCAAGATGCCACATACCGACAAATCCGACTGGGTAGGTATTTGTCGGGCTTCTCGGGGAGCATTTACTGATTGACGGAGTATAGCTGGCCATCGCTGCTACAGGCCAGAAGCAAGCGGCACATATACTATCTTTCCTTATAATAGGGGCAGGCATATCTGGGCTGGGTACAGCGGTTGCGTTGAGGCGCGCCGGCCACCGTGTGGTGCTCGTGGAGAGTCAGGACGGGCTTGATACGGTGCGTCTCCCGCTCATAGCATGCGGCTCTCAATGGTTCTTCTCACAAGGACTGATAGGCGCCCGAGCATGCAAGAGGGATTCGCCTGCCTCCAAACATGACCAAGGTGCGCTATTGTGTTCTATACGCTTCTAGATGAGCCTCAACTCTCGCTAAGATCATCAACCGGTGGGGATACGGCGATAGACTAGCAAAGATTGGCGTCGTTGCACCTCAAGTGAGCTTTGCACACTGTAAGAGCATAGTGCGCTGTTTATATATGGATCTCTGACCGCCGAATAGGGGAGACGGGCGAGTATCTCGGTGTACAGAGTTTATCTCGCGATCTCGTACGTGACGCCGGAGGGGAGTTTTTTATGACCGAGGTGAGCTGTGTTTGACACTCGATCCACGCGTACACTGACATCGCGATTCACCAAAAGCATGCTCGATTCCTCGCGTTACTCCTCGAGATCGCAAAGGAGCTCGGCGCAGACGTGCGCTTTGGCTCTCATGTGGCCCAACTCGGTGAAGACTGTCGCTCAGCGATCCTGCAGTCCGGCGAAACTCTGCAGGCAGACATCATTGTTGGTTCGGACAACATTCACGGACTATGTCGGCCACTTCTGGCGCCAAACGACGCTGAAGCACGGAGTGATAACGACTTCATGACCTACACGTACGCACGATACCATTGTCGCTTGTGCACTTCTGATACCGATATATAGCTCTGTTATATCTGCCGACAAGGTCAAGGCAAATCCCGAACTGGCCGAACTTGTCATTGGTTCAGATGAAGGCTTCCCGAATTGGTTCTGGTTCGGTGATAAATGCTCTGCTATGACCTACCCCGTCGTGCGTCCTTTTAGTACGTCCGTTGATTCAACCTGACCGGCAGTCTTAGAATGTAGAAGGTGATTGCGCACTCGTCGTCTGGCTGCCTGATGATGGCGCTGGCGAAGTTTGGGGCGAGGTTGTGGACGCAGAGACTGCTGATAACGCACTTGCCGCACTTAAAGCAGAACCGAGGTATGTCTGCGTTAATAAAGGTCGAGATCCGTGATGCTAACGGCGTACGCACAGATTGCGCAAACTGATCAGCCTGTCGCCCGTCATGCGCGTCAAAACGCTATCACGTCTGCCTCTGCAAGAGTGTGTTCACCCGAGCAACAACATGCTTGTCATCGGCGAGGCATTGCACCCGGCGCCAGTATGTCTTTCGATATGATTGCCATTCTCAACAACTCATTCGTCGTTTGCTCAGCGTGGCTTGTACTTCAATCACGCAATGAGCCTAGAAGATTCCGCCGCCCTTGGGAAGCTCTTCTCCCATGCGCTCGACCATGCTCAAATCCCTTCATTCCTCCATGCCTTTACGGAGCTGCGCCACGCGCGCTGTGAGAGGATGGTTGCTCTTGACGTCAGTCCTATATTCAATTGCATGACTTTTCAGTACTGACCTTCAAATTAGAGTGGCTCTCTATCCTGGATCACTATGTCCGGCCCCGCGGCAACACAGAGGAACGACGAATTCCGGGAGCGCGCAGCGGCTGGAAAAGACACGATGGAGCCTATGGAAGACGATGCCTTAAGCTCGGAGAAGTCTCAGGCGATTCTTGACGAGAACCGAGAGATATTTGGCTACGATGCTGAGGACGCTGCGGATGGATGGTGGATTTCATGGGGTCTGCCGGGGGAGCGTGCGCGGGGTAATGACTGGAGCACAAATATTGAGCTCGGTATGAGTACAACGGTGGAGGAATAGGAATCTGCGTTCAGGCTATGTACTTGAGTAGGTGTGACCGGTATGGACGCTTGTATAGGCAGGTGTGAGGAGTGCGTGCATCGGAGAAAACTTTGGCAAATTCATTACCGCTCATGTTTGGGCCGCTGCTGTTAATATAGTAGTAGCTCGTAATTTGTACGCAGGTCGATACGGAGATACTAGACAAATCACGCTGACGTTCGCGAGCCATCAGCTTGGCCCACATGGTGGGCGGCCTCTCCACTCATCCCATAATTCCATTATCTCCGGCCGTTCGATGCGTTCTGCGGCTTGCCTTCTGTCCACCACCAGCCCACCACCATCTCTGTCTATGCAGACCCCTGATTACGATGCTCGTGCTAAAGAAGCGTACGATGACTGGGTCAACGCCTTCATTACTTTCCGGCGCCACCCCTCTCTCGATAGCATGGAGCTTGCCAGCTCCAAGGCTCATAGACTCTGCGATATTCTACACGAGGATGATCCTCGTTTGCCTGAGAGTTTGCACAACTTCACGGCGCTCTTACTGCAACAACCTTCCAAGGAAAAACAGTCCGCCGATTTTGAAGCTGCTTTGCGTGTCTCGCAGCGTGCGGTGGACCTTGTTGAGCGGCAGGGAAGAGCTCCTAGAGTCACACAGCTCAGCGACCTACACATGTCGCTTATGATGCTTTCGGGCGCAGATGATCCCAATTCTTCCCACCTTGACCAAGCCATTGATGTTGGAACGCGCCTAGTCGAGCTTGTTGGTACAGAGCATCCGGATGCTGCCATACACCACAGCAATCTCGCAGCATCTTACCGTCGCCGCCATCAACATTCGGGCAACAGGCTTGACCTTGCCGCTGCCATCACATCCGCGCGCCATGCTGCGTCCATCGCGCCCTTCCGGGACGGAGCCCAGTTCCAGGCCTTCCATAATCTTGGCCTCTTCTGCCTCGATATGTTCGATATCACCCAGGACACCAAAGACTTAGAAGAGGCTTTACATGCGCGCTGGTCAGCTATCAAGGCTCTGCCCGCTGGCCACCCTGCCATCCTGCAGTACCTGATTGAAAATGTGTCGATTATCGATTCGAACGCGTCGCACCTGCCAGATTTCAGCAATCTCGATACACCAGTGGATATCTTGCAGACTGCCTTGGTGGTCATTGCTGATGACCATCCACGCATTGAAGAGCATGTGCGCGACCTTGCGACCACGTTATACATCCGTTATGGACGTTCGAGAGACTCTATCGATCTAGACGTTGCAATCGAGGTCTTAAGACTTTCCATCAGTCTGCATGCGCCGGATAGCGTACACTTACCGAAACGCCAGTTCATGCTGTGCATAATGATGGAGGACCGCTATGTCTTACACGGTCTTCAAGAGGACCTCGACAATGCCATAACGGCTTGCGTGGAAGCCACGAGTTATGCAAACGTGCCTGCAGAACAACTTGAAAAACTCGTTGCTCTCCTAATTAAGCGCTACGCCTCGTATGACCGCCTCGAGGATCTGGAGCGTCTGATTGTCTCCCTCACGCGCATAGTGGCTGCCGTGCCGGAAGGCGATCCCAGGAAAGCCAAGTATATGAGACTCTCTGGGCTCTTCTTCGCTGAGCTGTATCCGCGTATGGGGCGTATTGAACTGCTCAACCTCTCGACTGGGGCTTTTCAGGAGGCTGCGAAGCGATTCCATCCTGACACCAACGGCTTGGAGAGAGCTGGGTGCCTCAACTCCTTGGCCGGATCGTACAGGACTCAGTACTATGCCACAGGGGAGCAATGGCTGTTGAAGCTCGCAATAGAGACTCAACGCGAAGCAATTGTTCTGATTGGCCACGATTCTGTGTTGGCAGTAGGCTATGCAAGTAATCTCTCACTGTTGATGATGCTGGCCGGAAAGCTGGGAGACGGCGTCGATGTCATGGATCTACTAGATGCCCAGACGGCAAAGGCCGAAAACTTTCCTGATGAACACGAAGAGAAACCGACACTGCTCCTCAATGTTGCACTTATGCACAGTCGAGCGTATGATACATCAGGAGACAAGTCACATCTTGATGCTGCTGTCACTGGGGCTCGGCGCTGCTTGGAAATCATGTCACCCACGCATCGCGACCGACCTCTCATGTTGCTGCATGCGGGCTCGTTTCTCATGCAAAGATTCGAGCGCGAGGGCGATATAGCCGACCTTGACACCGCGATGGAGCTGCTCAAGGAATCGACTAGCCGGTTACATCCAAGTCACCCTGAACGAGCTGAACATTTTGTAAACCTAGCTCAGGCTCATCTTACCCGCTTTCAGCGCATTGGACAAGTTATGGACTTGGATGTATGCATCGACCTCGCGCGTCGAGCGTTGGATATCTCTGTTCAGCGTGTCTTTAAAACAGCCCTACTGCAAACATTGGGTACTGCTTTGATGTTACGGTTTGAACGATTGCATGATCTGGACGACCTGCACGCCGCTGTGGCCGCTCTTCGTGATTCCCTGGAGTCACTCCCCAGTACTCATAAAGATAGGTCTATTGTCCTGTTCTCACTGAGTTCTGCACTTGGATCTCGCTTTGATAAACTCCGCGACACCGCAGACTTAGATGAAGGAATCAAGGCCATACATGAAGCCATAGACATCCTTCCAGAGGGACATTCCATGAAGCCACTGTTTCTTTCATACTTGGGCAAATTTCTAGGAGGGTTGCGCTTCAATGCCACGGGTGACATCACGCACCTGGAAGCTGGTGTAGCCGCAGAACGAGAAGCATTGCAGCTCATTGAGTCTAGTCACGCAGGTCGCCCTCGTCATCTAGGAGATCTGAGTCACTACCACGAAGTCCGGTTTACCCATACCCAAAACCGCTCTGATATCGATACTGCAATTGAGCTATTGCAGGATGCATTAGCTCACACCTCTGAAGAGGATTCTAGTCGCCCGAAATGGTGCTTTCGTTTAGGATGCTGTCTTCAAGCTCGCTTCCAAACGTACCAAAATCGCAATGACCTTGAACTCGCCATTCAGACGTTGAAGTCCACGTTCGAGTCCGGAATCCTGGCCACCGAGCCTATAGTGCAGTTCGAAGCAGCTCATGCATGCGGCCTGCTCTTGCGGCGGCATTATAGTGCATCAGAGTCTATGCCGGTATTCGCGAGTATGATAGATCTCGTTCCGCATATTGTCTGGCTCGGCGGAAAGCTCTCGCAGCGCTATGCGGATGTGAAGGGGGTCTCGGGAATGATAGACGATGCCATCTCGGCGGCCATCGAATCCCAAAATGCGAGGGCGACTCTTGATTGGCTAGAGCAGTCGCGCTGCATTGTCTGGTCACAGGTGCAGTCCTTGCATCTGCCTGGAATCGAGCAGCTTCGAGCCGCAGATGTCACTTTAGCGCGCGACTTCGAGCAGGTAGTCCACTCGCTGCAGGGCCTCGCAACGCGCGCAAACACCGGGTTCGGGCTCCTGGGAAAGGAAGCCAGCTATCGGGATATACCAGTCGAGGATGAAGGGCTCATTCACCGAACGCTTGCGGCGCGCTACACCCAACTGCTTGGTATTGCACGTACGATCCCTGGTCTGGCTGGGTTCATGTACCCCGAACGTTTCTCTCGACGTGTTTGGACGGCAATATCGGGCCCTGTGGTGATAGTGCATCCCGCTCAAAATCACTGTGATATCGTCTGCATTCTACCGCTCGAGCCTCACGGCCCTGGCCAGACTACACCTAACGAATGCGTCTATATTCGTTTGGGCACCTTCACATTGAAACTTGCGCATGCCCTCCGCCGCAAGCTGTTGGAGTGTTTGAGGGCCGCTGGAGTTTCTGCCCGTGCCGTCGTTCCACACTCGAGTACACGGCGTGACGACTTCGAATTGGTCCTACAAAAGCTGTGGATCAGCCTCGTGAAGCCAATCGTCGACGAGATACAGAAAACGGTGAGTAACATACATAGGCCAATATAGCAACGACTAAACATTTCTTCACAGTACACATTCACCGGGCGTGCTGAGCTCCCTCATCTTACTTGGTGCTTATCCGGTCCTGTGGCCTTCCTCCCTCTGCATGCCGCAGGATTGTACGACGGCAAGGAGAACGAGCAACCGCGCGCTTACGACCTCTTCGTGTCATCATACACTCCAAGCCTGACCGCTCTTCTCGATGCCCACCGCCGTCATGGTCGCCGCGCCAAGGAGGTGTCCCCAAGTGTCCTCGCAATCGCGCAACCCGATACGCCGGGGTTGAGTCGTCTTCCTGGGACCACTCGCGAAGTCAACATTTTGCAGGGCATTGTTCCCGTGCTCGACCGGCTAGACGGCCCAGAAGCCACGCGCGCAGCTGTGCTAGAGGCTATGAAGACACACCATTGGGTGCACCTTGCATGCCACGGTATCCAGAATGGCGAGGATCCGACCAAAAGTGCGTTGAGACTTCACGACGGAGCCCTCGAACTGCGCGAGATGATGCGGGCGTCTTTTCCCAACGCTGAGCTTGCGGTACTTTCTGCATGCGAGACCGCGACGGGCGACGACACAGTGCCGCAGGAGGCCGTGCATCTTGCAGCTGGCATGCTGATGGCCGGTTTCGAGAGTGTCGTAGCCACGTCGTGGTTGATCTCGGACGAGGATGGTCCGGTGCTTGCGCTTGAATTGTACACGCATTTGCTCAACGAGGGCCAGGGGGATGTGACGCGCACCGCGTACGCTCTGCACCATGCGACGAAGTGTTTGCGTGGGCGTGTCGGCGAAAAGAACTTCGTTCGTTGGTTGCCATTCATACATATGGGTTTATAAGAAGAGATCTGTCGTGTCCACGGTCATCTGTCATGTATTAGATGGTTTGCTCTCAAGCCTGGCTCGAGCTCCATTGTAGCAAATTTGGAATTATATGAACATATCACATCGGCCCGAGATTCCCGGCGGCCTAACTCATCCCAATGCAGCCTCGAGAACCTGCACATGAGCGCTGCGCCGCTTGACCAATTCAGCGTGGCCAATGCTTGCCCTCATCTCCGCCTCCATCTACAAGGCATGAGTAAGGCTGAAGTTCAACGCGATGGGATTAGATCTCACCTGAAGCAACCGGTCTGCCTCCCACATGCGTGTCGGTAAGCTCTCCAGAGCCACGTATGCAGCAGGTACAGAAGCGCACGCGAGCAGCTCGGGCTCGCCTATGCGTAGGATGGAGAGCGCGAGACGAAAGAGTACGTCGAAGCCGTCGACGATTAGCACGTCCCATGCACGGAAAAGTGTCTAAGGACGAGACCATAAGTATTTGGTTTTATTTTAGAGCAACACAGTTGAAAGCGCGCACCTCGATAGGCAAGCAATCCGTAAGCAAGCTCAAGAACCAGCTGAAGCATATTGCTGGTAAATCGATTCCCAGTTCTTGAAGATGAGTGAACAGCTTGGGCAGGTGCTCGCGCACAAGCTCAAGGAGTACCAGAGGACATGCGCGGCTCGGTAGTAGTGTAGGGCTGAAGAATCCGGTGGGGAGCACGCGTTCGAGGATGGCGGTGAAGGCCCAAAACGCGTCTTCCTCCGCGGCGTGTACTAGTAGCAGTGTTGCTGCAAGTAAATTCATGCCTTGGCAATATCCGACCGCTGGGTTCCGACTACAGAGACGTCCATCAGAATCTGCGCAGACAAGATCAAGACGAACAGCTCACCGCGAGTATGCAACGAGCACCCGACGCAACTTCGCCACGCCCGCTCCATCACCGCCAAAGAACAAGTTAAGCGGCATCGTGCGTCCCACATCCTTCTCGATCTCGCCTTCGACAGCCGGATCTCCAGGCTCGGCAAGCAGATCGTCGAACACGCCCGGCTCGCGCATCTCGAGAGCACCTGTGCACTCGAGCCAAACTTTCGCTCTCAAAGCGAGCGGTACGCCTGCCCGAGCCAATCTGGCTAGCTCCTTCCTCGATGCTGCAGGCAAGGCGTTCACGTTGATTACACCTTCTGAATGCGCAAGCTCGTCTGCAGGTGCATTTGATGTATCAAGGCCGCGTGGGAACCCGCCGTTACCGCCTGCCGCCAATCGAGGTGCCGAAGCGGAGGATGATTGAGTAGCGCGAGCGCGCTGGACGAGGAACGCATCCCATTCCTTGCGGCGTGCGTCCTGGTGAGAATCGTGTATCGTGCTGAGCTCGTTGAGCAGCGATTGCATAACGTTGTGGCAGACATGCCGCGGCGTGTCCGGAGCAATAGTGAGCACGGTGTGCCAGTCTCGTTTCCCATCCTTCTCTTTCCCGTCCTTCCCGTCTTTCTTGGACTTCCCACTGACTCCACTGGCTATACTGACAGCATCCGCATCCCGCTCAAAAGAGCCGCTACATGAGCATGCACCCTGTACAACGTCGACGCTCGCCTCCGCGGCCGCGTCTTCTTCGTCAGATGCTTCAGGGTCCTCTGAACGATCCGCGATGCGCACGCCCGTAAGGCAAGCTGGCGCCGCGCATCGTGCCGCGCGAGCCCGCAGCAGTAATAGAAGGTCGTACGTGCCGGCGTCGTATGTGAAGCCGAATCTATCGGCGAGAACTCCTCCTTCGCCGCTGCGTGCGACACGGCTACTGCTCATGTGATGCACATATGCAGGCCGGAAGCTCGATATGTGCTGCGTGAGCGTTGGACGCAAGTCCCCGCGGGCATCATGCACCGTCACCGTACTGTACTCGCGGCTGAGATACGCAGTGGGTGGTCTTGCAGTCGCGGGAATGATGGCGTCCAGCGCGACACTGCGAAGGGGCGGCGGCGCGGGCTGATCTGTAGCTTGAGCTTGACCTGCGAATAGTGAGATCAATGGAGTGTAAGATATGAGACAGTGAGATGTACATACCGGAAGACGAAGCAACGGGAGCATGACCCGCAACCCGCCTCTGTTGCGGCAAGAACGATCCCAAAAGCGGACTGGCGAAACCAGACGCGGGGAGAACGCTCGCCATTGTAGCCGCCACACTCAACCTCTTGTTCGGTGCCTCCTTGTCCGGCACGCCAAGATCGTCCTTGCCAGGAACCTGCAACTGCTGCAGCTTCGCCGCGAGACTCGACTTCCTCTTGTGTTGCCGCGGCCGTGCAGCCTTGCGCACATCGAGCCCAGTATCTCGGACATGCTGAATGAGCAGTTGGGCGGCTTCGGCGACGGAGGGAGTGACGTCGATGTCGATTAGAATGCTTGATGCGTCGGCCGTCATTACGCGGGTGGCGGCTACAAGCGCTGGGATAATAGCGCCCTGCGGCGGTCGTTCCACAGAAGTTATGTTCGTCGACTCTGCCGGGGACGAAGTCGTTGTTGGAAGCGCAGAAGCTGTGGCTGGGGTGACAGAGGGCTGAACGATCTCGGAGTCGGGAGAGGTGATTTCGGCAGGAAAAGTGGAATCAACGGCTGTTGGAGGTCCAGATGGTGGCGGTGTGAAGTCTGCGCTGAGTGCTGGTCGTTTCTTCCGGACGCCGGAGCCAGCAAGAAGTGAGAGCCCAAGAGTACCGAAGACGCTACGGCGCGTACGATCTCCATCCTTGCCCTTGCTCTCCTTGGCAGTCTTCTCCGCATCATCCACGATGGAAGAACTGCTGGCCACAGTCTGAACGGAGGGAGCCGAGCGTGAGCGCTCAGGCTCAACGCTTTGCGCTTCGTCCTTGCTCGCGTTACTATCGCTCTCGGTGTCCATTTCCTTCGGTTTTTTCCTCCCCCAAAGCGTGCCCATCCACTCTCCGACACCAGATGTAGATCTCTCAGAGCGAGCGGAGACCACACTGCGCGTGTCTTGAGAGCGGGAACGTGAGGACGGCAAGCTGCTCGCGTCACTCGCAGGCTCGACCTCAACTTGCGCCTCTGGAAATACTGTCTCATCGATAGCTGGCAAACCGACCTCCGTGTCCGTTGAGGTCTCGGATTCTATGACTGGTCTGGCTGTTGCAGTTGTTGGGTCGTCGGGCATAGGCGTCGACGGAACGCTATCGATAGTCTCCAGAACTGTCGGAGCGGACTTCATTCGGGTAGCAGCAGTCGTCAAGACCTCTCCCGCATCATCGCTGACAGAAGTCGAGAGCACCTCTTCGCCCATCGCTTCAGAAATGGTGTCTGCCAGCGACTGCGCGAGTCGTCAGACTGACTGTACGTCCACGGGCACAGGGAGAGGCACGCACAATACGGCTCTGTCGCCTGACAACGCGGTGCCCCTCTTCATCGTCTCGCGTAAAGAGGCTGGCAAGCACGCGACGCGCGATATCGCGCTCACTCTGCGGCAATTCTTCCAGTAGCGCATTGCCTCGCGCACGTCGGGCATCCTCCTTTTCCTGTAGCACCCGTCGGCTCTCCTCCAGTTCCCTTCTGACTTTCAACAGCCGTTCCGTAGCCGCCGACAGAGTCCGCAACACAGCATATTGAGGTTGACCCAGCTCATCCAGTGCAGAATACAGAGATGAATCCGAGAGTGTATGCCAATGCGTCGCCATTATACGCGAGAGAGAGTCAGGGTCAGAACCATCGAGTACTGCGGTTGCTATGTCATTATATAATTGGTCGTCATTCGTAGCCGATCCCGAAGCCGCCGTATCAACCACGACAACAGGTGTAGGCGCCTGGGCATCCCAAAGCCCCGGCAACGAGCCTCTATGCGTCGACGGCGATGCGCGCGACGCGATCTTGGTACCGTGCCCGCGTACTGAGCCTTCCCAGTTTCCAGAACCAGTACGCGAATCACTTTCCAGACGCGCTTTCAGAGTAAAGTATCCAGATCCAGAGCTACTGGGCGCTTCAGTAGCAGCGGCGCGTTCACGACGCGGAGTACGGCGACCAGCGCGTGGAGAAGGTTCGTCATCGAGCAACGGATGTGAGGTTAGATGCACAGATGGTGAAGACGATGATGAGGGGTGCGAGCTCATCACAGTAGAAGGTGAGTTCGGTGTAAGCGCGTGCATTGCGTATGACCGCGTTGCGACGCGCTCCACGTGGCTACGACCCGAGATGGCGGCTCGGCAAGTTTGTGGCACTTTGTCCCTTGCCATCATGACTGTGCCGACCTTCTTCGCATCCTTGCATAGGCAGACATCTGTCTGCCTCTTATCAGAGTAAGCGATTAGCGGTGTGACCTTGTTCATTGACGCCGCATGACCGAACCGGCGTGATCAATGGTATACGCTCGCCGAGGATATTCGGCTACCTTGTTCGTGTCCTATCGAAGGAACTTTGTCAACACGCCTGTCTTTTGCACATTGAACTCACGCTTGGGAGCAGCTGATCTTAGACCATATATCCTACTGCTGAACCTGCACTCTCCGGGTTCGGCGTCTTCCACCATTCCTCGCGTCTTCGGCTTGCTATAAAGGTCAAAGACATTGTGACACACCAGCGCCGCAATCTCTCTGCACTACTCGCCCATGGCTGCGCATTTCACCCTCCCAGCTCGACGTGTGGCAATTGTGACAGGCGCCGCGCGTGGAATTGGCAGGAGCATCGCGCTCCGTCTCGGTCGAGACGGGCATGATGTTGCAGTAGCAGACCTGCGCGGGAGCCCGCTACACGAAGTAGCCCGGGAGATCGAGTTGCTCGGAAGGCGGTCTCTGGCACTGTATACGGACGTCACAAAGGAGATTGAAGTAGAGAAGCTAGTCAGCGACGTTGCAGAGGATCTAGGTAGCGTCGATATCGTGGGTGCTCATTGTTTCAGGCTCTATCGGAAATATCTCAATAGAATGTAGATGATTGCAAACGCCGGGATTGCGAGGTTCCATACTGTACTGAACGGTGAGTGAACTATGTTTGGCGTCAGCTCAAGCTCATGTATCCACTGGCCGGTCTAGCCCATCTGGAAGACTACCGCGATGTCATGACTGTGAACGCACAAGGCGTTTTCCTGTGCTACAAACATGCTGCCCTTAAGATGGTCGGACAAGGTCGTGGAGGGCGGATTATTGGTGCGTGATAGAGACTTATCGTCAAAATACCCATCTCGGCTCACCCTATGCACACCATAGGCGCATCTTCGATCACTGGAAAGACTGGCGACAAAGACGGATTTGCATACTGCGCTAGCAAGTTTGCCATCCGAGGCATGACGCAGGCAGCAGGCAAGTCTTCCATCACGCCCGAGACCTACTCTCATCGTATCCCTACAGCTCTCGAACTAGCCAAACATAACATCACGGTGAATGCTTATGCGCCGAATCTCATTGAGACAGATATGGGTGCGCTTTCACCTAGACTGTGCGTATGTGGGTACGCTAAGCTTACACACGCCCTCAGCTCGCGATGGTCTTAATAGAGTCGAAGGTCTGAAGGAGCGCTTTGTGGCCGCTGTACCCCTCGGACGGATTGGCACATCGGACGATATCGCCGGCTGTGTTTCCTGGCTGACGTCCCAAGATGCTGGATTCGTTACTGGTGCGTATTTGTCAAGGTCCTCTACCTAATCCCAGAAATTGAGGATGGCATTAACGTAGGTCAATCTATCAACATCAACGGTGGCATGTATTTCGACTAGGGCTACCAGCGAAGTCCGTCAATCTCAGGGTGTAAGCCTTGATCAGCGACGCCCGTTTTCGAATATGGATTCACGAGTTATAGAATATCAGCCCTCTGCGGGATCCATGTGTCCATATTAGTCTTCCTATTGCTATAGCCAATCACGACTTCGTCGATGCCATGTCTTCATACGCACACTCCTCTCACACTTGCCAAAGACAGACTTCTAATCAGTCATGGTCTGCGCCGTGCGGCGTTCAGCCTGCTTCGAGATACTTAAGGGATGTGAGTGACGGAGACACTCCGACCACCCGTCAGTGTCCTTCTCCCATGTCCGCACGTTTCATACTCCCAGCTAGACGCGTGGCGATCGTTACAGGCGCCGCGCGCGGGATCGGCAGGAGCATCGCACTGCGTCTATGTCGGGACGGGCACGACGTTGCGGTCGCGGATTTGCGCGGCAGCGCAGTTGACGAGGTTGCGCAGGAGATTGAAACGATGGGAAGACGGTCTCTACCGCTGTTCACAGACGTGTCGAAAGAGGAGGAAGTAGAGAAGATGGTAGGCGTCGTTGCGGGGAGCCTGGGGAGTGTCGATATAGTAGGCGTTTATCGGTACGGTCTATGACGTTCTCTGTTCTAATAGAGCGCAGATGATCGCAAATGCTGGGATCGGCACGCTCAACACTGTATTGGACGGTTCGTGTAACATATGCTGCCACGCCACGCGTTCACGCTATAAATGAACCCAGCACGCCTGGAAGATTATCAGGACGTCATGGCTGTCAACGCACAGGGCGTCTTCTTATGCTATAAGCACGCTGCCCTCAAGATGGTAGAACAAGGCCGTGGAGGGCGGATCATCGGTACGCAACGGAGCCGCATCAACGATGTGAGCGTCTTGGCTCACCATACCTTGCAGGTGCATCGTCAATCGCCGGGAGAACTGGCGGCGAGGCTAATTTTGCTTATTGCGCCAGCAAGTTCGCCGTTCGAGGCATGACTCAGGCTGCAGGTACGCCTTTTAGCCTCTTCCGTAAATATGACCCTCGTCACCTTGTCACAGCCCTTGAACTGGCCAAACACGATATCACCGTGAATGCGTATGCACCGGGTGCGGTGGACACAGACATGGGTACATGCCCGCACTTGAAGCCTTTGCTAACAAGGCATGTTGGATTACTTATACTCTTCCAGCTCGCGAATGCTTTGCGAAATTGGACGGTTTCAAGGCACGCATGTTAGCGTCCACACCTGTGGGGCGGATGGGAACACCAGATGAGATCGCGAGTTGCGTTTCCTGGTTAACATCCGAGGACGCTGGGTTTGTTACCGGTGCGTTAGCTTCCTTATCATCTGGTTACCAATACGAACCAGACACAAACCATACCCCAGGTCAGACAATCGGCGTTGACGGTGGCATGCGATTTGATTAGGCTGCATTGTGTCACTGGCAATTTCCATATCTAGTAGTTTGGCGCTTGTTTGAAGAGTAAATCATATGAAGTAGTCGAGCACAATCGGGTTACAATGGCCATGGAAGAAAACCTGATGCTTCCTTATAGGCCTGCATTCCCGTTTGATGACATCCTTCACGCAAGAACTTGAAGCCCAGTCTCGCCTCATGGACCGGTCTCTGGGACGTTCTTTCAGCCCGTTGTTCCTGTCCTTGGGCAGTCGCGCCAAAATAGAAGTGATAATAGAGTAGATCAATAGCAGGCCGCAAAGCTTCAACCTTGAACATTCGAACAGTGGCCATCCGGCGAAAATCTACCGAGTCATAATCAGTACTGTCCAACAGCCATCAACAATATGTAGAACGGACGCACCTTCAAGCCTGCACCGTCTCCACCCTCCTCTTCACAACCGTGTAGCCTCTCGGTGACCTCCTCTCCCTCCGCTGCTCCGTCTTGTCCCGAACCTCGCTGGCCGGCACGTTGGCGACCTCGACAAGCTCCTTCACTGCGAGAATCTTTCCGGCAGTTTCCGGCGTGTGCGGATGGAAGACGGTCTGCATGCGCCTGTGCAGACCCAGTGATGCGAGTGTGCCCTTTATACGCTCCCCGAGCGAGATGGCGCTGCGGCGTTGGGTGATGCGGTAGTGCGTGAGCGGCTCGGACGATGTCGCCGGGGCCGCAGAGGATGATAGTGCTGGCGAAGTTCCAAGCCAGCGACGAGCAGAGTATCCAGTGCCTTGAGCCGTGCGCAAGCCATGGCGAAGAGCCGAAGTGGAGGCCATGCTCGACGTGCTAGTGGTGGTCGTGAACGTTGCTGGCAGCGCGCAAGCGGAAAGTCGGCGACGCGAGAAACGCGGCCACGTGAGTTAATATACTGGCAGGGCTTCCCCAAGGATTATTTGTGTCGCAGATTGATGTCAATCTATGGCTTCTAGGTTGCGTGGCAAGGCCGGTGACTTATACATAAGACGAACGGAACTTGGTTCGAAATTTACCTGAAAGCGAAGAAGGGCGATGAGTGAGGATACGAGCCGTGACTATCTAAAGCGAGCACCTGGCGGAGCATCCCGTGCTTTGGGAGCCAAACGGAAGTTCATTTGCAAACTACGCTCTAGCTGCATTACCAGGCATGGATTCGACGGGAGTACCCTCGCGTTTGTGAGGCAGGAATGCAGCAGTTCAATGCCCATCGATTGGTCGCCGTAACGTTTATATCACACGTGTCTACTCTGACTCTAATTCTAGGACGCAGATCGAATTAATAGCTCAGCATCTTGCGAGCGAGGTTTGACAACGCAATCGAACTTCTCCGGCGCACTGCGAGCCGGTTAGTCACATTCATCTCGGTACCATGTATATTGCATGGACGTACGCCAGAATGCCAGGCGAATACGCGGCGGTCGGCTCAATGAACTCGCCATTCGCATCGCGCGTTTTCTCCAGGGTGAAAGCCGCAAGCACGCTCGCAATCGTGATCCAAGTAAAACACTGCGCCATCCAGCGGCCGGGACAAACACGCCGACCGAAGCCAAAGGCATAATCAACGGCCTCAATGACCGCGGGATCCGCGTCAGGCCCAAAGCGCTCGGGCTTGAACGAGAATGGGTCCGGGAAGAGCGCGTCGTCGTGGAGCAGCCCCCAAGCATTACCGAGCACAATGCTGTCGCGCGGAATGAAGTAACCTCGGTAGACATCGTCGGCAGCGACCCGGTGAGGAATGGCTGAGGAGAACGTGAGCGAAGTTCTCATGATTTAGTATGCACGGGTGACTGACCGAACGGGGCGACCTGTTGCCAGCGGAACACCTCCTTGACAAGAGCCCCAAGATATGGAAGCTTTGGCTCATCTTCAAACGTTGGCAACCTGTCAGTGCCGACAACTCGATCCAACTCTTCCTGCGCCTTGGCTTGTGCCTCGGGGAACTTGAGCATCGCGAGGAAGAAGGTCAGTATTAGCGACACGGTCTGTTATCCAGTTAGTGAGAATGAAGGGTGCAATACTGTTTTGGTCTCACGGTGTCCGCACCAGCTAAATAGAACCTGTCAGCCACTGACCCTTCTCAAATTCGGGGCGCGTGAAATCGAGCGTACGTACCTGTGTACATCGTGCCCGCCAGCGCCTTGATGAGAGCTTCTTGATACTGCCTGTCATCCTTCTCGGTGATGTCTCGCAGTGCGATAGACACGAAGGACGGCTTCGCAGTTCCATCGCGCATGCCATCTTTCACGAAGTCAAAGGGAATGGTGCCGAACTCGTCGGCCACCACACTCCACTCGCGGGCTTTGCGCTTGAAACCAGCGCCCGGCATCCACTCGGGTACGTGTTTTACTATAGAGGCTGTGAGAAAATGTCCCTTCAACGGGCTACCGATGCACTCACGGGCTGGAATGATGTCAACGAGGAATGCACCAGGATTTCCCTGCGTTCGAAGTTAAACAACATGGTTTCCAGAAGAGGTAGATATGTTCGCACCGCTTTGTCGATGATAGCAAGCGTCTCTGCAGCGCGCTTGATGTATGGGTCGTCAGCCGACTGTATGTCGAGTCCATAACCCACGTCTAAGATGACCCCACCCGCCATCCTATGACATATCAGCTCGGTAGAGGTCGAAGGACGGCATGGACGCACAGTTGCATGTGCTCATGGAAGTGTGTAGGGTCGTCCAATAATCTGCGGAGGAACTTGTGGGCGGCCTTCAACTTCTTGGGGCGGAATTGAGCAACGGCGGTCGGCTTAAAGTGCTTGTGGAAGAGCGCGCGCGAGTGCTTCCACCATTCGTTATACGGCGTGAAGCCGAGTGACCAGCCGAATCCCATCCTAATGGATGGTCAGCAGTCATCGACGTCAGGGAGCACTTTCTACACTCACAGCTCGCAGAGCATAGGCATACGAGGCCTAAACGGAGAGTGAGTATCTAGACGCGTCCATAAGCTGAGTGTATGGCTCTGACCGGTCTGAGTAGATAGCCGACTTCTTCTCAAAAAGATCATCCGCCACCTCCTTCGAGTTGCACACGATCAGATGGAACCCGAAGACCTGCAGGTGGATAATATCTGAGCCTGCACAGTCCTCAGTGTCGGAATGCCAAGCATCATGCAGCCAACGTACCGAGCTCGCGACTCATCTCCCGGAAGCGTTTGTAGATGAAGACCTTGGGTATGTCGAACAGATTGCCGATAATGGGATAGCCGGGTGGTCCAGGCGGGTACGGCAGACCGGCGGGGTTGCGCCGTCGATTGTCGAGGTAGACATGACCCGCGTAGGCCAAGGCAACGAGAGCAAAGACAAGTGCGACCTGCTGTAGCTGGATCATGCGTTCGAAGTTATGGGGGTCCTAAGCGAGCTGATAGCAGCGGATCGGTTGAGCTTTATGAGCAGCTCACGTAGCGATCGGCTTTACTATTCGGGGCGGCGACTAAAACAAGCTCGCTGCCGGTCGGACGCGAACATTCCATTGACAAGGACATGATTGCCTGCATGCACTAGGTACATCACCAACAATCAGATGGCTATACCTATTGGGTCTGACTTAAAAGCCAGACATCTCAAGAGCTACATGCACAAGTTGAATTGACGAGTTGACCCAGAAGACACGGTGCATCGCTGCTCTAACCGAACGTATGCATCATGATCATGGTGGGAGGAAGCAGGTTGTCCGGTTGCCCTGGACCGGCCCGGCTCCCCACGCTGGACCATTGGTTGGCCAAGCGCCTCTGTTCCAAACTTGCATCACCCTCTTCGGCAGCGGGAACCGATTTTCTTATTATATCACACAATGTGCTCATGGCGTTGACCGGAGTATATACACGATGCGACGAAGTGCTAAGCCACGAATAGACGTCCTCCACCTCATGGCGTGCACTCGCCCGGAGACACCACATCCATCTTCTCGGCGCCAGAAGCGATCGCAAACCCATCCATCCAGTCAACCATCACCTCTCCCCAAGAACCGTCTCGAGCTCGACGAGCAAGCGGACTAGATAGATCCTGACTTCAGTAATGAATCGAGTGCGACCATGGGCTTCACGAGGACGGTCTCCCTTCCTTCCACGCGACGTCGAAGCCCTAACGCTGTTGAGCACAGCACGACTCCTTCCTCCGAAGTCGCCTCATCCTGAAAAGCGACGTCCATCATTCGATCCCGGAACGGCACGCCAGGGACAACGACGTAGTCCTCCATCCAACCCACCGGGATTTGCTCGCCCACAATCACGTCAAGTTTTATGATGAGGCTCGCAAGACCGAAGAGCTGTTCGCGGACATTGGTCATCATCGATTCCTTCCTTCCAGACGTCGCCTCGTATCCTGCAATAAAAAGCGTGTTGCCGAGGAAATCAGCCAGTCGTGTGGCAACTTCTTGCTCCACATGTGTCTGTGCGGTCGCGCGCGCATACTTGTGTGTTAACGCAGACCACTTCACAGCAACACCCTCGGGCTCTAGTCAGGGCGTCAGAACGCGGTTTCGAGGCGCCGCCAGAGAGCACACTCGACTCTACGAACCTGAGAACTTGATTGCCGCCAATAGACCCTTCGCGTCGGAAACTGCGCCCGACAACGCACTCCCACCCATGAAGCTACGCACATACTCGACGAGAGCTGCTTGTAAACCGATCTGCAGCGCTGTCGTTCGATCGACGACACTCTTTCGCTGTAGTATCGCGATGGCCCCGCACGTCTGAAGGCTTCTCAACGCGTCCGACATGGATGCCGTGGTGTGACGGGGACGTGACTGTGGAACGTCTTCGTATGCCTCGGACAGAACGGTGGCCATCTGAGCGATCTCGAAATTGAGCTCGCCAACGAGATCGATGATCTGAGTGTCCGTTACGGTTTCTGCGGCAGGCAAGAGAGCGTGCGCTGCATCCAGTTCTATCGTCCGCTTCAAGAGCAAAGCCTCTGCTGCTGCCTGAGTGCGCTGCGCGTGCTCCAGAGCGTTGTCACGCTCCGCCAACGTCACGCGCATGGCTTCCAGCTGCTGCGCCAAGTCCTGCCCCCGCTCACGCTCGGCGGAGAGAGCCCGCTCCCGAGCCTGTAAGTCGCCAGCAAGTCGCTCCACCTCCTCGTTCGCATCAATCAAGAGCTCGCGCTTGTGCTGATACCTCGCCCATAATTGCCCGAACGTGACCCTAGTAATGCGATGCTCTGACATGTTTGACTAACGAATATTAGCTCAGAATAAACGCAACAATGATAGCACGCGGCAGTACCTCTTCGTCTGTTGCTATCTGTGATTGTCCTATAAGTCCTTGAAGTGCGTCGAACAGAGTCTGCATGAAATCTCGGCGAACTCTACAGTTACAGTCTATGGCGTCCTCCTTGACTCGTGGTGGTGGCACTAGGGAAACAGCAACTGACCCCTCGTCGTTCCAATAGGCGTCTAGCTCATCTTTGACGGCGAATCCCGCAGAAGTCCTACAACGCGTGTATCTGCTTCTCCGTTCTATGGAACGCCGCGCACACCCCGCACCCTTACACGCAATCTCAATGTGGAAACATCGAGGCGTTTACCATCGATGTCGTTCTCACCGCCCGCTAGAACTCGCACACTTTTACGATGAATCAACGTGTTTCCCTCGTGGGGTTTGGCCAATGAATGACTACTTAAACCTCAGTGTACGCCACCTCGTTCCGTCTTCCGCCATGGCTGACCGGATGGCTTATAGTGGCGCAAAGCGCCGTTTGGTGCTCGCCTTCGATTTGGGAACTACATTCAGTGGCGTTTCTTATGCCATTCTGGATCCTGGCAAGATTCCAAAGATCATGACCGTGTCTCGGTGCGCCGTTCGTATGCTTCTCTACTGAAAACAATTGCTAATCTTGTTATAGATACCCTGGTCAAGAAGCTGGCGATTCCAAGATACCGACCGTTATACACTATGATCAGCGTGGTTCCGTCCTGGCCGTAGGTGCTGAAGAGCCTCAGGTTATTGATGACGATGAGGAAGACGAGTGGGTAGACGAGCCTCTGAGGTTAGAGTGGTGAGTACACTGAACTGATTCACTACATTCTCCGGCTTCTCTTTCTCAACGTCGGACGATCCAGGTTCAAGCTCCTTCTTCGTCCAAACTCTGCGCCACAGGCATCTGACATTCCGTCTCCAAAACTCCCCGGTTCGAAGACCATCGTTGACGTTTACGCCGACTTCTATCGCTATCTGTTCAACTGTGCCCGAAGCTTTATTCAACAGACACATGCCGCGCTAGGAGATCTTCTTTGGGACTCCGTGAAGAACGACGTCGATTTCGTCCTCAGCCATCCGAATGGCTGGGGTGGCGCGCAGCAAAGCGCGATGCGTCGATCTGCGGTCAAAGCCGGGCTGATTTCTGACACTCCCAGTGGACACGCTAGAGTCACCTTCGTGTCTGAGGGAGAGGCGAGTCTACACTATTGTGTTTCGAGCGGGCTTGTTGTCGAGGAGATACAGGTACCGTTCATCCGTATCACTTCTAACTGGGATCTAACACATATCGATCTCAGAAGGGAAACAAGGTCATGATCGTTGATGCGGGCGGTGGGACCGTCGATATCAGCACTTACGCGTTCAAAGCCACCTCGCCGATCGAAGTTGAAGAAGTCGCGGTGCCCGGATGTACGTGACCTTTCAGCAGTCCTTCTGTTGTTACGCTTTGCTCAGATCATCTACAGGCCTCTTTGAAGGCTCTGTTATGGTCCGCCGACGCGCGGAGACGCATATCAGAGGCAAGTTCGCAGTGTAAACGCTTGGGCAGTCCGCAAAGGAGAGCTTACGATATTCTAGCGAAACTAAGGAATTCGACCAAGTTCGGCAGCGAGTCCTACGTGCAGGCTATTTCCGAAGAGTTTGACAAGACTGCGAAGAAGAGGTTCAAGGGCACTGGCGACGCCAGCGTTAAGTTCAGCAATCTCATCTCAGATCGAGACCCTGCCTTTGGCATACGCAACGGTACGATGAAGCTATCAAGGTACGTCTCTGATGTGTACTGTGTGAGAGAGAACTGACCGAGACGTCGTAATAAGAGATGATATTTGCGGCTTCTTCGACCCCGGCGTTACCGCAATCGTGAACGCTATCCGCATTCAGAGGCGTGGCGACAACAAGGCAAAGGGATCTTCTAGTGCCGTCAAGGTTAGCGATTATCGAAGTTCAGCTGGATGTCTGAGATCTGCAAACCTGACGTATGCGACAGACACTCTTCTTGGTTGGCGGGTTCGCTGCTAGCGAGTATCTCTTCGACAAGCTGAAGACCCAGTTAACCGGCGAAGGATATATGCTGTATCGACCAGATGCTCATACGTGCGTGATCTTTATCTTCGTTGATGAATGACCTTGTCGGACTTATACTGCGTCCCTATGTAGAAACAAAGCAGTGGCCGAGGGTGCTGTCTCCTTCCATCTAGATCATTTTGTTTCCGCACGAGTTGCTCGCCTCACGTACGGCGTCGAATGCGGTACTCGATACGACAACACAAAGAATAGTCACAGGAAACGCAGCCATATGACCTACATTGATGTTGCTGGGGAACCTACGCTTGGGGAGCATTTCATGCCCATTCTGTCCAAGGTACGATGACAGCGATATATGCTGCTATGCACTCTCACTAGGCTATAGGGCACGCAGGTTTCGGAGACGCAAGAGTTCCGAAAGCCTCTGATCTTCACCCGCAAAGGGAGTTTGAAGAACACCACGATTGAAGTCGATTTTTTGTCGCATGCGGGTTCGGCTGGCACGCTGCCCGAGTTTATAGACAGTAAGTCCACGCAACAACCATGTGTCCCCAGTACCCATCATCGCTGACGGTATTGAAGAATCGTTCAGTCGTTTGTTCCAGATATCCGGTTTTCTTCAGGGTGTCCCAAGCACACAGTACGCACGGCCTGGGGGAGGCAACTACTGCGAGCAGGAGATCGACGTTGTCTTCTCTTTTGGCTTGACAGAGCTGAAGGCCCAGCTCGCCTGGATGCGCAAAGGCGTCGAAGAACGGTATGTGATTCGCTGGTAGATAGCTTTCAAGTAACGCTAAAACCTGCTGTGCAGGAGTCCCGCGACAATCATCTACGACGACGACTTTGCCGTGACGGTCTCCGGCTAGTATCTTGACCGCTGGCGGTTCTCCGTGATGACTCTTTTCTCAAGTATCTCTGCATGTGTGTTTGTATTATGATAATGTGTACCCCTACTCTTGTCCAATGTTGAGCACTGAGGTCTGAGGGAGCACCGTGGCCACCTAGCCTCGTAAGCCGACAAAGCTAATATCATATCCCAATATCCTGCCACTGCGACTTCATTGCCGTATATAGTACCGTATGTTGACGACGCAGTGTACTGAGTACTGGCCGGAAGTTGTCTGCGATACCCATAAGTACTGTCTTCGGCGCCTGCTACATAGAATGAAGACTGAATTTACGCACAAGGGCGACCGGTTTCTGCTCCGCCGGATCCATCGCACAATCTCAATCTGTCGCCCTTCATTGTGGCTTCAGGCCTTCAGGCTCCAGTGTACGTTCAAGGCCTCCATCACGGATGCTACCAGAGCCGGCAAGTCTGGAGGCGATTTCAAAGCATGCGATATAATATGTGCGGGGAGGGACATATTGCGAGTGTGCGGGGTAGGACGTGTCGAGTTACATAGCGCTTTCGCGCAGGTGCCTGCGGGCCACCGTCATGATCGCGGAAAGAAGCAAGCCGACGCGCGCGATGCGACGAGGTCGGCATCGGGCAATCGGGCCGGATGCGCCCTTTGGGAGTTCAGAATCAGAGCGTCATTTCGAACTGCGACCTCCATCTCAATTCTGCGCTTCATCCGAAGATTGGCTACAGAGCTTATGTCTCGCAACAATATGTTACAACAGCAGGTCCATCATAAAAAAAGGACGGACGTGAAGTAGAAAAATGCGGGAACATTGACTACGCGGTCGACGACTTCTGCGTTGGTCCAAGGCCGGGAGGCTGCGCAGACACTGGAAGTAGGGAGCTCAACGCAACCATCGGCTTCATAAGAACGGTCGTTCGTCCCTTCACGATACGACGAAGACCCAAGGCCGTGGAGCAGATTACCTTCTCCCTCCCTGTCGACTTGTCCCCTTGGTATGCAGCATCCATCACCTCTTTCTGAAACGGCGCTCCGAAAGAGAACGAGAAACTCTCCATCCAGCCAACTGCGACCTTCTCCCCAAGGACGACGTCCAACTGCATGAGCAAGCGTGTCATTCCCATAAGCGGATCTCCGGCCTTCTTCAGCACACCTTCTACCCGATCCGAGGCTTGCCCACCGTCGTAGCCCGCGATCACCAGCGCGTCGCCAAGAAGATTGGCCATGTAGTGCAACACCTGCTGCTCCGAGTGATCCTTCGCGCTGACGCGCGTATACTGGTGTGCCAACGCGGACCACTTATTAGCGACGTACTCGGGCTCTATCTTGACGTGAGTATGATTCGGCATACTATTCGCCACTGCGTACCGTTCTTCTTGATGTTGTCTAGCACGGGCCTCAGTGCCCTTGCGTCTTTGTATACACCATGGCTCAGGAAACCGCGTGCAGAATTGACTAATGCTGCTTGCAGGCCGATCTGCAACGCAGTTGTAGGATCGATAGCGCTATTCGGCGGAAGCTTGAGAAGACGAAGGGTGGCCTGGACCTCAGGCTGAACCGAGGGCTGGGAAGCTTGTGTCTTTGCGCGAGAGACGTTCTCGTAGGCCTCTGCCAGTGTCGTGGCTGACTGAGCAATTTCATAGTTGAGGTCCCGCACAAGATCCATGATCTGCGTGTCCGTGATGGTCTCCGTAGCGGGCAGAAAAGCGTTGGCAGCCTCGAGCTCTGCGGTGCGTTTTGAAAGCATGTCTTCTGCGGCAGCGCGCGTGCGACGTTCGTGCTCGAGAGCGTTATTGCTATCAGACAGTTCGTTACGCAGGCGATCGCGTTCGACAGCCATTGCTTGAAGCCTCCCTCGCTCGGCCCGCAGATCCCTCTTCGCCTTCTCCAACTCCCGCTGAGTTCGCTCGAAGTTTGCCGCACATTCTGCCAGCTGCGCCTTCTTGTGCTCGTATCTGTCGCGATCCCGCGCCGCAGGTGCTACGTGCCTGACATGAGGTCTCGGTCTACTCTTCGACTCATTGGCAGTCACTGTTACGTTCTGGGATGCTTCAGTCGCTTCATTCCATCCATACGTCGACATCAAGAACACACGTTGTTGGGCATCACGCCCATGGCCGCCTCGGGAGGCACCTTGCGAGTCGCCTCAGGGCTCATAGTCGCCTCTGAAGTCGCCTCAGGGGCCTTGTCTAGCGACGGCGTCTGTCCTGTTGGAGCCTGCGCCGTGTGACTAACCATCTCGAGCACGATCTGAAGGAACCTGAAGAGCATGCCTAGGATTGAGGCTGGGCAAAACACGCGAGATAGGTGGCAAGTACGCACGGAGACAAGAGAGACGACCGAGGGGAGCGGGGCGATACCTTGGATTATGACTATGCGCTTTTCATCTTCGAGGCGCGCCTTATCGGCGTGGATCTCATCAATCCTACAACGCGTGTGCGAGCTTCTCTTTTCTCGAAGTCGACTGTCTGTACTGCCTGAAGTGACTTACTACCCCAATGATAGGTGGATACTGCCATTACAAGGTCAAGCGCTCATTTCACGTAGGGCCTCGTCCCCGTTATCTGTGACACTGGACTTCGCGGCTCTGATCGACTGTCTGCCTTGAGGCGCCACGATATATATATCTCAGTCTCTCATTGTCGTTCGTTAGCTCCCCTCCGTGAAATGTCTGCTCGTAAGGTCTTCCACGGTGGCAAGCGCAGGCTTGTCCTTGCTTTCGACCTCGGAACTACTTACAGCGGCGTCTCCTACGCTATTCTAGACCCTGGGAATATCCCCAGGATTCAAACTGTCTCCCGGTTCGTCTTTGGCCTTGAACTACGGTTCGTGTTGTCCTCATGTTTTCGCAGTTACCCTGGACAAGAAGCGGGGGATGCAAAGATTCCGACTATCATATACTACGACAAGCGCGGAAAGGCAGTTGCATTAGGCGCGGAAGAACCCCAGCTGCTTGATGAAAACGGTGGCGACGATTGGGAGGATGAGCCGCTTAAACTTGAGTGGTATGATCCGTCTCGAGCTCGTCGTCTACAAATGACTTGTGCTGACGGTGTCAAAGGTTCAAGCTACTTCTACGGCCAAACGACTCGTCACTCACCCTCTCATCTGGAATTCCCGCGCCACAGCTGCCCGCGAACAAGACGATCACCGATGTCTACGCGGATTTCTACGGTTATCTGTTCACTTGTGCTCGCGACTTCATCCAACAAACTCATACTGCGCTCGGTGCTCTCGTTTGGAAATCTCTGCAAGACGATATTGAGATTGTCCTTAGCCATCCCAACGGATGGGGCGGATCACAGCAGAACACGATGCGCCGCTCTATCATCCAAGCTGGCATTGTGCCAGACAATCCAGAGGGCCGCTCGCGTATTACGTTCGTTTCTGAAGGCGAGGCAAGCCTTCACTACTGTCTGTCGGGCGGCCTCGTCTCCGACGAGATTCAGGTGAGTAACTGTGTGGGCGTATAACGGGTGGAAGATCCTGATTCACGAGGGTCAGGCGAACAAGAATGTCATGATCATTGACGCCGGAGGAGGCACGGTTGATATCAGTACCTACGCCTTCCAGTCCGTCGAGCCGGTCAAGATCGAGGAGATCGCGGTGCCGAGTTGTAAGTCCCGCAGGCGTCCGATACTGCAGTTGTCCCATTCTAATCGACGTCGACGTCTAGGTTTACTGGAGGGGTCGGTGATCGTTCGCCAACGCGCAGAGTCGCTCGTTCGTGGTACGCTTCTGTAGTCGTCAAGACGCGTATCTTCCTGAAGGCCTGTTCGGTAGAGAAGTTGCAGCGGTCGACTAAGTTCAATGACGAGTCATACGTGAAGGCGATTGCGCAGGAGTTCGATAGAGTTGCGAAGAAGCGCTTCAAAGGTACTGGGGATGCGGGCGTCAAGTTCAGCAATATGATCAGTGATCGTGACCCCGAAGTTGGGATACGCAACGGTTCCCTCAAGCTCACTAGGTATCGTCAGCATGTGGTACTTTCAGTAGGCTATCATTCGTGCTCTGACATCAAATCACACAGGAACGAGCTCTGTTCATTGTTTGACCCTGCCATCGACGCCATTATCGATGCAGTCCAGCATCAACGTAGCTCAGCCGTCGCGGACGGAGACGTGAAGGTGCGCCAATCTGCATCGCCCGCGAGAAAAGTGTAGCATTTAACAGGCCTCAGACCTTCTTTCTCGTTGGTGGTTTCGCTGCAAGCGAGTATCTCTTTGAGCAGCTAAGGTCTCGTCTTGAAGGAGATAACCTTGCGCTCTATCGGCCCGATACCCATACGTATGCGTCCTTGTTCGCGCTTCGAACTTCACATTAACCTATGCAATTGTTCAGGAACAAGGCTGTCGCTGAGGGCGCCGTATCATTCCACATAGATCACTACGTATCTGCCCGCGTGGCTCGCTGGACGTATGGCGCGCAGACTTTCGTCGTATTCCAGTCGCACATGCCAAACCATGCACGACGAGCATACAGGGCCTTCACCGGCATTTCCGGAAAGATGTTGCTCGACAAATCCTTCATGCCTGTATTGGTCAAGGTAAGCGTCACAGATGTTTTTGGCAACAATGGCAACGTGGGAACGAATATCTCACGAGATATCTTCAGGGAGTGCAAGTCGCGGAGACTAGGGAGTTTCGCAAGAATATGGTTTATTCCAGCTCCACGTCGCTCAATAACACCGAAGTCTCGCTTAAGGTCCTGGCGTACAGAGGCGTTTTCGCTGTCCCCGAGTTCATTGACGAAGACGATAGTGAGGATCAAGTCTCAGCATGTAAACGCTTCTTCGACTGACGCTGGGATCTAGGCTCCTTCATAACGCTTTGCACGGTGACAGGTGTTCTGACCAATGTTCCGAGTGTGCCATGCTTCCAGCCGAACGAAGCTGGCGCTTCTGCCCCGCCCAGTTACGCATTGGCTGCTGGCAAGCGCAAGGGTAAAAAGCGCAAGGATCCGAAGCCGACGCCGGCATACTACATGCAATCGGTGGATGTTGTGTTGTCCTTCGGTCTCACGGAGCTCAAGGCAGAGCTGGCTTGGAAGCGAAACGTCAGTACAGGTTCCTCTCCAACACTATTGCATACTGGACTTATCTCGTGTATGACTGTTTGTGCAGGGCATAGAGCAACGGTACGCGCACCTAGATCAGCTTTTACGATCTGTCTGACCGTTGCGTAGGAGCCCTGCCAACGTCATTTACGAAGACGACTTCGCTGTGACCGTATCTGGATGAAAGGTATCCTATCGCTGCTCGGTTGAGCCGACATTCGCATACCTATTACTTTCACTATCTCGCCACGCACGCGACGTTGCTACATCTTGTTGTTTCCTGTATCAGTCACTCGTCCTCCGAAGTGCAAGTTTCAAATCATCATAGCGAATAGAACAGCACGAAAGCGATCAGTCTTGTACAGGCGGCAGAAAGAACGTCAGGACTCCTCCAGCATCGGCGACTTCGCCAACGTAGACGTAGAATATCATCGCATGCTGGTGACAAACACCTGTGGTACCTCAGTCAGTGTGCATAGCGACGGGTGAAGTACATAAGGGACGCTCACAGGCGATGGTTGTAGTCGAGACGACGTGTGCGCCTAGAAACTGCAGTAGGCTCTTGGTCCTGAGTAAGACGCCGTACATCCGTTCTGGATCTGGATTCTCAGCTGGCGCCTCCTGCGATGGGTTCTCCTCGCCTGTAAACAGGTTCTGTCTCAGCTAATCCGAAGTGACATATGTAGAGCTGGAAGCATACGTACCAATGCGCGGGTTCTGCAAGTTCGCCCACACCACATCGATCTTGGCGTTCTCCGTCGCGGCTGATATCTGAAGCTTACCGGAGCGGTTTGCTCGGAGGGCTACAACATCACCCAGCGCGCGCAAACGTTCGACCACAGGTCGGATGTCCTGTAGTGGAGGAAGCACTATGTGTACCTGGAAGAAAAATCGAAATGAGAAGAAGCTGGATGCGTTCAAGAAATCCGCTACATACATCCGGCTCCGGGCACAGCGGCTCCTTGAGCTCGGCCACGTCCTGCGGCTTCATGATGTCGATGCGCACATCGTGCGACACCCGGACCGTTCTTCCTCCACGACTCGCAGTAGCAATCTCGAAGTTGAGTACCGGTACGTCGTTCTTCTTCGCGAGTTTCATGGTAACGTCTTCCAGCGAGATACCAGGAAGCGTTAACGGGCGCAAGACCTGCGAAAGTGCATCGGCGGAGAGCAGGAGAGAGATTTCGTTATTGCTGTTCGACTGGATCCGGTAGCTGGAGAAGATAGCTTCGATACGAATGGTGCTGCAAGAAAAGGTATAAAGTCCTATTCACGAGGCATATTTAGTGGTAAACAGACGTACGACCAGATCTGTACAGTATTGCCAGACGGGTCCGCGTTGCAGATAATGCGCATTTCCGTCTCGCTGAACCTGATGATACACTTCTTCTGGATCTTCTCCACCGTCTGCATGATTCCTGCGCGCTTTTACCGTCAGATGGGCATGCAGTACACGCGTTTAGGCAGATGCTTACGCGCGAAGGTAGTCACATTGTCGATGTTAGCGCGAAAGCGCATGGCTAGCCTGACTACTGACTATGGGATATAAGATGCAGGTAAGCGGTTTTACAGGCTCGCTCAGGAAATATGGGAGTATGCAAGGGTCATGAAGCGGCCATGGAGGTCAGAGGCAACCTGATGCGCCTCCGACTCCGCGACGCGTCGCGTTTGACGCGGTCACGCGCACTTTCCCATGCGCTTGGGACGCCCTCGCGCCCACCCTCGTGCCAGAAGGTCGGAACTGACGGCGGACACAAGGCCAGCAACTTCAGATACACGAGCATAGGAAAAAATATCCGATAGCAGAGGCTAATGTACAATCCGAGTCATATACATATACAGATGAGCACAAGCGTAGTGATGTTCTTGCCGCGTAGACCGTGTTCAAAGCTTACTCTTGACGTGCGAGTCGCTGCGCACGCGCACAATAGCTTTGCCCCATGTCCGACGCTTTTCCAAATCGTCGAGCCCCTGAACAAGGGTATCAAGAGTGTAAGTCTGCTCATACACGACGGGGTTGAGTCGATTCGCCGAGATCATTCTGCCGTAGCATTGTCAGCTGAGACACACCAGATCATAAAATAAAAGTACGTACTTGAGGAGGTCTGCCCAGACGTGCTTTACTTGTTTAGGATCCTTCTCTGTAATGAAATCAGACTCCAGTTCGGACTCCAGTGTCTTAAAAATACGCACGGATATATGAGCCCCAGTGAACGCCGAGGATAGCAACATTCTTGAGAAGCACGAGGTTCGTCGGGAGCTGAACAGGCGATTTAGCGTGAATATCTTCTTGTCCAGACTACGAGTCTGACCTTCTCAATGTCGCCACCAGCAAAGCCGACAACGAGCGCACGTCCACTCCATGCAATGCACTTGAGCGAGTCTGCAGACCTATTAGGCAGGCTTGGTGAGACGTAATATCGCAACAACATACCCTTAATCCGTCCGACGGGGTCATACACGACGTCCACGCCTTTACCCTTCGTGATGCTGAGGACCTCCTTTTGCCAACCCTCCTTTGTATAGTCGATAACAAAGTCCGCGTCACCGTATTTCTTCACGACAGACATCTTGCCCGGGGAGCAAGCGCCGATGACTTTGGCGCCGAGCGCTTTCGCGATCTGAACCGCTGCAATACCGACGCCACCCGCTGCTGCGAGAACAAGTACCCATTCGCCTATCCCACAGTCAGTCTCTTCGTCGAGAGTCAAACGAGTAGACCGATAGCATACCTGGTTTAACGTTCGCCCTACCGACGAGAGCTTCGTAGCTCGTGGGGTATGTCACAAATAGACCTGCGTTATTCGCGTCAGTCTCACTGCTTAACTTGGAATCACATCACGTACCTGAAGCTTGTTCATACGACAGGTTGTCTGGCATAGGCAGCAAGTTCTCCACTTTCACGGCTACGCGTTCGCCGAATGAGCCCTGCGCGCTACCGAAGACGCGTGCACCGGGCGCGAACGGGCATCCAGGCGGCAAGATCGCGTCGCGCGACACCGTCCCGGCGAACTCGGAACCGAGTACGAATGGGAAAGGCGGCTTGTTCTGATACTTCCCTTGTGTTTGGAGGATCTACTTGACGTTTTTCCATTAGTGCTCAAGAAGGGGAGCTGTCTCAGAAGGCGCACATCAAAGAAGTTGAGACCCGCGGCGTGCACGTCGACGAGGACTTCGCCGGCTTTGGCAGTGGGTTCGGGCGCGTCGTTTGTAAGCTTTATTTGAGAAGGATGGGCATACTCTTTGACAACGAGGGCGCGCATTATATGGACTGTTTGTGGGGATAGTGGTGGTTAATTCTAGAGATGCGCTCAAGGACAAGCATTGGAATGCGGGGTAAGGCACCCGGACCGGTAATGTTGCCGACTTTCCCGGTCGTGATTGTTGGTTTTCGGTACCGCGTGGCTGCATGCGTCTTTTGCCTTCTGCCACCACCGTGACCACGGCCTGGCAGAAATGTGAGCTTGGATAGTCAAAATGAACGTTTCCCTTCAGGCTATTGGACATTGCAGGCTGAGCGCTCGCAAGCTATAGTACGTACATATGTCAATTTGGATCACAATGGCATAGAGTCAGACACGACCCAACCGTGCGTTGGCCGCACACTGGCATGTATCCAGTATGGGATAGATGGCTTAGGCTATATCGAGTTATCGCGTTATCGATGCTCATCATCATCATAAGTTACTTCATTGCCCTCGGACGACACTAGAATTACTTGCTGCAGGTTGGATACCTGGACCCTTCAACGAGATCCGCCATTGCCCGCTTCCTCCGGCGTGCTTGCCCTAAGCCCATCATCGATTCAGAAGTGACCTTCTGTTCAACCTGGTAAGCCCGGATTCCTTCAATCGTGCTGAAGACTGCTCTATTTTGAAGAAATACTGGTTTCTGTGGTGCATCTGCGTTTATTTCTCTTCTGTCCCTATGACGGTCTTGCTACTAATATCCATTGGCCCTCACGTCTTTGATTCTTCAGGATCCAATACGGCGACGGCAGCAGTGAATGATAGTGCTTCTATGATCTATTGCGACGTAACGAACATGCGCATGCGGCATGTAGTGTAGGACGGCGTGGCAGTACTAGGCGCTCTTGATAAAGTACCAGCGCAACGAAGAGGACTTCGACACCATCTTGCTATCTTTGACCCCTAGTCATCGTCTAACGACAATGCTCGCTGTGCACCCTCCACTTAACAGCCCATATTCGCATACTGTACTGAGCACAGCAACGGTACGTTCTTCATATCGCTGGAGTTACTAGTAGCGGGGTGTCTCAAGCGTCCTCAGTCGACGCCATTAGCCTCGACGCTTTTTCAGGAGAGCACTCATACTCTCAATTCGAAGGTTCGCGAAGGGCTCAAGGCACCTTCCCAGCAAGCAGAGGCGTGCGCAAAGTAGGTCGATCTATCTTTTGCCATGCAGATGGATGCTGACTACTTTCCAAGGTGTTTGGCGAGCGCTGCTACGTACGAGTGCCGAGGTAAGCCTTTCCTAGTCGAGCGCGAACGTCTTCATCTGACGGCTTTGTATATATAAGCTGTTCGAGCCGAGGGTCTTCCGGTTCATCTTGGGCACTTCCGTACAACGAATTATGCTGTCGAAATCTCCATCGATAACAACGTACAAAGAACTCGGCACCCTCAGCATGGCCCGAAGCCTAAGTGGAACGAGACGCTCTTTGAATCCTTGTACGTTGGATGACTCACGACATAGTCCTCTTCGACGTTGCATCATGCTCACCAATCTATAGCTCGGTGTGCGATGGACCTACGCCAATCACAGTGCGAATACTTCGTGCAAGACATATGCACCACGAGCAGATCGTGGCCTCGAAGACCCTGTACCATTTGGCTGTAAGCTACCACCCATCTAATACCACCTGCCTCTGCCTCTAACATGGCTTTATAGATCGAATCATGACGTGGCCTCTAAAGTGCTTAGAAGGGTTTGATAAGCTCATTCAGTCGGAGATAAAGATAGAGGTCGCCTTCGCGCGTGCTGCGCCTCACAGCGCATGCACTCACGGTGTGGTGGCGGAAGAACCCGTCACCGAACTTGACCTCGCCCGTGTCGAAGCTTCGCTGGAAAGCGAATGGAAGGGACTGGTCAAGGCCGCGCAAACGTTCATGAACGCAGTCAAGCCTTTTGCGGAGGTCTGTCTACTCAACGCATAGATCTATGGCTTGAGCCTGACTTGGAAACACAGATTCATCCTTACGCAGCACTAGCTTGCAAACTGTTGACCTACATCCCGGATGTGCGTACAGCTGGTCAAGCGCCTGGTATATTCAATGACATACCATACAGCAAGCGGCAGAAAACCTGGAACGCGACGAACAGGTCAAGGCGCTGTGTGGCGTCATCAAGGACGCGCTGGTCTTCGTCAACGAGTCCGAACCTTTGAGGCGCCTACACGAAGATACCTACGCCAATCAGGTGCAGATACTAGCGAGGATCACCCACCAGATTACGGACTGCTTCCGCTTCCTGCGCACGTACGCCGACGAGGCTTGCATGTGTGAGCGAATCACTTCTTCCCTGAAGGTGTATTCGCTTACACCATGGTATCGTTAGGGAATGGCATGATCAAGCATATCCTGACTGCAGCTCATGTAGACAAGCACGTCCGGCACTACAAGGATGTTATGGAACATCTTCTGTCCAGCTTCCGCGACAGTGCTCTTGTCCAGATTCAGATCAGGGTTCATAGCATCGCCGACCACGGCGATTTCTTAGTCGCGCACACGACTACAACAGGTCTGTCTCTCATCACAAGCGGCGTCGCCCTTTGAATGATACTCATACGTCGACCCCAGATGTCCATCACGTCCATTCCTTACTTCATCCTGAGAAGGCGCACATCCGCCACGGCGCGGACCACGCTCACGACGTCTTCGAGGAGCTGTCCCACTGGATCGAAGATCCCAAACACGATGCTACTCGCGCGTTCCTTATGGTCAGCGCCTCTAGTGACGCGTCTGCTATCGCGCATGAGATTGCCTGGCGTTACAAGAACATGGGACGCCTCGCGTCTTCCTTCACATTCGACGCCCCTGCCGGACGCGATGGCCGGAGCATGTATCACTCCCCTCAGGCTCTGATTGGGAGTCTCTCGCGCGACCTCGCGAACTTCGACGGACACTTCAAGGCTGCGCAGCGGAAAGTCATCGCGAATGATCCCGACATCGCAGTCTCGGCGGATTTTTCCCACCTGTTCGAGCATCTCTTTCTGCAACCGGCCAAAGACGTGTCCATAGTGGGCCCCGTGGTTGTTGTCATCGACGGACTTCACCTAGGTGGTACGGAAAGCGAGCGCGCGGCTTTGCATACTCTACTTTCATCCAAGTTGAGTCTTTTGCCTGCCAGCTTTCGAGTCGTGCTTTCCATGGCACCTGACGAAGAGATTGAAACCATACTATCACCTGCGGTCCATAAGGTCTCCCTGTAATTGACACTTGTTACGCTCGCATAGTTACCTGTTGAGTTCGTATATCGTATCAGAAGGACGATGACTGGTGTTCTCTGATGAGGGCGTAGGCGCGCGATGGTGGAAAAAGACAAGACGCGTCGCGTCAACGTCGCGTTGACGCGTCTACGGAAAATCACGCGAGCGTGACAGTCTCTCCGATTCCCGCCGGTCGCCGCACTCCGCGGCGACCTGGTGGCGAACGCCGAAGACCCTCGAAGACCTGCTTTCCTTCAACCTCCATCAAGGAAAATATGTATCCCATTGTCAAGCGATCTGCTATATTTCAATGACGCCGTATCTCTCCTACATCTATTCTCGCATGTTCGCGTTGACTATAGGCCGACCAGGAACAAGATCCCCCAAGCATTTCCTACGCCAACTGATACTCAGGCTAATGCCATACGTGTCTCTCAACCACTATCTCTGTCCTCTCTCGCGCGCGCAGTAGGGTATCGTGTGTCTGAAGACATCTGCTATGCCAGAGACTGTGGCTCTTCGAATCTGCTCCAATTGCATGAGCGCACTTTGTTGCGGCATCCACACGTGGATCAAGGCGGGTCTGTGGTTTGTATAACATCGAGGAAGTTACCGCGCATGATTCAACGACGTGTAAGCCGCCAAACTGTGCCATTGTACAGTTCTCGTGGCATTTGCACTCTCTGCCGGGACTCGAGGCAGTGACGCTGACCGCTTTCTGGCAATGATACCGCGGCGGCCGCCCATGGCGCGCCAGTCAGATGCATCGTACAGCATACCCTGGCGAGTTCTATCTTCAAGCCAAGTCTTTCCACTGCTCCGCGTGTGCGAAACGGAACATGGTGTTCTCTTCGAAGATGACCTCCTATCTGAAAGCTGACATGATCTGTCAGAGATGAAAGAACAAGAAGCTGATATGGCGTATCGTATGTCGCGTGTGGGGAGCGCTATGATCATGAGGTGGGCGTAGCGCGAGCGCGAGACGCGGAACGTAGGCAAAGTTCTAAGCTCTACGCTGAAGATATGCATGAAACTGAGTTCTTCTTTCTTCAGCACATCTGCACTGCTACCTTAACGGACTTACGCTCACTTGCAACACCGCTCAAACACCCCTGCACGATCTACTGACGAGCTGTAAGTGGCTGTAGTGCGCAATCCACATCATACCCGAGCGGGCAGGTGCGACAGCTTCGCACCATCCACGGTCCTGAGAGAAGCGCCTGCACTGGCTTGTGATTGTCGGAGCGCATGCACACATTCCATCCCGAGGGTAAGCACAAGGTAAGCATGTGCCCGCGTACATCCTCCGCATCAGGCTCTCGGCGTTCGCATCGCGGACGGTGGTGCGTATATAGACGCTATGTCTGCACTCAGCAGAACTTTCAGCTGTGCTTTCCATTGCTCGTCTCTTCACCCACATCTGAGAACTTATTGACCCGCTCACGCTGCACATTCTTATCATGAGCCCTACCACTTGTGAGTTTGTCCTTATATGCGCTCTCGAACGTACACTGAGTTTGCTGCGCAGCTACCACCCAGAGCTTGCGCCAGTCCGAATGGGACTTTGCCACTAGCAACTACCCCTCTGACGACTCGAGCGACTCGTTCTACTCCTACTCCAGTCGTACGTCCTCCCTGTCGTTTTGCATGGTATATCTCACTCACCTTGTGGCTCAGAAGCGCCCACAGCCAGCACAGCTATCCCGACGCAGAAGTCTGTCAGCCCAAGCATGTACTACGGCCAGGGTAGCAGCTGGGAGGGCCGCGCTGAGGCGGCTGCCGCTCTCGCCGAGCTGTACCGCGAGTCGCGCAGGCAGGTTAGCGGCTCGGCGTGAACCATGATGCGTGCCCCTCGCCTCTGTTTCGTCCACATCACGTCGCATTTCCATCTGTATCAGTACACATTGTTGTATGTACCACTTGCCATTTGTATGAATTGTCTTGCTTGAGTTACATGGACTGTGAGGGATTGTGCGTGCATGTAAATGTCATCTCAACGTAGGAAAAGGGTAGAAAAAGGATAGCACCAGTAACTACGAAATCTGCCCCAGTGAGGCTCGAACTCACGACCTTCCGATTGCTTGAAATTAACAGTCGGACGCTGTAACCAACTCAGCCATGGGGCAATTACTGTTATGCTTGCTCATATGTTTATGATCTTTACAGATTAACACATCAAAACTAACAACGATCTTCTGTGTCTACCGGAAACACTCAGCTTGCCAAAGGGATTTATCATACAAAACAACGAACTGGCTGACACTGCCGTTACCTGCGATGCAAAAAGTACTGCCCTTCCATCCTAAGTATCGCATTGCCGTCCCTAAACTCGAACATGCTCGCACATAACTGTTATTCATCTGGAGTAGGCGGCGGGAACTTCTTAGATCGAATATCCAGCGTAGCCAATGTGCATGATGAAGAGATCACGCGTAATGACACGTCCGCGCTCTGTTGGGGATTGTTTGGTTCGGGAGACTTGCCGCAGAATGCAGGGCACTCACCGAGACCTGCACTTGACGGCAAGTACGGAGCAAGCTGAGACGAATCAACCATCCCACTTATAAACCAAGTCACCCCGCCCATATTTGGTCACCTCTGTGTCTACCCATCGAGATTCGAAGGTATGGCATCTCGAGAATGACAACGTAAACTGACAGGATCGTGCTCGTGTGACTTGAGGCTTGATTTCAAGTGAAAGCAAAGATATACACGCCAAGAAGAGCGCTTTATGTGGACCAAGAAGTGTGGCATGTGATACAAGCTGCTGTGAGACCAATCGTAGACAATCCTGTCACACTGGCAGCGTTCGCAATCAGCAAACAGTTACAAGACCGAGGACACAAGGACAAGAAGGGCGAGACCAGCGAAACTCGGAGAAACAAACGAAGCCCAAGATGCGAAGCTGCACGCACATAATCCATTTCCATCCCTCTACCTTCCTCGTCTGATGGTATTATACTCCTCTCCACCTTCCTCTTCCGCCACTCGCTCCCACGCCCTTCCAGTCAATCGACGAACAGATCGTCAACGTCGTCCATCTCAAACAGGTGTACACCCATCTCTGCCAGTATCGCGTCGATCTCCTTGGCCACATCCTTCGCGCTCGTGACTGCGCCGCCGGCCAGCACCTCAAGCCGATCGAACGTCCCATGCGCGCCGCGGATAACAATGACTTCATTCCCTCTCGCTAGCGCCGCCGCGCACGTCGCTCGTACACAGTAGTCACTCTGCGCGCCGACCACCACCAACAAAGCCTCTGCCGGTACTAGCTCTCCGAGCTTTGTCCCCGCAAATGCATTGTTCTTCTTCTTGTCGAGTACATGCTCATCGTGTTCAAGCTCGGGCTTGAATATTAATTGCCAGCCAGGAGTGCTCGGATAGTCGTCCTCTCCGTGATCCCCTGAGTTGCGTACGTGGATGATGCGTGGACGATGCGGGGCAGCGCGAGCGGACGCAAGAATCCGCGTCAAGTTCGTGCGCAAGGTTTGGGAACTTGGTATGCCGCGTGGAGGCGGACTTAACAAGCCGACTTGGGCGTCTAGCACTAGTAGGACGCGATGGACTGGCAGCTCTGGGTCGGGCGATAGTGGTGGTGTTGGGTGCGCAGAGCTCGAGCCGGGTGCGGATGCCATGATAGAGAAGGTCCAACCTGTTTTGATCGCTTATCGATGCGAAAGCCAAAGTTCCCTCTGACGCCACCGCCAACTCTCGCGGCGCCGAGCAGAGTGTAGTTGCTCATGATGATGAAAGTTGGAAAGAGAAAGCTGGTTGCTGCTGAACATCGGTTCCGAGCCCGATACCTGTACAGTCTCAGATTGTCCTGCGGAGATTCGCCTGTTAGGCCCGGCTGGGGCCCAGACCACCCGTGCGACCTCAAATCAACTTGCTTCCAACCCTCATCTCCTCCCTCATTTTCTGTTCGCCCTGTTCGGCTGCTCTGGATTACGTGCTGATGTACAAGTGGGGTCTTTACCTGTTGACAATTGGGAAGGGTTGTTTTGAAAGCACCGGGCTGGCACCCTTTCGTCGCGCCTCTCATATATGTGTTTGCATTCGCCGCAAATCTGTACTGGTAGTCTTCCGTACGTTGACTGAATATGAAATGTGACCCTCCCAGGTTCTTCAGGCTATCCTCGATGATGTGCATACGTCTGTCCCCGTCTGCCGATTGCGCCACAGGGCACCGGCGGCCGTATGGATTTTCTAAACCGTCGATTTCGGTGTTGTGAACGAGGCCTCGACTGTATTTCGAATTTCAAAGATGATCTTGCCTTGCTCTTCCTACCAACCCTTCTATGATGCGTGTTCCTCGACGTTCATCGCTGTATCAACGAGTGGCGGCGTTCTCGTACCCAAACCCAGCTTCAATGCGCCAAAGCAGTCTTCCATCATCGTCTAAATCAGGACTTCGCACACAGACGCTTTAGACTGCGTCTTCTCTTCTGTGTGAGTGTTCATGCGCCACGGTGCGGACCAGTCGCGGTATTGAGGCTCGGTTCCGGGTCATGTGTGCAACCGCGGCAATGGAATGCTCAGGGCCTCTTGTTACTGAGAAGTTGCCAACGCATATGATATGGCATAATGTGGAGCACCCTGTGCGATTCTTTCCAATGAATAAAACACACACACACGACTCGGAAGACTAAAGATAGTCGATACTCGTACACGACCGAATGCTTACGAAACTCTGCACGACCCAGTACCGAGAGCAGTCGCGCACAACTCAGCGCCACCATTCGCGAAGCGGTTCAGACGAGCCGCGACCTCGAACGCGGCGGGTTTAGGGCTCCCGTTCTTGTCAAAGAGAGTGCCGGCGGCAGCTACACCGAGGAACGAGACGTCGTCGCGCGTATTCCAGTTGATGAACTCGTTGCAGTTGCTTGCGAATAGGCAGACCTGTACCGTATACAGTCAGCTCAGCTTGGCTAGGACGTGCATGAAAGCGTGGAAATACGCACGTCGAGTATATCGCCCCAGATTGCGGCCTGGAAGCGCAAGTCCGCCTGTGTCGTCGATGAGAGCTTGATGTCGAGCTCGGTGATCAGCGCCTCAACGCCCATTCCCGCGAGCGTTGCGAATGTCTGCGTGAGAGCTGCCTTGCTTGGGAAGAAGGTCTCCTGGATATGACTCTGGAAGCCGATCGCGAGGTTGCTGAAGGGGATACCGGTGTTGGCTTGAATATCCTTGAGCACGGCGATCTCACACGCCGTCTTGGCGTCGTTAGCACCTAAACGCCCAAAGATCAGCCCGACTACTTCGTCATATCAACATCTGAAGGGCTTACCAGTGTTGAAATCGTTCAAGGCCAGACGCGTGTTGGGGCTCGCAGCCTTGAAAGCAGCGCTAAACGCCGAATGAAGGAACGAGAGATCCGTAACGAGTGGGGTGTTCGAGCCATCGGAGGTCACCGTAGGCCAGACCTTCTTGTTTTGGACGCATTGCAGCGCTGTCATACCGTTAGTGACACCGTCGCCTACGACCTCATTCGCGACGTCCCACGAAGTAACGGATGCTCCCAAGCCAGAGATCTCCGCTGTTACGTGCTGGGGGATGATGGTGTTGACGAGCTGGCTCGCACCGATGCCGCCGGGCAGCCAGTTCTACAAACGAAGTTCACTGTCAGCAAAGCCGTAGGTCAAGACTATGATGTATCATGTACCGGGAGCTGTTCGTGCCAGAAGGTATTGTGCCCACGGAAAGTGATGCCCATCGTGTTCGCGAAATTCTCCACGCCAGTGCACGACGTCAAGACGTGGTTACCCTGCGTCGGCTCTGTAGCATCCCACTTGCATCCGTTCTCCGCGACGACGTGGTTGAAGAAAGCGCTAAAGAACTTGCGTTAAGAGACGGAAGGAGACCGTAAGGTGCAATTACGCACGAAAACACATCGTTGTTAAAGGTTTGGTTCGGGTCGCCTACGTCAAAGGTCGAGCCAAAGTGAAAGGTCTGGCCTTTGCGCTTGGAGACGCCGGCGAGGACGGTACGGAGGTTGATGTCGCCGCTGCTCTGCGCGCCGTGGTCGATGAGAAGGTCGACAGTGGGAACAGCGAGGACTGGTGCAATGAGGACAGCGAGAGAAACGATAGCGGCGAAGGAAGACATCTTAGGCAGACTGTCTGGTGGCCTATGGCGATGGACAGCTGGAGATGAAATGCCCTCGCGGTTGTGCCGCTTTATAGTAGAGAAGAATGGACTGGCATGAATACATCTCGCGCTGATTCATTCTTTTGGTAGTGTGCGTTCATTCACTCCACGAAAAGTTGTAGCGCACCCGAGTACCCCGCACGCCTGAAGGTCACCGGACGAGTACTGGCAAGGGACGACTGGGTGATTCATTCTGTCGATGAGGTCTTTAACCATCTAACCTTTGCCAGCACAATCAAATATATATTTCGTGAGATGTATGCGATCCCGTGAGCAGTGAGCACGTCGTGCGCGTATGCCGTGCCGTAGTATTGTTCACGGGCTAGCTCCGACGTTCAACACAGGCCAGCATGCCTTACCCGCGGTCTAACCACGACGACAAAGAGGGTAAGAGGGCTGTCATGACTATTGCCCAACGTATCAAGTTACAGGATGTCATGGTTAGTATAAGCCAATGCAGGTCCTCTACATTAACCCCGTTCATAAGGAGTCGGAAAACATTGCGACCGCAGGCTTCTCGATCCGAATACGCAGCATACACCACGGGAGGTTCAACCAGCCTCGGTTGAAGTCGAGCGATATGGATTGGAGCGGAACTGATGATGGCACCGGATCCGGACGGAATCGAGCCAAGGTTCAAATCGTCGTTTTAGACCGACGTCGAACGACCAGTTCAGCTCGGGTCTGATTTGGGACTCAGTTCAAACTCACGGGCGGACCGATTGCGGACCGCGTACTCAAATGTATTTATGTATGATTAAACATAACGAGATTTGTTTGTCCGCTTCCACAATCATCATGAGTACCCCGCCCGAAGATAGCATGCTCTGGCACGAACTACGCCTCCTACGCGCGCGTATCGCGAGCCTGGAGGCTGAGGTTTCAGCGCTCAAAGCGGGCTCCCACCCTGTCGGCCGTAAACGGCTGCGTAGCTTATCGTATGCTGGTCTTGACATTGAACAATGAAGTGATATCTCACGTTCGAGTGACTAGTATCGGCTCCGCATCCAATATCCCAAGCATCGCAGTCTCACCGCGAGTACAAGGCATGTTCAGCCCCACTATACTTATAACTAGACCCTAAACTCGTATCTAGAAGATGCATCGACGGCAGTCGAGTCCTCACAGATGGAGGAGATCGAGTTGTATCTTCCGCGAGCAGTCCTGGACTCTGAGTTAGAGCAGCGTCCGAGAGTGTAAGTAGGTTAGTAAGACATCCGGATTCATTGCTTATGTGTGTACAGAGCAACAGGCATCCCTGTATTCGGTAGCGACTCGGAGTCGGAACCCGAGTTTCGTACGTCGCCGTACTTGGAATCAACTCTGGCCCACAACGGCCTCATGCACGATGACGGATCTGCGCATTCTATACACGCACACGTCGAGCAGCCCTCGCAGGAACCACAGCCGTCGCAGGTTCTCTTTGACCTCGGGTACGGTCAAGCCCAAGAGTCGCTCGAGTCTCTGTCACCACTGCCGTTGAACTCGTACGGACATCACTCGAGCGGCAGTGAATCGGATATCGAGCAGCCCTCGCAGGAATCACAGCCGTCGCAGGCTCTCTTCGACAGTTGGCACGGCCGGACTCAGGAGCTACTAGAACCTCCGTCGCCGCTGCCTCCGAGCCGCGTGTTGAAGTCGTACGGGCGTGGCGTGAGCAACGACAACTCGGAGATCGGGCAGGACTCGCAGCAGATAACGTCGTCCGAACAAGCTCTCTTGAAAGTGTTCACAACGCAGGAGCTGCTGGAGCCGCCGTCGCCGCTTCCTCCGAGTCGAGTGTTGAAGGCGTGGCGAGAGCAGTGATAGCGATAAGTATTAGTCAGTTTTTATTGTATCATGTACTCGGACGTTAAGCAATGCTCAAATTGATCTTGTCGGCATTTCTGGAGACTGGCAGTCATCGTGCTTCGTGGTTGAACTTCATCTTGAGGTTTCCGTTTGAGGCTGCAATCAGGCTGAGCGCGGGAAGCGATCCGCGCTGAGGGCCTCAGCGCGGATGGCCTCCCACGCTCTTCAACTTGAACTCCCATCTACTGCTGTCGCGGCATCCCGCTCATCTGGAAGATATACTGCTGTGTATTGACAATTGCGGTTTCGACTGACGCTCTCGACTGAGACTCAGGCCATGCCGTTTGCCGTGATGTCGCATGCGTCCGACTCGCCGCGTTGCGCGCCGACCCGCGCGCTCTTTCGCCCAAGAAGGGTCGTCGACTGCATGAATACTTAGGCAGAACTCTGCTTGCTCGTTGCTTTCCGGCTACTTAAACTGCTCGTGCACCACAAGTCGGGCTCACTTCCTATGCACTGTCTGTTTCTGTCCATCCCATGCATGGATTGTACACTCCTGTTACTGGTTACCTCTCGGCGTATATCAAACTTACTCTCGATACAAGAGCTTGAGCCCCGGCACGATCCCACAGTAATGATCAGTCTGCAGCTTCGGAACTCCCAGAGTGCGTAACTGAACTCAGAGCTCTCGATCCCGCTGACGTTTATGTTGCGATGTCAAGGAATATGGTTGTTGAGAGGCCTTACAACGGCCTCTACTGTTGGTGTCCGCATACCTGAAGCACTTAAACACCTGCAGGTATGTGTATGCGCTTTATTTGAGTTGATGGGCTGTGCGATATGACATCCCGTGTGCGCGGCCTTGTGTGCTGGCACAGAAGTGCGGGGACTTCGTGCCTGTAAATCCCGTATTTTGTGATACTGACCTGTTTATGTCTTGACATTCTCCTATCTTTCTTGCCTCAGCAGGTGCCACTGTTAACAGGGACATTCAGTGCAAGAGACTTCTGACTTTAGCCGCGACGCGGCCCGCGACACCGCAGCGTGGGAATTACAGGGGCATGGGCGCCATGCCCGGATGGTGAGCTGCGTTTTGGTCATATCTCCCGTTCTCCCCCTTCCAGCTCATTAAAGTTACGTGTGACAGACTTGTACAGCTTGTACACAGTACGTAGGCTGCTTTTTTTCTCTGTTGTTGATTACATCTGCTAATAATCTTGCATATAGCTCTCCCGAACATCCGCTCGACTGGTGTCGCCGATATGTAACCACCGTGCCGTATTGAGCTCATGTCTTTCGGTCTTACTATATATGTACTTGACCGCATGTTAGTATGTAAACTGTTGTATATGATTCTTGACCAAAGGCTTCAGCGAGGGATGATTCGCGATTGGCATCCGGTGTCTGATGCTGGTCCGTTCTGTTGCTTCCGGCGTGTGCTCACACTCTTCCTTATCAACCACCACCACTCCCTGTCCGAGACTTACCTCCACACCCCTATCTCGCATACATGCATCAGTTAAATAATCTACGCCAAAAGATCACTCGCAAGGGTTCCAAGGCATCGAAGAAACAACAGGAACTGGATCAGACTGGTCAGTCGGCACTTCGCGTTCATCGAAACTAGTACTGACGGCTCGTGTTACAGAATGGACCCAGGGCTCTGGCAAGAACAAGGGATTATGGACGTGTACCATCTGTCGCGACGGCGACTGGCGCGACCTCGCGAAGGCGCAACGGCATGCGGCAGGCGACCGTCATGTTGAAAGGGCCGCTCTGTCAAAAGAGGTTGCGCAGAAGCGGCAGTCTGCAGCAGCACCGCCTCAGGCTTCGGCAGATTCGGGCGCCCCATCTCATGCAGATGCACCTGCGAGTCCCGGGCCGTCTTCTGGGGTTGAGGATGAGCACGCGGCCTCTCCAAAAGGGCGCCTGTTGACCCTCCTGGAAGAGATGGAAGCGGAGAGCCTTGAGCGCGCTCGGAGAGCGCATTCTTCTTCGCCAGCGACAGCCACTGGCGAATATACTGGCGGGTTTGAGTCTGGGACAGAACAGGTTCTCGAAGAGATGCCTGAGTTGGGAGAGCTTGCGGAGGCGTACGACGAGATGCGACTGGCTCAGACCGTCGCCAGCATGCGTCGCTTTGTCAACGAGGAGATAGACTTTGAGGAGATGATGCAAGATATGCACCTTGACGCACCCCCTATCGGAGTCGATGAACCCGAAACAACAGCACATACCGGTAAGCTACGCTCACACCCTGATTTGAAACAATCATGCTCACTCTTATGCAGGTCGTCGCCGGCGTCGGGAGCGACCAGATGCACCTGACGATCCTGACTGGTTTCCGTGGCCTGATCGCGTGGTACGCCGTTGACATTAGCCTCGAGCTCACACATACTAACTGTTATACTAGACTTGCATCCTTGACATCTTGATGAACCTCCCTCGCTCTCTCTTCTCCGATTCTCAGATGGACAGTATAGCTTGGGCACTTACCATGAACGGGGTTGATGAAGTCCCGTCGGTCTCGTGGCTTAAGGATCTCAGTCATGGGCTGCAGGAAGCGTTTGGTATCCGTACCATTCGCTACAAGGGTGCACTAGGGAATGTCTACTATGCAAATTCGCTTGAGGATCAGATTGCTCAGGTACTTCTGGTATATCTTGGAATTCGAAACTGGAGGTTCTGATCCCAATTGAACAGGAATGGGCAAACCCGTATATCTCTGAGCACATCGAGACGCTACCACACGAGTGTACAAACAACACGGCTAGCTCCGAGGCATGGCAATTCCACAATTGGCGCCACTTTGACCCCGAACTTCTGACGCCAATGATACACCACGGTGGTCAGGCATTCTACGTCTTTGAGCCGACGCTGATCAACAATGCTGATAAGCGTGTTTGTATGCCTTACCGGTGGTTTGTGCGAGAGTCTCGTGAGCCCACAACCGGTCGGGTGATACGAAAAGTCTTTGCGGATGCTTGGCGACTGGAAGCGGGCGTGGTCGATGAAGTCTCTGGGTATACTGTGCATGAGTATGACACGTTTGAGGTCCCGGCGGAAGATTTGGTCTCAGCCTTTCCGCTTCTGAGTGCGACGGCAGAGTCGTATGGTCTTGCAAACCCGACCGTCATCCACGGTATGATGCCGTCGTATCGGTTCTTATGTCGTATCTGACACCTCGTGCAGGTACCGTTAAGGCTCTCGGTCGTGGCCGATGTTCATGGACGTATACGGACCCTATGGTCGGTAACAAGTGGCGGGCAAAGGCAGGCAAACACCGCGTCGTCTCGTTCATGATGTGGATGTACTGCGACGATACATCGGGCAACGTGTCGAAGAAATGGAACAAGCACAACTCATGGCTATGGACACCAGCTTGTATCCCTCGTAGCATGGGCCAGGAGCAGTATAACGTTCATTTCCTTGCCACGTCCAACCTCTCTCCCCCTCTAGAGATGTTGGATGGTATTGTCTCACAGATAGAGTATGTTATGGCATGGCCGTCACATCTTCGTCTGACTGACAGACTTTCACAGGGATTGCCAGCAAGATGGCATATGGGCTTGGGACTACGCCAGTAACGAGCCCGTGCTGGTCATCCCGGCCGTCCTGGCGCTTCTCGGCGACAACCCAATGCAAAGCGAGATGGCCTGCCACATCGGTCTTGCAGGAAAGTTCTTCTGTCGCAACTGCTGGGTCAAGGGGCGTGACGCCAAGGCAGACAAGCTTGCGAAGGACGTGAGCGCCAGAATGCGTTCTGCGTCTATGGCACCCTCGGACAGTGACCACGAGAGCATCGCAAGTACGCCTGCATCGGAGCGGTCCTTGGCTGGCTCGTCTCAGACGAGCAACTCTTCGTCGTCATCTGCACGGCTATCAGTACGTTCTTTGAAGCGCCTATCAAAAGGACTTGATTGTACTCACATTTATGCAGCAGTCTTCGCTTGCACAGCCAGCAACAACGCCCAACGAACAAGGTATGCTATCTGTAAGATCCTATATGTATCTTCAATTGATCCCTTCGCAGACACCGCTCCAAGCGCGGCGGATTCTGCAGCTCCCATCTTGCCAGAGAAAGAGACGCCCAAGGAAACACTGGCACAGCTAATTGACCGTGCCAAGCGCTTCGTTGCCGTATGCTTCTCACTCCTTCATGCCGTGCAAGTTGGGCTCACACGCGATGTGATTAGGACTCGACGATGCGCTCCAAGGACGACTCCATGGCGAAGCTCAAGTCCATCTTCACCACGGCATCGACGGTGGGGAAGAAGACCGAGGCCGGGCGCATGCAGACTCAATACGGATTGAAGGATACGTTCCAAACCCATTTCATCGAGCGCGTAGCCGACCTCACTCGTAAATTGCGAGGAGATAAGGTGACGAAACAGCGCGCGATTGACAGTCTCGTCGCCACCTTCCCCAATGGTCATGATACTATGAGTCCCGTTTGGCGCATCAAAGGTATGGATATCTTCAGTTCTTCAATCTTATATAGATGATTAACTTGAGAAGGACTTGACCCCAATCGTGATACGCCTGTGGAGATCTTGCATGTCATCTTGCTTGGCTTCGTCAAGTACTTTTGGCGGGATGTTATTAACCGGTTAACTGCCGAGCAGAAGATCACTCTGGCAGATCGACTGTCATCTCTCGATGTCTCTGGGCTGGATCTACCACCTCTGGTCGGCCAGCGGCTAGTCCAGTTCGCTGGCTCGCTGACCGGGCGCGATTTTCGGGCTATCTCTCAGGCCGGCCCTTTCGTACTCCATGACCTTGTACCATCGGAGTGCTATGACGCATGGAAAGCCCTTTGTCGCATGATACCTCTCATCTGGCAACCCGAAATCCATGACTTACGACAGCACATTGTCAGTCGTTCTGGCATTTCCTGCAGATGATCAGCTCACAGTCTCAATATAGGAGGATATGAAGCTGGCCATTGATCATTTCCTCGAGTGCACGGCCGCATGGACTCCGCGCTGGTTCAATAAGCCCAAGTTCCACCTCATCCGCCACCTCCCATATCACGTTGAGCGCTTCGGACCAGCTATTCTCTATGCTACCGAAGCTTTCGAGTCATTCAACGCAGTGATAAGAGCTCACAGCGTGCATAGTAACCGGCTTGCGCCTTCTCGTGACATTGCCGTTGGACTAGCTGCCGCTGATAGAGTCCGACACATGCTCAGTGGAGGTCTCTTTCTAAAGCGTACCAAAGATCCAGATCCTACGATCTCAGTGAAGACCCCCTTCGCTCGCTACCAGCTTTCTTCACTTTACCGACGCACGAAGCCATACATGCGCGCCGATTACCATTCGGTCGGACCAGCTTGCCGCGATCTTGTTCGCAACGAAGGAACACGACGGGCAATGCATCTTGCTGATGCTTTAGGCGTCCTTCCAAGGACCGTACTCAAACCAGGTAATCCACCAACCCCTCAGACACTTGGGTATGTGGCGCTTACAGTATCTATAGGTCGAGTTCATGTATTGAGAGGCGAGCGCCCAAAGCCGTGGGCTGCACTCAAGTCTGCTGCTCATAACTTTGCACCGGTCTGTGAGAACGGCCCTTCGGAGAATGCAATGTACCGTCTATGCAGCTCTGTGGTACTGGCGGATGGCGATGAAGCGCCCTTGGACAGCTGGATACTAGTGAACGTGAGCAGCAGGTTGCCGGCGCTCAGCACCACTTCTGTGAAGATCCCTGCCCGTGTTGTGGAGCTGTGGCAGGAGGTTGGCTCTACGCAGGACTCTCATGGTGCTCTCGGACACGCTCTACTTGAGTTCTGCTCTGCAAGAGATATCGTACAACCGTACGGGCTACCTCGTCTTTGTCATGCGGGCTGGGGTCTGGTTCAGGCAGAGGTGACGTAGTATCTGTGATATCATCACACAGTCGGCTCACACTATTACCACAGGATCTCGTCTGCCGTGTCAATGTCCAGCATAACTGCGCGGGGAATACATGCACCATATCACCGCAAAAGGGCAAGTTGCAAGAGAGGGAGGTTACGGACATCACCATCAACCGTGTATCGCATCGCAACCCCGCCGATCTTGTTCTCAACCTCGCACAGCATCGCAGTGCTAAGTACGTCCAGCAGTTCCAGCCAGCTATAGATACCGTCAACTTTGGCTACGCAATCGAGTCAGGCGCGGTGCGAGATACGGAGGCAAGTAAAGCGGAGCAGAAGGGCAGGAAGAAGACGTCAGGCGCAGGAAAGCAGACTGGGTCACAGAAGCGCAAGGCCTCCACAGCTGCCGCAGGTGGTACGTCTAAACGTGCTAGTGGTGAACCTGCACAGCTCGTTCGAGAGGCAGCTCTTTCAGGGCGGGGTCGTGGGCGGGGTCGGGCTCGGGCTCGAGGTCGGGGTCGGGGTCGTGGCAGCGGACTAGATACTGCGACAGTTGATGCATAGGTTGTACCAAAATAGTCGAGCAATGGTAGTTCGAAGCAAAGAATGTGCCGTGCTCTCGCACTTATAAGTATGTGCGTGTGAACTGTGAAGTCAGCGCACCGGGCAACACGCGCATGTTGCGCGCGCGCATGCATGTTGAACCCCGACCACATCCTTCACTTCAGTTGCACGATAGCTACCTTTCTATGATTATGATCGTAATATTGCTATACTCCACTCGTTAGAAAGCACACGTGCATTGGGACTGTACCACTTTGTAGGGAACCCTGTCGTGTCAACTTCAGCATTTGCATCCGCCTCCGCATCGGCGCCGTCTTCCGTGTCGATCATGCCGGTACTCAAGCCCGACAGGCCTGGCCTCCAGATAACAGGCGAGGGAAAGCGGAAGTGCCTGTCTTGGCTCCCGTATATAAGTTTTGAGGTCGAGTTTTCCTACCTGCTCGCTACGCCCATCTTCCCACTTTCCGGTCGCGCGATGGCGTCCAACCAGTTCTCGTTCTCCCTTGAAGGTCTAGACGCTTTACAGCAACGCCCTCAGACTGAACAGCCTGCAACCGGACGGGGTACGAACACTTCAGATTGTGTCTCTCCCTGTATCTCACTCGTTATAGGCTCCAATACTCCTGGTCCGCGTGCCTCGAGCGCTCAGCCACCGGCCCCGCCCTTGGAGTTTGGCAGTACTGGTGCAGGGTCCGTTACTTCTAACAAGTGCGCAATGGGTTGCAACATCCCGCACACAAACTCACTATTGCATTTCAGCGCCAGTCAGTTCACCTTTGGGACACCCGCTCCCGAAGGGCGGTCGCGTCGTGACGGCGACATGGCTTCACCCGCTCCGGATGGCCCTGAGGACGACCCTTTCGGCACCATGTTCTTTGTACCGTATTCGACAGAAGCCGAGGTCAATGAGATCAAGCGCTTCTCCGACAGACTCGGTACCATGAATGACAACTCGAAGGATGAAATCAAGGACCTCCATGGTCTGATCGAGGCAAGGTTTCTCACTACTGCTGCACTCTCTGTCGTTATTGATGACCTACTTTGCCAGATGGGCCGGCATGGCATGACCTCTCAGCATATGAAGGTGTCCCTCCACATAAGCGTCAAGATCAACAACTTGGCGGCTCTACTATCGGAACACCTTTCGTGCGACGTGGAGGCTAAGAAGCTGCTTGGTTGCATGAAGGACCTCTGGGAGGACAACTTCCGGCTCACGAAGCATCAGGACGTACGTGTTGCACTTGCTTGTTTCTTCGTTTCTCTAATTCATCCCGGCAGGATTATCTTCTTGAGCACGCCAAGGAACTCGCGATCAAGCCAGATCGGACGTCGTGGCGTGTGCTTCAACTTGAGCTTGAGGTAGGCTGTTGCCGTCTATGGACTGCCATTTTGTGCTCACCGTGTCTGTAGGAAGAGACCAAGAATATGAACACATATGCGAACATATGGAACTTTTCAGAGAGCGAGGATGACAAGGCCGCCGCTACTCGTCGTGAGAACGTCCTGATCAGCAGATGTGCGGGGGTAGCACGTAACGCGCGCAATCAACTTCGAACAGGTGTACGTTTCATAGCCCTCACAGATGCGAGTTTGATGATCTGACAAACGATGTAGTTGAAGGACAGCGTGGACAAGAAGCCCTGCTCCTTTTACGTCGCCACCATACGACTCCGTGTCCAACTCGTCGGCGATCCTGCGCCTGGTGTTATACTTCCAATCAACGAGGTTCTCCATACGATTCTCATGGTATGCGCATCATACTCGATCTTTTCTCATGCAACACTGACATCTGAGTGGCAGCGTGCTTTTGTTCTTGACACTTTGTGGGCTGGAACAGACGCCACTTCAAAGTTGCGACCCAAGGCAGCTGGCCGGCCTATAGAAGGCGAGGCCTTCTTCTCTAAGATGGACAACTGGTTCAAGCCTCTTGTTGCGAGGCTTGGGACTAACTTCGGCTCCCTTGACTGGCTCCGGTAAGATTATCACAACTGATTCTACTCAAACGCAGCAGCTGATCTTTGTTGCAGGCACATGCAACCTCTAATCGAGCGCGACATCCGGTGGTTCGGGTACGAGACGTCCTCCAATGTCATGCAGCTCCCCAACCAGCTTCTTCCTGCTGGGTATGGGTCAGAGCAACCGCAGGAGCTTGGCTCGCAGGGGCAAGTGACAGTCCGGGCAGGCACACTCGCTGCCATCATGCAGCAGGATCAGGCCGAGGCCACACCGTAGTTTTACCTTGAGGCGTACTATATACATCTCAGTACTACACTACTTGGACTCCGAAACAAAACTATTGCTGCTTGAATTGTCGACCAAAGATAGTGGGACCCAGCGGCGCGCGCCAGCGAATCAAGACATGTGATCGCGTCGGAGAGTCAGCCAGCGCGGCGAGTCGGTTGCACGATTTGCTCCCCACCGCGACGACGACGACAAACTTCAACAACAACGATGCCACCGGACAGGCTGGCGCGGTCAGGTTCGTCTGAGTGGCCGTGTCTTGTACCCCGAGCTTTGTGAGACAACTGGTTGCTGATATTACTGTCAGGTTATCGCGCACCTTACTCTGTCCCTCTTCCGAACGACTTCGGGCAACTCACGTAGTGAGTTATCTTGGTACAATGTCCTCTGGGTGCTCGAAACTGACTAACTTTCACCTTTATCTCACCTACAGGCTTACTGTCAAACCCATCCCCCTCACGCATCTACATCGAGAAGCTGAAGCCCGTGAGCGCCCAACCCCATCTCTTCTGCCCTCTGTCGAAACTGATCGCACTAATCATACCACACACTGACTACCCCACCATACTGACCATTGTACTGACGCACCGGATACTGACTTCCGAACGCAGGTGGCCTGATGGGCTTGGGGTCCGGTCATGCTCTTGTCGTGCGGCTCTGCTGGTGGACTGGACATGCGACTTTTCTGGCAGTGCTTTGTCTGCGGGTGTATCTCTACTTGTGCTCTGTGGCTTGTCTGGTCTGGGCTCTGCTGGCTGGTCTACTTGGGCTTCGATCCGAGGTAACTTTCCTCACTTTCCCTCTCCGTACTCTCTCCAGGCTCTCGCCTCTTACATGTATCTCTCTACTATCATGTATTTAAATTACTTTTGCAATGGAATACATGAATACATATCCAGCCGATGCAGCTACGTGTAAAAGTGGGCCGAAAGGAATATTATCGTCAACCGGGCGAGCACGGAAAGCTGACGGGGCGACGCGGAAAGCAAGATAAAATACAAAAGGCCTGATGGGGCAGAGCGCCGACGTCATTCTCGATTCGGATGGGATCCAAACGATGTCTGGATCCCGGCCGAACGACGCCGCTTGCACCGAGTCCAGTTTTGACGTCTTCAAACCGGATCCGAAAATGCCAGAGATCCCGTTCAAATGAGTGCCATTTGAACTCGGTCCATTACGGCCCCTGGTGGTGTAGTAACCGTCCCGCTTGAAATCTGAGCCGACGTGCCGACGTCAGGGCCAGCTTCATTTCAAAGACAATCCCACAGAGCACACAGCCGACAGCTACAACACAGTCTTCCAAGCAGTATACTTGGCCTAATCAGGAAGGTTCTCCTACAGAGTGAGGAGCGATTTCGGCAAGCGTGGACATGTCGTTCATATCGGAGTCCCGCGCGGAAAAGGATGGGATCATTGTTGATTCTCATCCAACAAAATGCCCCGCAACGTAAGGAATGGGCTTTGTGAATGTCCACTCCGATGCAGAGAACGTCCCAGACAAACCCAGTTGCGCAGCTGTACATGGGGAGCAGCCAAGACCATACGAGCACACGTGCGCGCATGCCATTCCGCGGGGATTGTCGTGTATTGTCGATCTTGACAGGAAAGCGGTAGACTTGACGCCAGACTCTGTAGAAGATGGAAATGCGCGTAAACGATATATGATAGTGCTCGAGGAAACACACGTAAAACTCGTCGCCCAACACTTAAGGGCTAGATTGACATAGGGATGTGAAATAAGATGCGTTACGGGCCGGGTATGAAGACATATGAACGAGAGAACAAACGAGAACCAGAAAGACAAGTATGACGGAATCGATGCACATGTCGATGACAACCATGGGGGAATGAGCTCGGTGGAAGCGGAGATTCGCGTGATCTAGTGGTCCTTCACGCGCCTGCAGACTACTTTGTGACCGCCTTCTTTCCAGTGCCTATTGACCAGGTCATTCGGGACACACACAAAGCACGTAATGAAAGCGACGTACGACATCTGGCACTTGCGGCTGCAGTAAGCTACGTCGCCGCAGCCCTTGCACAAGCGCAACCGAGCGGAGGGCTTCTTGAGGTTGTATATACACCGCTCCCAGGCACAACGTGGCGGTATGATGAAGCTCCCGTGTTTGTCGAAGTGCTCGCGCTCTCTGATCTCGTTCAACCCAGCAGCAGTACCTAAGGTTCGCCAGGCCTTCCGAAGATCGGAAACATCCGAGGTTGGGTCATCAGCCGCAGCCATGCCGTCAAGAGCGTGCAAGCCTGGCACCCAGTATCGACGCAATTCCTGACGAAATCGGATAAACTGTTGAGAGTTGACACGCGACGCTGCGTCTTTGCGGTAGGTCGAGACATGTAGATCTGCCACAAGCTCCTCCAGAAGATTCGCTAAGTTCTTGAGAGATACCGTGCCTGGCAGATGTATATATAAGCCGCACACGTCACTGCTCGAAGTGGGTAACACGTACAGTTCTGATCCTTCATAAGAAGATGAACAATCCCGTATGCTATGAGCTCGACGACACTTGATGAGCAGAGACTTTGGAGGGTCTCAGCAGCCGAGAGAGACGTCCGAGGCGATCGAATCCTTCCTACTAGAGCGTGCCTGTTGTACATTTCCGTACAGGTTCAGAATTTCGCTCCCCAGATCATGATGAGCCTCAAGAACGTACGTCAAGACGATATCCACGCGTAACCAGAGAATTATCAGGTAATCTGCAGAGCCGGACAGCCGCTGTCGCTGGAGGGCGGCTACAGCCGATTTGCATATCCCCGCCGTAAAAAAGCGAGATAGCAAAGCCTTGGAGTGCATGAAGAATAGCAAGACGCGCAGAGATACACATAGTTCTGAGTCAAGAAGGCTGTCGTCGTCGAGATCTTCGCATATCCTCTTGGCCACTACGTCTTCGCCCAGGTCCCGGAACATGTCGTCGAATACAGAGTGCGACGAAGTTTGAAAGAGCTTTGGACACACCAATTCTCCTGCAGAGTCCAGCAGGGACGGTATCCACTCAGACATGACATCAGTTGCCTGGAGGGCGGAAGGCCGGTGAAGCCAGAGCTTCAGCACGGACGGAAGTGCTTCGAGAGAAACGTCGGGCCTATAATCTCTATTCGGATAACTTAGAGCTAGGTCCAAAAGGCGCTAAAGATGGATAGCCGTACCTAAGCTCCCCGGCGGATGTTACCAGGATACGAATAAAACGAACACAATCTCTGTCCGGTGAGGTAGAGTCGATCCATCTGCCGGTTTCCAAATCTAACAAGATAGAGAATCGAAGCATTTGCTGGAAGATGGCGTCCGTAAGCGCCGAGTACTCAGTGCATGTACGGTGTCCCTCCCAAGCTCTACAGCGTGTCACAAGCCATAGCCTGGGTAGGATTGCGAGAACCACAAATCTGCCGTACTAGAGTTTGATTAGATACACGCGGATATTGTACAGATAGAATGATGCAAGCACTCACACAGTCGAGTGACCGGACATGGTTGACTAGCACCGCAATTTCTTCCAAGAGGCGCGAAGTCGTAGCTCCGTACAATGCCCAAGAATCGTCGTCAAAGGATTCAAGGTTCAATAGCCGTGAGACAGCACAAAGAACCCTTCCATACGGGCAGGGAGAGCCTTCGTCCGGTTTCGAGTATGCCATTGCCAAGGTTGCATCAAACAAGAAGCTAGCCGGCGGCAGATCCGATACCAGTGATACGAATTCATCCAGAACAGGTCGAGGTTCTGGCCCATATGACAGAAGGTCGTCGACGGGCAAATCATCGGCATGTTCTCTAGGTCCCGGTCCAGGTGATAGGCCACTCGTATCCCCGGTGTAAGACGCAAGCGACGGGAGCTTCTCTATCTGAGACGTCACGGTAAGCATTGTATCCGGGGTGAGGTGACCAGATCTTCCAGTGGATAGGACACAGCTGTGGGCTGGAGACAGAAACGTCCGGTCGATTAAGAGTGGTACCCGCTCGTCGTTGCGATATGAACCGCCGGAATCCTGTATGACAGCGCCCTCAACTTGCAGAAATGAGACGTCAAAGTCATTCGTAATGAAGTCGTAGAGGCGGAAGAGCCAGTGAGAGAGCTGAATGAGGATGAACGCGAAAAGAGGGCAGACGCTGTGCCAGATTGCTGCTGCGGGGGAACCATGTTGACGAGATATGCGCGGAAAGCTGGGGGATTCGGCACGCCTATGGTACATGTTGTTAGGTTGGTGACTGGTAATGAATGAGGGGCGTAGGAAGTGGGCGTGGTGGCTAGAAAGCAAAAGGCGATGCGTCGAACGCGTCGCTGCGGCGTTATGTAATCGGCCCGGGGTCCGAGTGCGGCCCGATCTGCCATTCGGCACCAGGCAACCGACGACCGTCTTGAGTCTTTACGACCACAAACGCCACTCAGATCTTCAGAGCCTGGTGACTCGCTGCAAGGCATCCTGTGGATATTGGCCTCTGCAGCATCGAACGGCTCGATGTTTTAGGCTTCCTACGTACTGCGTCGAGCCGATCTGCCGGCGGTTACTACTTCATTTCGCAAAGGTAGTACTACGACTACAATCCAGCGCCAAGGGGCCCGACACATCTCATGCATTCTCCTAAACCCTGCAAGAATCGATACCAAGAGTAGTCGCGCACAACTCTCTGTCGCCACGAGCGAAACGCGTCAGGCGCGCCGCAACCTCATACGCCGCGGGCTTCGGATCCCCATTCTTATCGAAGAGAGTACCGGCCTTGTCCACTCCCAGCCACGATACATCGTCGCGCGTATCCCAGTTAATAAACTCGTTACAGTTGCGTGCAAACAGGCAGGCCTATATGATCAAGATCAGCTGAATATTTTCATGACGCTGACCGTTGTAAGGCTCACATCGAGGTAGTCTCCCCAGATAGCGGCTTGCATGCGCAGGTCTTCTTCGTCACCCGACGTCAGCGCAATGTCGATCTCAGTCACCATGGACTCGACGCCGATGCGCGCAAGCGAAGCGAAGGTATTTGTCAGATCGGCTTTGCTGACGAAGCTGGTCTCCTGGATGTGACTCTGGAAGCCCATCGCGAGGCGGTCGAACGGGACCTTCGTGTTCTTCTGGATGTCCTTGAGAACGGCGATAGTGCATGCGGTCTTTGCGTTGTTGGCACCTGTGCGCGGCCTTCGTTAACATGATGTCTTTCTGAGCTTGAAAAGCGCGTACCCGTGCTGTATTCATTTAACGCGAGACGGGTGTTCTTGGCAGTAGCCTCAAACGCGGTCCTGAATGCGGTATGCAGGAATGACAGATCCTTGATGAGCGGAACATCCGAGCCATCGAAGGTCACAGTCGGCCAAGCCTGCTTGTTCTGCACGCACTCGAGTGGCGTCATACCGAAGGTGACATTGTCGCCCACAACCTCATTTACAACATCCCAAGAAGTAACGGAGTGGCCCAGACCCGCGATCTCTGCGCGTACATGCGTAGGAATGATGGTGTCGACCAGCTCGCCTGCACTGAAGTTGCCTGGAAGCCAGGTCTACGATCATACGTATACATGTCAGCATCGACTCGACAATATAGTAGGCGGAGTATGTACCGGCGTCTGGGAATGCCAGAAAGTATTATGTCCACGGAAGCTATCTGAGTGCTTCGTAGCGAAGTCCCGAACAGCGATACACTCCGTGAGATTACTAACTCCGCTACTCGGCTCCGTTGCCTCCCATTTACACTCGTTCTCGGCGACGACGTGGTTGAAGAATGAGCGGAAGATATCAGCCGTCCAGGTCATATTCGGGTTGGATGTGTCGTAAGTCGAGCCGAAATGGAACGTCTGGCCTTTGCGTCTGGACACGGCGTCAAGCACCCCATCGCGAAGGTCGATACGGCCGCTCTTTTGAAAGCCGTGGTCAATGAGCAGGTCGACCTTGGGAGCCGCGAAGGTAGATACGGCAAACCCGATAAGCAAGACGAGCGAGGTGGACGAGGGCATCGTTGTGCGATGTTGTCGATCCAGGTGCTCTGCTACAGTTTTGAATGGCCGCTATGGTCGCACGCTGAAGTCATGCGGCACTTCTTAACTTTAGTAAAGAAGAAGCATTGGTATGGTAGGGGAAGAAGTGGCCAGGAGAGGAAGCGATGCACAACAGAGCTGCTTCTTAGGCGCTGGAGCCGGTTTGACCGGCGATTAGTCTTGGACATCGGATAGGTCAAGACCGTCGACGCCTTGCTGGCCTCAGCTTGTACTCCGTTCAGCATCTCGATAGATGTACAGAGAAGCAGGTCGAGATATTCGTCTCTTAGTACAGTTATAGAAAAACGGTCAAACGGTCGCCGAAGAGTTCTGAGCGACGAGCGTCAATAACAGCTCACGGGATCGAGGCTAGTGACTTCGCCCCAAGCACTCCGCGGTCCGTCGTGAACAATATGCTTGTTTGCGTACAAAAGAGCCACCTAAAGAGCACCTCATCATGAGCAGGTGAGCGGTCAGTGGTGCTTATCGAAAAAAGCGGTCAGAATAGAAGAGTAGGCGTGAGACTAGCGGTGAGCGCTTGGGCTCAAACGGCGATAAAACAGTCGTAGTGCGATCGACCACGTAAATCTGCAGGCTCAATAGTTCTGCCTTGTGGAGCAGAGCGGTGGTGGTGGTCGAGAATAGGCATTTGCGACCATCTTGTAGAATATGATGTTAAGTCACCGACGCTTTGTACTCACGCAGCAGTCACCAGGAGTTTCGCTGAGGTCCAGACGCCGCTCGTGGTGGATAACTTCGTAAGAATAGCCATGAATGAGGACTTAGTAGAAGGGGTGTTCGCGTACGCCGTCTGAGCACATCCTCCAACTGCATGGTGGTGGCAGAGGATATGTATGATGAGTCGGCGACGGTTGGCACGGAGAGGGATCAGGCACGCAAAACGCGGTACCGTGACATCTTGAACGACACTCAGACAGATGTCGCGTCACCTTGCTGTTGATCTTAGCCCTTCCATAGCGCGCGTACTTACTCAGACTCAGGACAGCTATCAGAAGTTCGATATGTGCCCTTCTAGGCAGCCCAATAAGAAGTATAAGTGCAATATCGGAAGCGAAGCTGTACAATTACACCAGCGAAAGGCGAACTATCTACATTATAGTGAAGGGAGGAAGCGTCCGGCGTGAGAGAGCAGTATAAAGGAGCAGAGGTAAACACGGGTGTGTGTAAAGTGAAGAAAACAGGCAGAAGAGAGGAATGGGACCGGGACGAGGTGTATACGCTACAGGATAAGAGGATGAGGAAGAAAGGAGTGCGTTGAGGTAGAGGTGCGAGCGTGATTGAATGGGGAAGAGAGCGTTCCGGTTTTACAGAGCAAGTAGCAATCCACGATAGTACGGTTCTAAGTATGGCACAGCAGAACGAAGGGCGAGACATTAAGCAGGCTGGATGAGAGAGATACGGAGGGAAATGTACGGCGACGGAGAGGGAGGATAGTGTGTGCGAGAACAGCCCGGCAAACCGAGAACGAAAGTATTTCACAAGAAGATCAAGAAAAATGCATGGTGAAGAGGTGCTCCAATATGAGCGTTGCAGCTCATGCGCTGGCGGTTGCAACTTCCACAGTGCATAAGCCGTCCCACTCTACACGCCCAACTGCAGGGCATGATCGAAGCGCATCGACCTGCGCCTCGGTGACACCGCAGCGCTCGATGCGAATGCACTCAACGCCCGCTACTCCACGCGAGGCAGCGCGCGCCTCGAGCGTACTCGCCAGGGCAACCTCGAAGCCTTCGGTGAAATCCACAGCGCGAAGCGTACAATGCGTCATGGCATGTAACGCGAGACGTGCTTCCTCTTCGCTGTCGTTCCCATCTGCAGGGGCGGGCGGCGCCGCATCGAACTCAGGTGGCAGTAGAAGCGGTAACTCTGCGGGCGGTGAGAGGACCAACGCCGCAAGTAGCCCGAATGCGGCGGGTCCACGAGCTGTCACGTGCGAGGGCGCGCTAGCGGGCGCAGCGGCGAAAGACCACAACCAAGGCCGTGGGTGTTGAAACGCGGCTGAATCAACCTCAAATGAATGGACTGGGCGGGAATGAGAGAAGATGAGCGGCAGAACGGCTGCCCACTCGTTGTCGTCCTCGACGGTAGGTAGTGGAGTGGTGGATAAAGCCGGCGAGGGAGGCTGAGAGAACGGCGCGGGCCCGATAGATGCCTTCTGGGCGTCTAGTAGAACGAACACTTTGCAGATTGCAATATCCGAAGTCGCGGAGCGTAGCTCAAGTGTGAGCGAGTGTCCAGTGGATTCGCGTAGTACCATGCTGTGTTTTTCGAGTGGATGGGGTAAGACGATAGGGGACGATGCCGCTGTAGATGCGGGCGGCGAAGGTAAGCGCAAGAACGAGCTCGCAGCGGCTGCAAGAGCCACTATATGCGTTGGCAGCGTTCTGGCTGACTGGTGGCGAGTCTCGTACGTGACATTGAGACTGCAGTCGCTGCGTTCCCGTACAACGGCGCCGAGGAATGCCGCCATGCTCGGAACACTGTTTTCGTTGATGGTAAGAAACTCCAAGCGCGGAAGTGATATCTCCGGCACCGCCGCGCCCGACAGCGAACCTGCGGGTGGGTAAATCGACAATATCTTGTCGAGGCGGAGAGACTCGAGAACGGGGAGAGCGGATAGAAAGGAATGTAGCTCGCGCGGACTGGGTCGCAGCGCGGGTGAAATGCCCCCTAGCGAGAGAGTGGCTAATGTCTTTCCGAGGTCGTTCCAGCATGCCGACGCCCAAGGGAGAACACAGTTCACGATGTCAAGTGTTGTAAGACGGGGCATCTCGTGTTGGAAGAATGTTTCGGCGTCCTCGGGATCAAGCGACGGTTCGTGATGTGTTGACAGTACGAGGTCCGTTAGGCGTAACAGGGGCCCTTGCGGTAGGTAGCGTAGACGCCCTGCGAGTGCAGGTCCGGTAAGCGTGATGCACCGCGCACGGCCTGCTTCGGCAAGCAAGCGAGCTACGTGAGTCGGAACTGGACTTGACGCCATGTGCAAGTCCGAGGTGACATCAAGTCGGAGGTCCCGCGCTGTGCTTGCGCGAGCGAGCGCTGCGTCTACCCAAGCCGGCGAGTCCACACGAGTCGATATGTCGCGCCACAACGCACTATACGCTCGCGCGGCCGAGTACCATTGCGAGCACACATGCGAGAGCGGGCGCAGTAGCGAGGCCGAAGACGCGGGTACCTTGGCGTCCGGGATGAGGCCGTACTCGAACACGGCGGCGAGAATCTCGACGGGTAGCGTTTGCGCTATGGACATGGTCGGTTTCGGGAAGATTTTGCGAGCTGAAAGGACTCTATAAGCGTCCGTCATATACCGGATATGGTGAAACGCACCGGTTTGGTTAGGGCTGAGCTCGCTGCCTCCGGCTGACTCCACCACCGTTTGAGCGGGGGCTGTGCGAGGCTGAGCCGTGCAAGTGCCGGTCTTCTCGAGTGCGAGTAGGGAGATTAATATGAAAGTAGCGGCCTTAGAGAGTTAAAGAGAGGCAGTGGGCGCAGTGGTGGAGGAACGGGAACAAGATGTGAGGTGAGGACGGAGCGCCAGTGAAGTAACCGTCGAAAGTCGCGCACGTGGGAATTAAATGTGGCCCCGAAGGGCAGTTCAGAACCTGCGTCTCTCAACAGGCACGCACGTCGTTGAGGGTTATGTACACCTTTCGGGCAACGAGGTTAGTGCGCGTCGTCGGCTACCACCGAAAGGCTGGGCCGCCCGCGCTCGAAATTGTCGCAGACGATCCCCACGGCAGCGTCAGCGCGGCAGCAGAGGCTGCTTGCCGGCGCGCCAGAACCAATTTCGGTAGCCTCAAGGTAGCGCGTCCGTGATCTGATCGCCCATGAGCGCATGAGCAAGCTTGTACCGTTTCGACTTCGGGGCGGTCTAGACGATGCAAGAGCCAGACCGGCCTATCGTTACGCTCGAAGAGCTTGCACCCCAATCATCCCCGCAAGCTGCTAACGGACAAGGTAAGGAGATCTAGGCTCCTGCCGAAAGGCACACGTCCCTCGGTGCACACCGCGCACGGTCGGCCTTCGGCTCTCGGTATCTGAGCACTTGAACTGCGGGAGCGGTGGGTGCCAAGTCGACGCTGGAAACGTACAGAGTCGCTGTCAGGCGCAGACAATAGCGCGAGATCTTGACTGGTCTGGAGGAAGATCGCACGTCTGATCTGCTTTCATGTACGGACTGTTGGGTTGGCTTGTGCAACCTAAGTGCAAGGTTTGTCCGTAAAGAGCGCATCGCGCGGTAATTTGAGCTTGGGCGACAGGAGAACGCACAGGTATGAAAGGAACTATGGCCGCGAGATGAAGATGGGCGCGCGCGTTGCGGCTCCTTGTTTCTTCCCGCCATCTGCACTTCATCGTTCGGCAATTCCCAAGCCAGTCACTGCGTGGAAGCTGATATCGCTATTGAAACGTACAGGAGGACTGTTGCTATACGTGTGAGTGCGTGGGGTGAGAGCGCGAAGATGGACGGGCGAAGGTCTGAACGCCTCGGCGGACTCGGCCTGGGGAGGCGGTGCGCATGCGAGTCCAATGCGACTTGATAAGTCGGAAATGGGGCATCGCGCGTGCGGGTGCTTCTGTCTTCGCTGCCTACAGCTTGTCAATCTTGACATACTTCGGCGTGCGCATTGCAGCCTCGCGTGCTTGAGTACTAGGTCTCTAGGGGCCTCGCATCTTGCCGGAGACGAGTCTCCGCTTCGTCCCCCTACTTCACCTCGGACTGGCCTGGATCTTTGGCATGCGCGCTAAATGCCAGCATATCTTTCTCTGCGGCTTCCTGGTCTCGATCGAGCTCGGCTACTCACTTAGACGATGATCCTGAGTCCGCGGCTGAACTCTAGCCATAACGACCTTTGCGGGCTCTGCATTTCTATATGTGGCCCGCAGCTACTTCGCCGTCTTATGAGGCATGTTCGTTAGAGGATTTGGAATGTTCGGTATGCTCTGTGTGGCGCGCTGCATCGCCATAGATGCCGTCTTCTGGCTTCGATGCTTCGATGGCTCTTTCAAGCTTCCATACAGAGAGGACGGATAGCGAATGTCCGCCTCGTTGCACTTAGCCGTCATGCATCATGCATGACTCCCCTGTATCAGCATTTGCCTTGCGCTCAAGGCGTGTAGCGGGCTTTTGACGATCTACAGCTGAGTTTATAGACGATCTTTGATTACCGACGGCGTGACTCAAACGCCTATGATCGCCATCCTAACCATGTCTTGCAGCACACCAAAGCCACGATCAGACCATGACATGTCTATACGCGGCGATATAGCAATCTAGCCTGCACTTGATCGGAATTACACGCAACTCAGCTCGTCCATCGGCCGGTCTGACTGTTGCAGAGTCAGGGTGCTGCGTACGTCTTCCTTCAGCCAGCATACCCGAAAAAGCGCACTGATAACGCCTCTTCTCCCCGTTTGCAACTCCGCCTACAGCGTAGGTCAAAGGTGATCCCACCTACGGGCGGCCGCGTCTGCGAGGTCAAGGGCACACTTGTTCCTGGATATTCGTTTAGAACACTGCAGATCGTGGCTGAGTTTGCCTAGGGATTTTAAGTTGTGAGGTGAATCCAATTCCAAGGCAAGGCCGCCGGCAGGCTTTAGTCCAGGCGCGTGCCGCACTGCATGGCCCGTCTCTGATTCTGGGATTTGGGTCGGTCCACCTTCAAAGTTGCAGATGCCTGCAGCGTGCTATCTACGCCATTATGGCCAGTTCTAGGGCATATGGGTATCGTATAGGCCGATTAGTGTACACCAATCGGCGGCCTGCATGATCACCAGTCCGTAGTTTTCAGGCCTGGAGCTTGTTCATACACAGACGAGCTGCTCTGACTGAATCGTCGTGATAGCGATACTGCATATAGTATAAGTTCATACGGACCCTGAAGTATAGGCTGTGCCACCTGTAGCTGTGCCAATGAATGAATAGGCTGCCGTCGATCTCAGCCCTAATAAAATGAAATATACTGCTTCTATACTGTAGGCGTCGTGGGCGAATAAGTATGAGTATCACGCGTGTATAGGCGATGTTAACACTGTTGAACGTGCCTCTATCGAGCATCGTAGAGCTATGAAGACCAAGGCGAGGTGCTACGAACTTGCGTGGACGGTGATCGGAAGACCGGACCGCATCGCGCGGCCAGAACACCGTTCACGCCAACCCTTGACACGAGCTACCACCATTTCCTGAAATACACATATGCATCTGAATCCTACCCTTCATACCTGTATTCGACCTCCCTCTCAACTCAGTACGGCGCTATAATTGCTGAGGGAGACCGGCCCAAACATCTGCTGACAGTCAGAGCGAGCGCAAGCTGAATACTAGCGTTCACGCCTCGAGTCGGCAACTATCTTGAAAGCAGATATTGGTTGTATAGACCTGTGATGCATCACTCTGTTGGCATGAACGCGAGACCTGCAGGCATCGAGTCGCTATGTGGACACGGGAGACTATCGGCAAAACCGCTCACGGCCCGCTCAGCGCGGCGCTCGACGACCAGATGACCCTCGTCATCCCGGTTCACCGCACCCTTCGCCTTCTCGAACGAGGTCGTCATGATGTCTCCGTGCAAGCCCGCGGCCCTTCTCATATTGCTGAACACCCACATGATCTGTCAGGGCACGACGATGAGACCCTCGTGTTGGTTTTTATAGTGCTCTGGGAGCGACTGAACGTGCGAGACGGCCTCGCTGACCATGGCTTTCCTCGCACTGCTACTTGTGGCACTCGCCACCGTGGCAGATGCGCGTAACTCCTCTCTGAAAACGGTCGATCTCGGCTACGCCAAGTATCAGAGCGATGTCTCACTCGCAGAGGGCGTGACAAGTTTTCTCGGTGTTCGTTACGCAACGCCGCCTGTCGGTACGCTCTATTTCACCATGCTCTGCCATGTTGGACAGCACGCTCATTTCTAACGCAGGAGATCTCCGCTTTCGTGCGCCTCGCGCCCCTTCTCACGTCAAAGGGGTGCAGAATGCGACCCAGCAGCCGGACCAGTGCTGGCAAGACTCCGGAGAGGGACAGACAGCATACAGTCCGTACTTCAAGCGCGATGCAGACCCAGTGCCGTCATCTAGCGAGGACTGCCTCTTCCTCAAGTGCCTTCCTTCACTACCATCCAGGCTGCCATAGATGGGCTAACAGAAGTGCAGCGTTCATATACCGTCGTCGCTCGATCTCAGCAAGCAGAAGGTTGCAGACGAGGGCTTGCCAGTGCTTGTTTGGATACACGGCGGCGGGTACGTCTACGCTCAGGCAGCCTTGATGTGCATGCACCGTGTGTTAACTTGTCATTATTCAGATACGACTCGGGTAGTAATGCCTTCTATCCCGTCGAGCTCTTCGTGCGCGACTCAGGACACAAGATGATCTCAATCAACATACAATACCGCCTCGCAGCCTTCGGTAAGTTGATCCTACCTCAAGCTTCAATACCGAGCTCATTGGAATCGAAAGGTTTCTTGGCAGGCAAAGAAGTAAAGAGACATGGTGACCTCAACGCAGGCTTGCGTAGGTCCGGTCAAAATGGTCTGTATTGGCATGAGCTGACTGGCTCATTCAGTTGATCAGCAATTTGCCTTCAAATGGATTCAAGAGCATGTACGTTTTTTTTTACTCCAAACCATTACATTTGACCGCTCACTTTGCGTTCAGATACACAAGTTCGGAGGTAACCCGGACAAGGTGACGATCTATGGCCAGTCCGCCGGCGCAGGATCAGTGCTGCAGCATCTTGTCGCACACGGCGGGCACACTGAGCCGCCACTCTTCCGCGCGGGTATGATGAGCTCGCCGTTCCTGCCATTCCAGTTCGCGTACGATGACCCGGTGGTTGAGGTACGCCATTCGTCTACCGGGGGCGAGTCTGACACTGACGCTTTGTAGAATGTCTACGAGGCTCTGGCGAAGAATGTCAGGTCCGTGTAACGAGACTCGTGCTTGGTGACGTTGTCAATCTGACTGAGTCTTGTAGCTGTTCGTCTAGCAAGAACTCGTTGGACTGCTTGAGAAAAGTCAGTCCAGAGAAGCTCATTGCCGCAGATCTCGGTGTTGCCGATGCCAACTTCATGGGAACCTTCACGATGAACCCCGTCGTAGACGGCAAGTTCATCGTCGAGCGCCCAACTGTGACGCTACGCAAGGGTCATACGAACGTAGTATGTCTACCGATCTAATACAGTAGTGATTGGACCCCGCTGATCCAAGGTTGCAGGATACGGCGCTCGTCTTCTCTAATACGCACGAGGGCACGGTGTTTGTCAATCCGCCAACCCTGATTGCGGACAACTTCACGCTCGAGAGATATGTCTCGACCATGTTCCCGCGTTTGAGCCACAACCAGGTTGAGGCCGCGGTCGCGTTATACTCGGACCTGGGATACACCAACATCACAGACACCTCTGCGCTGGTCATGGGCGAATGTAAGCCATTGACCCACGTACATGATTTACACAGCTGACAATATGTAGCTATCTTCATATGCCCAGCGTACGATATTCTCGATGCATTCCCTAGCAAGGTTTGGAAGGTGAGCGCTTGAGCGGTAGCATGTTTGAGCGCGCAATTACTCGTCTGACGCATCTTGTTATTTAGGGTCTCTTTGCGGTCCCGAAGGGCATTCATGGGGAAGACTTGAACTACCTCTTCACGAAGTCCGTACATTTCCGCTCTTGCTCCCCCGGATTCCTCTGACGTGCTCCATCAGCCAAACTTTCTACGGCAACCCGACGAGCTTTCCCAATACCGATTTCCAGCACGCATACTCGCAAGCCTTCTTCGCCATGGCTGTTGCCTTGAACCCAAGTGCCGCGCCGGTGCCACCGGTCATCACCCCGAATTGGCCGACGTGGAGCAAGAGCGGACTGGAGATGCTCTTCAATCAGACTGAAGGTGAAAATCCGCAACCAGTCGTGCAGACGGTGAAGACCGATGAGAAGCTGTTGGAGCGATGCAGGTGGGTTCCAGCTCGTACAAATCTATGTCGGTCGAACGATAAAGCTGACTCATTTACAGCTTCTGGAACAGCGTCTCGAGCGCTATCGCGCAGTGAGATGACGGTCTGGCGAACATAATTGGTAGTCATGATGAGATACATTTTGTGGAAAGCGAGGATATGGAACGAAAACGATGGCGCGATTCGCAGGAATACAGATAAGATGCGCTCGGGGCTTCGTGCACCTAGTGATCCTTCACGCGCCTACAGACCTGCTTGTGACCGCCTTCTTTCCAGTGCCTAGTGCCGATATCATTGTCAACCATCGTAAATCATGAAAGCATGTAGTGACTTACGATACTTGACACTGGCGACTGCAGTAGACCACCTCGCCACACCCCTTGCACGCGAGCAGTCGTCCAGACGACTTGCGGGTGCTGTGCTCGCACTGGTCCCAAGCGCAACGCGACGGCAGGACGCTGCCCCCAAACTTGTTAAAGCGTGCACGCTCCTTCCTCTCGTCGAACCCTGCAACGACGCCGAGAGAGCGCCAATCATCGCGAATAGAATTACAATCAGAGTCTTCGTCATCTGCGAGGGAAGCACTATTCAGGTTATCCAGTCTAGGAAGCCATATCTTTCGCAGCTCCTGGCGGAACCGAGAATAATGCAGCGACTTGGCATGCGCTCCATCCTTGTTGCGACTCGCAGCCTGAGCGTTCAACACGAGCATCTTGAGGTAGAGTACGAGGGCGTTGCAGTGTGCTATTGAACGTTGAAGGTAGGATGTAAGCATATAAACCCAATCTATCATGGATGTAAAACAGATATTACATTTGCTGCTGGTTGCTCGGTGCGTCAATCCGTAAGCAATGAGCTCGAGCACACCAGAAGACAGTAGGCCCCCCAACATGGCATCTCCAGAGTCCATTGGTCCTAGCATACAGTTTCCCCCGAGTACCTGACTAGTTGATGGTAGGCGTGAGTACACTATCTTATACGTAGCACCGCATGGAAGTACCATATGAGAAGTGTAGCTTGATTCCAGACGTTTTCGTGATGTTCGTCCGATCCCGAATGCTGTTGGCGACGAAAGGCGGTAACGATGAACGTACAGAGTCCCGCCGTATAGAAGCGAGACCTCATCTGCCTAGTACGAAAGAAACCATGTAAGCCGCACATTGCGCAAGAGAGCCGCTCGTCGACAAGAAACCCGTCGTTCAGATCATCGCATATCCTCCTCGCGACGGTATCTGCGTCGAAATAGCGGAATATATCCTCGTACACTGACGTAGCAGAAGGTTGATGGATATCTGGAGTGGAACGGTCCTCCGAGGTACCTAAGGTATCATAGAGAAGAGACATCCCGTCGTCGTCGTTCATGAGATATGCTGGGCGGTAGAACCAGAGATTGAAGGCAAAAGACAATGCATCCAGAGATACGCCAATTTTACGGACACTGTGTCGATCGGTTAGAATAGATATGACATGTACCACGTCGCACTCACCTGAGCCATTGTGTAGCCAGGAGGAAAGTCGGTATGAAGACGTTATGCAGGTCACCTCGAGAATAGAGGCTTATCCAAGAGCTAGAGTTGAAGTCCCAAAGGGTGGAAAGTCGCAGTATAAGCCGGAAGATATCTTCTGCGAGCGCCAGATGCATTGTACGATCCTGAGCATGGGCGACGGTCAAGGGCTGCGTTATATTCCACAGTCCGGTTAAGAAGGACACCGCTAAGTGCTTCACAGACTAGCGAAAGAATGAGTGCGATCTAAATGGGATTGGACATATGACGCACGTCATCGATCGCCTCGGAGAGGTCCAGTAGCACGGTAAGCTCATTAAGACAACGACGAGCGGCGAGCTCATACGCTGCCCACGCCTGAATGTCAAGAACTACCGGTTCCACCTTCGAGAGAGCCAAGTAAGCCTGAGAAAACAGCCTGAACGAAGAACTCTGTGGGGACTCTGACAGCGACTGATTCAGTAGTGAGGCAGCCGGCGGCAGATCTTCCACACGGGATACGAAAACCTCCAAGCCGGACAAAGAAGTAGAACAGGCTCCTGTATTACGCGCTACAGAGTCGCCGCTGATTGTGGGAACCTCAAGTAAAGGTGAAGATGCTTCGCCGTCCGAGGGTGAGGAGGGCGTTGCATCAAGGTCGGTGTCTGACGTAAGCGCCTCCGAGGCTGCTGCACGAATGGAAGAAGAAGACTCCTCCAGAGCACAGGAAGTGGTCCAATCACCGATGGAAGAGGCGCGTTTGAGGATTGACTTGCGCTTGAGTTGATCGTCAGCGGAGGAAGTTGCCGCGACAGAAGCAGAGGCAGCGCAAGCCGTACTGCAACGAGAGACCGGAGGACTTGCGAAGGTGACTCTGCGCACGCATGAGGCTTGCGTAGAGAATGGAGTTGCAGTGACTTGAGTACTGGCGGGATAGAGGTGTGAATCGCTAATGGAATGGGCGGGCGGGTCGCTAGAGCGCGGCGTTGCAGGATCTGAGCTTGAGTGATCGCTTGCGGGACCGGCTGATTTGAGACGATCATCCGCGTCGGCTACCAGAGAAGTCGGGTTCGCAAGCAGAGGGCCACAGTCAATTCCAGTAAGAACCAAAACAAGGCTACGAAGAAGCCAGTAGATGGGATGAACGAGATAGAGTCCGAAGGATGTTGAGATGCTGCGCCAGGTGGTCGAATTAGAAAACTCGCGCCGATGAAGGTCACAAAGAGGAGCAACCGGGCCGTCTATGTTCTTAGTGACCATATGAAGCATCGACTAGGTAGGCGATGAGCGGGAGTGCGTACCGGAGGGTGGTGGTTCGAGTGCGAGACGCGACGCGCACCGTTCGGACGCGTCCGCATCCATCGGCGTCGCATGGCCAATTCGTAGTTCGCGTGTCCTGCCGACCGTCTCCGTTTTAACAGTGTCCCATAACACTATTGTTGCCATAAGAGACCTATAGGCCTATACAGTAGCAGGCGTGATGAAATCCTCAGCCTCAGCAAAGTACTTTACCGCATGCCCATTCAGGCACACATCAAACGCGGTACTACCGTGACATTTCAACTGGCAGTCGCACCCAACATTGTTTATTCAAATATGAGACCAAAAGCGAAGGTGACAGTGAAGACGGACGAGAAGCTGTTGAGGCACTGCAAGTAGTTCCTAGCTCGTATGGATCGGGTTAAATCGCGCAGTGAGTGGACCGTACGGCAGATGAAGTTCATGCGCATGACTCGGAGTGGAATTGGTGGTGATGATATGATACATGTTGCGAGAAGCGATGGTACGAAACGAAAATAATCGCACGAGACGAGTTTAATGGTTCAAGGCTTTGGGTACACTAATGGTCCTTCACACGCCTACAAACCTGCTTGTGGCCGCCATCTTTCCAGTGCCTGTGAACGCGTCAGCCTCCATGCTCGTACACCGTGAAGTGAGCGACGTACGACACTTGACATTGACGGCTGCAGTAAACCACCTCACCGCACCCTTTGCACGCGAGCAGACGAACATTTGGCTTGCGGTCGGTATAATACTCGCACTGCTCCCAAGCGCAACGCGTTGGCAAAGTACTGCCCCCGAACTTCTTGAAGCGCACACGTTCCTCCTTCTCATTGAATCCCGCAGCGACACCGAGATCGCGCCAGACTCTGAGAAGGGGAGCGTAGCCCAAGGTTTGGTCGTCTGAAACCCTGATCAGATTATCCAGGCCAGGAAGCCAGATCTTTTGTAGCTCCTGACAGAACCGGGATGTACACAGCGACTTGGCATGGGATCCGCGCTCTCTGCGACGTGTGGGCTGAGCATCGATTATAAGCATCTTGAAGTGGAAGGCGAAGACATTGCAGACTACTGTCGGACGTTAGATGTGGGCCCGCGTAACGAATATATGGGAATATGAGCATACCTGCGGCAGCATTGTCAGTTGCCAGATGCGTGATTCCATGGGCGATGAACTCGAATATGCCAGAGGACAGAAAGCCTTCGACATCTGTCGAGCCCGTTTTTTCTGCCATAGCCGCTTCTTCAGAACCAATTAGCATACGACTGAAACGCATCGAGCGTGAGTGCAACAGCGCCTATGTAGCAATTCGTGACAGTACCCTAACAAATATGCAGCGGCGTTCCAGACGGCGGCTTGGTATTTCTCCGATCCTGATGTCTGCTGGCGACGAAAGGCTTCGGTGATGGACGCACAAACTCCTGCCGTAAAGGAGCGAGATCTCATCTGGCTGGTATAGAAAAAGTACTGGAAGCCGTGAAGAGTGCGCGAGAGCCGGTCGTCGATGAAAAAGTCGTCGCCCAGATCGTCACATATTTTTCTGGCGATGATGTCTGCGTCGAAGCCATTGCCAGTGAAGATATCGAAGTACACGGTCGAGGTGGGAAAGTGGATGGGATTGAAATTGATAAACATCTCTAACGTATCATAGAGAGGACACTTCTCCGCATGATTCTGCAATAGATATGCCGGACGGTGAAACCACACGTTGAACGTGAAAGTCAACCCATCAAGAGTCACACTAGCCTGGCGTTTTCTGCGTCGGTTCATTCAGGTCACGGTAGCACAGATTAGCCATATCAGACTCACCCGAGCCAATCGACAGCCAGGAAGAAAGCAGGGATAAAAGGCTCGCGCAGATCGACTTGTGAATGAAAGCCCACCCAAGAGCCAGCGTCGAAGTCCCAAAACGACGAAAGTCGAAGCATGTGCCGGAAGATATCTTCAGCGAGCGCTAGATGCGATGCGCGGTCCTTAGAATGAGCGACAGTCATGAGTGATGTCGTATCACACAATCCGGTCAGGAGATTCATTGCTAAGAGCTTCGCATGCTGATGAAGTATAAGTAAGATTTGGACGATATAGCGTAAGCTGACTTACGTCGTTGACTGTTGGATAGTGGTCTAACAGTACAGTGATCTCACGAAGACAACGGCGAGCGGCGGACTCGTACATTGCCCACGACTGAGAGTTGCGAAGTTCAGTTTCCACTTGAGAGAGAGCCAAGCAAGTCCGGGAATAAAGTTCGCATACGGGACTTTTGAGGGCTTCTGATGATGACAGATCTAATAGCGAGGTACTCGAGGGAAGATCCTCCACGAGGGATGCGAACGCCTCCAGTCCGGATACGCGAGCGGGTCGACCTCCCAAATCCGTGTATCGTGTCCCAGAGTCATCGACAGGTAAGAGCTTAGACAAATCGGCGAGATCGGTTCCTGGAATACGCGCCACAGAGTCGTCGCTAAGTGAGAGCTCGGTACGAGCCACGGCCGGGACGCATGGCATCGGCACGGACGTTGCCGCGAGTCCAGCATCTTGAATGTCCGCGTCTGAGGCAGCTTGACCCAGCACAGAGCGGGGCTCGTCCACAGTACAAGAAGGGACTCGATCGTCTGAGAGCGAGGATTTTGTATCAAAATCGCGGTCGAGCGTACGCCCCTCCGAGACGGGCTGATGACTAGCAGGAGAGCAATCTTCTACAGCACAGAAAGGCGTCCGGTCGTCTACAGGTGATGCTGCCTCAGAGTGTCGATGAAGGTCGCGAGGAGGATTTTTCATGCCGTGCGTGACATTGCGGGCACCGGAAGCGCTACTGATCATATTGGAAGGTTGGGCAGGTAGGTGATGAGCGGGAGTGCGCGGGGAGGTGGTGGTCAGAGTGCGAGACGCGACGCGCGCCGTTCAGACACTTCCGCATCGAACATCGGCGCATGCAGCCTGCAGTCCGTAGTTCTTGCGTCCCGCCTACAGTAACCCTCGTTTCAATAGCATCTTATACTGTAGCACCATCTTCGCCATGAGGGACTTCTACGTCTACAAAATAGCAAGCGTAACGAAGTCCTCATTGCCTGCCAGTGCACCTCTGCCGCCGCTATATGATTCAGGCACAGATCAAACACGGTACCGTGACATCTCTGATCTCAACGAGTCGCGTCCTCGCTTCAGTGCTTTAGCACTGCCATCTTCGCCCAATCTCAAGACCTTGACCTCAAGCAGACATAATACAGCGTGTAAGCTTGTACTGGGATTATGGAGAGCCGGACTTGAGAGCGAAAGAGTCGCTATTTGGGCGCAAGGGCTCTTCTAACGCTGCAGTGTCAACCTGCAGACATATGCTCGCCACACCCATTCTACCCCACTTCTCGATAGCTCAATTGGCAAGAGCGCAAGACGGATGTTAAAGGAATGAGCTGGTTAGTCTTGAGGTCGCCGGTTCGATGCCGGCTCGAAGGATAGGGCGCTGTGGACGGGTTTTTTGTCGTCCATCTCAGTCTGCTCCTTCCTGCACTGTTGCTCGAGACTGAGCAAAGACGCATTTCGTAGGTATAGGTATCGGCCTGTGATATAGAGCCTGAAGTATAACAAGCCTTTGCGGGATGAAGAGATGGAGCGAGATGGATGCATGCATGCCGGATCTTTGGAGGCCATCTATGCGTGCTACGCCCATCGCATGCCATCCTTCGATAGCTCAGCGGTAGAGCGCGGGAACGAATTAATAAAAGCTGATATCGTGTGTTTCGTCCCGAGGACGCTGGTTCGATACCAGCTCGATGGACTACGAGATGAAGGATGTCTTTTTTCTACGCTATTCCCGAAGGGACCTCGACGAAAAGGTTCCTATTCTCGAAAGGACATGTGTACGCATGGATGCGAGAAAGGAAGTGGATGAAATGAGGGTGTGGAGATAAAGATATGAGTGTCCTGTACGGGATAAGAGGGCAGAGCAGAGCGCTTGCAACGAGACGGGAACGGGACGAGGAGTAGATGTGGGAATGCATCGGTACATGACGATGTATCCATTCCACGCCCATCCCATAACACCCTTCGATAGCTCAGTGGTAGAGCGCGGAATGCAAATGTGGCCTTCCGATTAGATTTCATCCCGAGGCGCTGGTTCGATGCCAGCTCGAAGGACTACCCAGTGGGTGAGGACCTTTTTATCCTGTTTGGCGTTTAAAGAGCATGAGCCTGACTGGCTCGGGGGAACGTTATGCATTCCAAATAGCAGCCTATGATACAGCAATAGTATACAACAACAACGCATCTCCTCGTCGTATAGGAAACACACCTCACCTCACCTCCTCCTACCCTCGTCGTCCCACCTTCTCCCCTTCATATCAACCTCCTTCCCTCTTCGTCCCCACGTCCTCTCCCTCCTAGCCTCCTCCACATCCGCACGATTATACATATCTCCATATCCACCATGTACAGTCGAAGGCGTAGCGATCGTACTCCCATCCGACCTCGCCCGTTCGGCTTTTTTCCGTGCAATCAGCGCTTGTGCCCTAGCGCGTTCTGAAGATCCTTGCGCGAGGCGTGCGGACGATGCATCATCCCCAGATGCAGATTTTCGGCAGGAAGATTGTCGAGAGACAGACGTTCGGTCAGGTCGCCGTATCTGTGCACGTATAGCAGCCACCGGATCCGAGCTTTCCTTCTTCGCTCGCGGTCAGTCCATCCCGCTTTCTTGCCTATTCCACCACTCTTGCCATCTTCTACCGAGTTCTTTGACGAGCTGTACCAAGAAAAGTAGTCCCTCTTTGGCAGATGAGTGGCCGTCGTTCGTTAGAGCAAGAGAAGAGGGGCTGGCAATAGGTGTAGACGGAAAAAGACTGGCAATAGGTGCAGGTAATACGCGAAGGATCTTAAGACGCTACGACAGGTTGCTGTGAATCTTCGACCACGTCGTTTGCTGCATCAGCGGTGCCGAAGGTTTTGATGGACATCTCGCAAAGTCTGGCAACTCTAGTGCGGTAACGAGCGAGAGGTTGTGGTTGAGAAGCAAGATGTTCGAAGCGCGTCGCCGGACAACGGCACGCGCGGACCGACAACCGGGGATGTCCATAGCATCCCGCCGACAGTGGCTCCCGTTCCGATAGCGTACCGTACTACTCAGGTGGTCATGAGCAACCCAAACACCGTCACAGCAGCCAGCATCCGTGGTAGAGAGCCGCCTATATTATCGCTGCCTACTGCTGCATTCAGGCACACATCAAACGCGGTACCGTGACATCTCTGATCTCAATGAGTCGCGCCCATCGCTTCAGCTGCCATGCCCACCTAGTTCAGGATGCTGAGCTCATGCGGTCGGCACAAAGTGTATGAGCTTGTAATGTTACGATGTAGAGGCGAACTTGATATCGAAAACTCCACTTTCGGGTGCAAGAAGGACTCTTCTGTCCAGTCGACATGTGCTCGCCACACTCATACCACTCCACCCTTCGATAGCTCAGTTGGCAAGAGCGCAAGATGAATGTTAAAGATATTGTATGCTTCAGTCTTGAGGTCGTCGGTTCGATACCGGCTCGAAGGATTGTGTCACGTAACACCTTTTGGCAGTGTCTGCTCTTTCCTGGATTATACACCATTGCTATAAACTGAGCAAAGCCACATTTCATGAGAATAAGCGTCCTTCTGTGAGCTATAATACCTGAGATGCAACAAGCGTCAGAAGGATGAAGCATGGAGCGAGAAGAATGGATGCATGCGGAACTTTGGGTGGCATCTATGCATGCTACGCCCATCGTATGTCACCCTTCGGTAGCTCAGCGGTAGAGCGCGGGAACGAATTTGAGGAGGCCGTACCAAATTTCGTCTCGAGGACGCTGGTTCAATACCAGCTCGAAGGATAATGAACGTTGTTTTTTCTCCGCTCTTCTCCAAGAGACCTTAGCGAGCAAGTTCCCATGCTCGAAAGGAGATGTGTGCGCATAGATGCGAGGACGGAAGTGGATGAGATGAGGGCGTGGAGATGAAGATATGAGTGCTTTGTATGGGGTGAGAGGTTGGTTGGGACAGAGCTGTGCTCTCGCAACGAAACGGGACGGGGATCCAGGTGTGGGAATGCATCGCTGCCAGGACGTATCCATACCGTGCCCACCCGAAAACATCCTTCGATAGCTCAGTGGTAGAGCGCGGAATGCAAATACGGCTCCTTCGATCCCGATGAATTTCATCCCGAGCTGCGCTGGTTCGATGCCAGCTCGAAGGACTTTCCAAAGCAACATGGATTCTTTTTATCCTGCTTGGTGTTCAAAGAGCATGAGCATGAGCTCCGGAAACATATGCATTCCGAAGAGCAGCCTATGATACAGCAATAGCATACAGCAACAACGCATGGCTTCCTCGGCGTATAGGAAGGGCACCTCCCATCTTACCTCCTCCTACCCTCATCATCCCATCGTCTCCCTTTCATATCGACCTCCTTCCCTCTTCGTCCCCACGTCCTCTCCCTCCTAGCCTCCTCCACATCCGCACGATTATACATATCCCCATATCCACCATGTACAGTCGAAGGCGTAGCGATCGTACTAGTCCCATCCGACCTCGCACGTTCGGCTTTCTTCCGTGCAATCAACGCTTGTGCTCTAGCGCGTTCTGACGATTCACGCGCTAGGCGTGCGGATGACGCATCGTCCGTAGATGAAGGTGTTCGAGAGGAAGATGTTCGAGTAGCAGACGTCCGACCAGGTAACCGTATGTGCGCCGGTATAGCAGCCAACGGATCCGAACTCTCCTTTCTCCTTTGCTCGCGTGCGGCCCATCCTGCCCTCTTGCCCTTCCCACCACTCTTCCCATCCTCTACGGCATCCTTCGAAGAGCTGTACCAGGGAGACAGATCCTCTTTCGAAGGTGCGAGGGCGAAACCGCGGTCGTCGTTCGTTAGGGCGGGTTTCTTGGTTGAGGCGCGGGCTGCGAGGGAGGATTCGTGCGCTTCGAGGTCTGCGAAGAGGTTTATATGGCCGGAGTCACCGGGTGGTGCAGATGGAGCTGCAGGAGTAGATGCAGGGGCAGACGTAGAGGATGGACCGGCGATAGCTGTAGACGTAGAAGGACCAGCAACAGGTACAGATGTAGAAGTACCAGCACCAGCACCAGCAGCAGAATCGATACCAGCTCGCTTCCTGAGAGCATCAATCCGCGCCTCGGCATCAGCCGCCAACGCGCGGTCATTGTCCTGCTTAGCTTCGGCTTTAGCACGCGCCTCATCCTGCCTCACGCGTGCGATATTATCCGCGCGGTAGGGATGATAGGACTTGTGGTGCGCGATGTTCAGCTTGCCCATCGTGACTACGGAACACCAGATGGAAGTCCAGGGTAAAGGAGAGGATTCGCCGAATTCGGCGGATATACAGGTTCCACGTGGACTTTCTATTGGGTCGACGTGGTCGTGCTTTGGACACGCCCATCTCTCAACTAAACAGAACTTGACCGCTAACTACGACCTACACGATGGCCGCCGCGGACGATGGCTCGCTGCTGGACAAGCTAGACTCGGTCGCGCCCACCCCTCTCCGCTCCTTCGACGCCTTCCCCAAACTCCCCGCCTCCTACAAATCCCGTTCCGAATCTCGAGGGCTCTTCACCGTCCTCATCGGTCTCGTCGCCTTCTTCTTGATCTTGAACGACATATCCGAGTTCGTATGGGGATGGCCGGATTATGAATTCGGAGTGGACGGTGGAGACGCGTTCAGTTATATGAATGTGAACGTCGATATGGTCGTCGCTATGCCGTGTCGGTATTTATCGGTCGATTTGAGGGATGTTGTTGGTGATAGGCTGTATTTGAGTAAGGGGTTTAGGAGGGATGGGACGTTGTTTGATGTCGGACAGGCGACGTTGTTGAAGGAACATCAGAAGATGTTGAGTGCGGAGGAGGCTGTTAGTCAGAGTCGGAAGAGTCGCGGGTTCTTTGGGTGGTGGGGCCGTAGTAAGGATAAGTACGGCAAGACGTTCAATTATACGCCGGATGGGAGCGCGTGTAGGATATATGGGTCTATTCAGGTTAAGAAGGTCACCGCGAATATGCACGTCACTTCGCTTGGACATGGATACCAGAGCAGGATACATGTCCCGCACGACAGTAAGTCCTGAACTCTATCCCATTGTTCGCCAGATTCGGTCTAATGAATTTCCTCTGTTAGAAATGAACATGTCGCACGTCATCACCGAGTTCTCCTTTGGGCCTTACTTTCCCGAAATAGTCCAACCGCTCGACAACTCTCTCGAAATCACACACGACCCATTCGTAGCCTACACCTACTTTCTCCGCGTAGTCCCAACAACTTACGTCGCCCCTCGCTCAAACCCTCTCGACACGGCCCAATACTCCGTAACGCACTACACTCGAGTCTTAGAGCACGGTCAAGGCACACCCGGAATATTCTTCAAGTTCGATATCGATCCTATACATCTGACGCTCGTGCAGCGCACGAGCAGTCTTGCTGCTTTCTTGGTCAGGGCGTTGGGTGTTTCGGGTGGAGTGTTCGTTTGCGCCAGTTGGGCACTTAGGATATCGAGTAAGGCGTTGGCTGTTACGGGTATTATGCCTGCGGATACGGACGAGCTTGCGCCTACGCCTGCTCAGGCGCGTGCGAGTGGTTTGCGGACTAAGTGGGGCGGCGAGAGTCTGCGGTAAGCTCTTTCTCCTTATTCCAACTCAAACACTATATTGATCGTGTATACAGCGCGCGTCCAGGTAGCATGGGCGGAACCGTCCGCCGTCAAGGCAACTCCTGGGTAGTCGAAGGATCCTCACCCTACGGCTCCCCACTATCCCCATACCCACCTTCAAACCCCGGAACACCCTACGCCGGCACCCCAGCATCACCCTACGCACCTCCAACAACCAACACCATCCCTCCATCGCCATACGCTCCTCCTCCCCCAGGCTCAGCATTCGGTCAAGGTCCCCCACCAGGTTCAGCTTATGCTCCACCTGCAAGCCCGTATAATCAACCGCAGCATGTTGTTGCGCCGCCGCCTATGAGTTCTAGGAGCGTTAGTGGGGGGTCGGCTAGAGGGTTGGGGTTGAATACGGGTCCGCCGCAGGGTGTTAGGAGTCCGTTGAGTCCGTATGCGCCGGGTACACCGGTTAGTAATGCGCAGGTTTTCCCGCCTACGCCTGCGAATGCTAGGTTCCCGAGTGGGCTTGGTGGACCGAGTCCGCCGCCGCCGAAGGAGAAGTCGGACTAAGCGGTAAAATGAAAAGAGGGGATACCAGTGGGCGAATGCCAGGACGAGAGGTGAAGGCGGCGGCGGCGGCGGACGATGGGGTTTTGTTACGCGGGTGCAGGTCGTGATTCGCGGTGCTATGTCAAACATGTTTTTGCGTCTGCTGTAGGCCGCAGTGTAGGTATATATTGTCGCCAGGACTGCGTCCTCTCGCCGACGTCAACAGGAACTGTATCTGGGAACCTATCTGCCTGAAGAGACAGGCGTTTGAGTCCAAACGCCGAGCAGTGTGCGAGAGGCTAAACGGCGTTCACGGTCGTCATTGCAGGAGGTGCGAATTTTCATTCATCATTAACTACATCCCCAACAGCCGAATCGTCACTAGAAGTTGTCCTAGCGCTGTCCGTTGCCAGTGCCGCTTGAATACCACTTACAGGAGCCCCTAGTCTTGGAGTCCGCGCAGTTCGCGGACGGGTCGATGAATCATGAAAGCCAATGGATAGGTCACCGGGTCAATCGCGGAAATGGCATCCGTACAGTTTAGCATACGTGGTTTCCGATGACTTCTTTGCGACTGGCGCGTACAGGTGCAGAACACACACGAAACATTCAGCATCGTCAGACAATATATCATCGCACATCGCATGAACCACGGGCATCCAACCACTTTGAGCGATCCTGATGGCAAACGAGTCAGATCCACTGACGAGACAGGGAAGAGCAGGCTTACCGCCTAAACCAAGTCAAAGCTCCTAAACCCTCGGATAAGAATCTGGCACCGGCGGATAATATCGTCGACATGGAATTGCTGAATGGTAGCCTCGGTGAGCATCAAAGGGTGCACTCCCCAGCCTAACGTGCTCAGCAGGCGTTTCTCCGGCAAGTGATGCGTAAATTCCTCCCAGCACCGACGGACGATGTGCACTTGCATCGGCTTGACCATGAACTTGTACTTGGCGAGGATATACTCCTGGAAGGACGCGTGGTGCCAGAGGACTTGGCCCTCTCTGCCAATGTACATCACGGCGTACAGCGCGTCGATGACCAGTTGCACAAGGTCCGCGTCTACTCTCTCCATGATAGTCACAAAGTCTGGATGTATGGCCTCAGAGGAGCAGAGTAGCAGCACAAGGATACGCGATCTGACGTTTTCCTCTTCACGATCGAGCTTCTTGAAAGCTTCGGCCATGACGTCTGCGTATAGATCGTCGAGAATCCCGTTAGACGATCCCGAGGACTCTGCGGTGCACCGCTTGATGATCGCCTTCAACCTATTTGTTTGTTCGACCTTCGCCAGTCGTCTGCCGAGGGGCATGAGCAGGCGAAGAGCGGTAGAAGCGTGGATGAAAAGGCCGTCAGCGATCCTCGCCAAATGTTCGAGATATTGATAGTCCTCCTCCCGGTACTCGTGCAGCTCTTCGCGCATATAAGTCAAGATTTCATCGTGAATCATGGCGCGTGAGACGTCGTTGAGGCGGTATACGGCTCGCTCGTTTTCGGGGTGACTCCAGAGTTTTTCGATCGTGGGGTGTGGGCGGCTCGTGATGAGGATGCGGAGACCCGGCAGCTTCTTCTGGCGACACGCAAGTGAGATCTGTCTGATGAACTCCGTTCCTGCGTCGTTCTCGTCCGGGGCGTCGACTACGATGACGATGGGATGTTCAAGAAGACCGGCACGAAGATGGGCGCTTTTTTGCCACGGCTCCAAGAGCAGTCCGGATATCTGCACTTCAAGTCTCTGGTCTCCGAGGTCGTGCGCGGACTTAAGGTTATTGAGAAGCGCAGACGCGTACGAGGCAGAACGCTCGGCGAGCCTGAAGGCGAGCGTGGGCACCAGAAGGCGTCCTTCGTGACTGTCGAGTTGGCGAGAACAGAAGAATGAGATCATGGAGACTTCCTTTGCCTCCTTCTGCAGACGCTCGCAGATGGTATATGCAATGGTCGTCTTGCCTTGCCCTGCCAGCCCTGAGATCCAGTAGATGGGAGGTACCTCATCGCGTGCGCTCCAGTCGGCGCGTGCCCAGGAGATGATCGACTCGACGATGTTAACGCGTGTATCCTTCGCGCAGCTCCTCCGCGCCACTCCATCCGGAGGCATGGAAGCTGTGTAAGCGGCAGATCTAGCACGACTCAAGTTCTGCAATATAGCCTCCTGAGGGCACGGCTATCAGGCGTATTCACACGCAGTATTGGCTCACCGCACCTGTAGAATGGCCTTCGTATCCTTCTCCACCGAGATTCCTATCTTCAGCTTCAGAGTTCGTTAGAGAGCCTCCTTTATATTGCAGTGTTATCAAACGCTGACCTGAAGCTCCTCTATAGACTCGGCAACCCTGTTGCATATAGTTTGGATCTCTTGCGCTATTCGTACGCTCTGGGCGGCACGGAAAAACCAGTTCTTCTTCTTCATCTCAACCAGTCTATGCAACGCCGCAGAAAGATTTCTGCAATAAGTTAAGTCCCAGCGAGTGAACATTCAAGTGTCCTCAACACGTGCCTGACGTAGATGTCATCCATGAACATCGATGCCTTCTCCTTGTCCCTTAGGCGTTCGGCGAGTATGCGCATCAGCCTGTTGAGGCGAAAAGCAGTGTCATTGATCGCGTCAGTATCAGCGTGCGTCGTCTACAAGACTTCGTCAGTTTGGTCCACGCCGCCAATTGTATGCACGCACCTTATACAAATCCAGAATCGCGAGAAAGCCTCCAACTGCAGACTTCAGAGGGGGGAAGGCGTCTGCAGACTCCTTTAACACCGTCAGCAGAACTTGTGCACCATCCCAAACGGCCGAGTCGATGCTCGCAATAATCCTGGTGAATTCTATTGACGTTCGCCTATAAGCTGGCATGCGCAGTATGTGAAATCAATGGGCAGTACCTGGACTATTGAGATCTGAAGGGAATACCGGACGCATGTCAGAAGGTTGATAGAGTTGTCAATGAAAACCCATACCGGGGATGGAGTCGTCTTCGGTCATGTAACATGCAGTTCAGCGAAAACAGGACTACGGTGCATGGAAGAAAGTCTAGTACATACCCCTCTGAGACATAATGCGATAAGAAATGGCAGGAGACGCACGATTGTCGCCCACTGGTGGTGGTGGGTGAGGGAAGACGAACGAACGGGTCTGCCTGCCCTAAGAACACCTGCCCCGTGTGCGGCGCAAAGCGATATCCCTTTTGGCGCATGGTATAGCGTCTATTCTGCGCAACCCTACACAACAACACTCATTGCCCCAGGAAGATCGAGAAATGCAGTAAGTGTGCCACGCAGCCTTGCAGTGCGGGGTATGATTACATCTCAATGAACCGATAACCCTTCGCGAGCACATCAGTGCTCTCCTAACAAAGGCTAGTCATCGACTGCTGACACACTGCACAGGGGAAAGCGGAGAACCATCTTATTTCTCGCGAGAAAGAATCAGACGGGGCATTCCGCGCGACAATCCTTCGTCCAGGGTTCACCTTCTGTGCGCGCCTTGTATCATACACTTCTAAAAGGCGGTGAGAATCAATGAGCGCCAGGGAACAGCCATGCATCGCAGTAGCATGCCAATTAAGCGCCTCCTAGGTTCGCTGCACAGATATTCATACAATGATAATGATACCATGAAACCCAGTCTGCACTCCAAATGTATCGCTCGCGGACTTAGAAGGGAGAACCTCGCGCGATGACACGCGCGCCGTACCGCGCCTCTGCGCCGCGGATTTTGAAAACGAGCGCACTGACACGGTGCGGTGTGGTGAGGCGCTTCGGAGCAGATTCACAAACACCACTGTTCTCAACACCGCACCCGACCGCGCAACCGTGTCTGACATTTCCAGGCAGAGTCCCTCACCGGTACTACCTCGACGCTTGTAGCACCGTATAGCTGTTTTCTGACTGGTCAACGAGACGTCGATTGGGAGGGGAGGGTTCGAGTTGTGCTGCTTTCAACTTCGTCCCGCACAGTGACTCTGGCAGTGGTAGGTATATGTGACCATCCGCCGTCCTGCGTCGACTAACCTCATGTCTTTCCTCTACACAGGGATCATCCCCGTCCGCAGCTTCATAGGATGATGCAAAAAATCGCATTCCTTTGCGGAAGAAATGGGTGGCGTGTCGATGCACGGGCGTGATGAAGGTGGTAGGAAGCAAGAGGGGAACGGGCAAACAAGTCGCATTTGGCGCGGATGTGCCAACATGGACAAACAACGCGCTCGGCTCGTCGACTGAAATGCGAGCCTCCTCCGCGCAGGCGTCCCCAAGTTCATGGCCTCAAAGGCCTCAGGCCTCAATCTCCAACGCCCACGACGACGACCCCCTCCACACCTGCTTGCTCTGAATCCATGCTCGGTTTCAAGAAATAAGCACGTAACGACAGCGCGCTCTGTTGTCGCTCGCTCGCATTCTGGCAACGAAGGATATACGCTTGAGCAGGTTCGGCGGTAAAGGCACGGTCAATGGGAGTGTTGTCGAGGCTGGGTAGACGGGCACGTACAAGGGGGGGGGGCAGTTTGAAAGACGAACTTCGTACCGAACCACGAGCAGGGCTCAGCGCCAGAACCTCGCGCTCTGACTTCTCATCTTGCATCATGTCTGTCAGTCAGAAGGTTGGCAGGGAGAATGTCGGGGCCGCGATGGAGTTAGAGGGACGAAGGGACGAGGTATTTGTGGTGTGCGTAGAGGCGCTCATGGTGTCAAGTGTGTATGATTGTCCGTTGTATAGGTTGTATTGGCTGAAAGAATATACAGCGTCAGATGTTGTCGCGCTATACTATATGCTCTCTATTCAATCATCCTGAATTATGCTCCTACTATGTGTGCACCAGTACCCCAAACGTTCCACCATCGGCTATCCGCATCCGCACTATGGGCGCCTCAACCGCCAGGCCCGTCCTCATGATATCCGACCATGTCGTTCTCGCGTCGCGGACATCACTCCCAGCCTTCCTTCGGATATATCTCGTCTTCAGTCTTCAGATCTACAATCAACTTTAGGCTCTCTATTACGGGAACCGTGCAAATGGACGCTCGAGATCGCCTTCTCTACCGAGCTTGTCCCGGCGTGCTCGTCACTTGTCAGATGGTGCATGCTCTTGCGAAGATTTCCTCCCACCATCTGGCTACAATACAACATCTGCCGCTATTCAGAGCTTCGGGACCGACACGTATCGTGCCCTCGAGGTTTAGCCGTCCGAGATTCGCCAGTCCCGTTGTTCAAAATCAACAAGCTTCTACCGAGCTGGAGCCTGAAGCTGTGCGCCATCCCTTGGGACGCTACTGTCCTCACTTTACCGCCTGTCTGGCCGACGTTTTCGACATCTGGCATCTACATCGATGTCCGTAGATGTATCGCATGAAAAGACCAGGCCTCGAAGACGTACTACGTGCAGGGTCGAGAGACATCCGCCTTCGCTCGACCTCGGATCACTCATGTTCACGGGGCCTGTAATTGCGCACGCTGGACAACCGGCCATAGGGCTTCTGCACAGGCTGCAACTGGCGCATGACCACAGATGACGGACGGAGGACTCGGAGTAAATCGTTGCTAAGATAGGCACAAGCAAAGACTGGATCGTCGAAAGCTTCAACTCTCGAAGTTCACCCATATACTGCTCTTATTGCGCGTACTATATCATGCGACACTACCGGTAGTGCAACTCGAGCTCGTCCGCCTTTCCGCCCATCCGCCCTGCAGGCATGTCTTCACTCAGGTCCTTCGTCTTGGTCGCGGTCGCTGCCGCACCCGCGCTTGCGGTATCCACCGTCGACCTGCTCATCGACCATGGCTACGCATCGACCGGCACCATCAACCTGCGCAGTGTCCTCGCTTCCGTAGCGACGCGCAAAGGGCAAACCTTTCACTTCGGCTCGACATACGACACGTACAACCCGAACGCGGACTGGACGGCGAATGTCTTCAGCACGTTCTTCAACCATGTTGTCGCGGAGAATGGATGCAAGTGGGATGCGACGGAGCCTAGCAACGGAGTAAGCGACCTTACGGAGTGTCTCGCCGTACAGAGCTATGCCACTAAGGAAGGGGACTCTTTCCGTGGACACAACACTTTTTGGCACTCCCAAACGCCGGTATGTGCTGCACCTCCTGTTTGACCTCGAGCCGCTCTAACACCTGATGGCAGAGCTGGCTCCCCGGCAGCTTCAGCGCAAGCGACGTCGTCAACACCATCATTCCGACCCATGTTCAACAGGAGGTTCAGGGAATGGGCGCTTCCGTGACCTCGTGGGACGTTGTGAACGAGATCATCGGCGACGGCGTCTCCAGCGGCATGACCCCGCTGCAGTGCGTGCAGAATAAGGGTGACTGGCCAACTGTAACCTCCGACGGCTCAGGCACCCCGCTCGTCACGGATCTCTCGTTCGTGTATGCTGCGTTCAACACCGCATACAAGTACGCTGGCTCTAGCACACGTCTCGCGCTCAACGACTACAACACTGGTACTTGAGCATTGACACCGCCTTCTATGTACAGCGCTAACACTGTTCCCATAGGCGGCAACGACGCAAAGACCGCGTGTTCGATCGCTCTCATCAAGGATATCCAGACGAATACGGCTATCCCTTACAATCGTCTCGCAGTCGGCTTCCAGAGCCACGTTCAAGACACGTACTTCGTGAGCAAGGCAGCACTCACGAGCACATTCTCCACGCTCGCCGCTCTCGGTGTTGAAGCTATGGTCACTGAGCTTGACATCTCCCTCTCCTCGACCACTAGCGACGAGTTGCGCTTCCAAGCCGCTATCTGGGGTGACTACCTCGACGTGCGTCTACATTCTATGATTAACTGTCTTCCTCGTTTACCTAACAGCATCCTAGGCTTGCCTGTTCGCCAGCAACTGCAACGAGTTCATCAACTGGGACACGCGCGACGACACGTCTTGGCTCGGCACATCCAAGGCTGGCACGCTCTTCGACTCGACCGGCAATCCTAAGCCCGCAGCATATGAGGTTGCAGCCCGCCTTGCATACTACGCGAGCGGTGGAGCCGAGTTGTGCGCCACGGCGCTTGGTACCGGGTCGTGCAAAATCACCACCACTGGTACTGGATCGACTACAACTGCGGCCACGACTACGACGAAGACCTCATCCGCACCGGTTGCTACGAGCACCGGCTCATCCGCCTGGTGAGTTCTCTCTCCCCCACTGCACACACTACGGCATGCTCAACCTCGGCGCGTTGCAGCTCAACACAGATCTACGGTCAGTGCGGCGGCATAGGCTTCAGCGGGTGCACCACATGCGCGTCGGGTACTACCTGCAAGTCTCTCAACGACTGTGAGCCACTTCGCCTCTTCTTTGTCTCCTCTCGATATGCTCACATAATGTTTTCAGACTACTCGCAGTGCTTGTGAAGGGTGACTCGCGCTATAATAGGCGCGTTCCAATTGTTGGCTTCATCGGTTTGTCACATTCGGAGGCAAACATGGGTTTTTGTAGGGTATTCAAGTATAAGTTGGGCTACTCGTCAATGGATGATTCATTCGCACTCGTATATTCCCTCGGCATTGAAGTCCCATACCGCCGATCTATACAAACAAGTTCTTAACAGGTACAGTATGACGATGAACAAGCTCCACTCCTTCAGCCCTACAGTATCTGTCTCCTAGTACTCCCCAGTTTCCACGCCTTCATCTTCGTCAGAACCTCCGCCCACATCCTCGCTCTCCATTTGCTTCGAACCTTCGCTCCCTTTCTCGTCAGTGTCCTCTTCCCAGCTGTACTTCCCCTTCATGTCGGGCAACTTGCCCAGCGGATCCATCGCCGTACGGTCTCCCGGCTTCCCGATGGCCACGACCATGCACAAGTCCGCATACAGATGGTCAAGCGATGCGTTATTGCCGTAGACTAGAACGGGTTGGTTGAGGCGTGTCCGCGATGCCGCATAAGGAGTCACCCAGTGGACTGCGCGATCAGGATTGTACAACCTATGACGCTCGTCGTAAAGGACCACCGCACCGAACTCCTGGGGAAGTTCCTCAAAGAGCCCAGTGTCGTACATCCAACTTCCCGGGAGCGGTCTGGTCATGAGGATCAGGAACTTGTTATACGCGGTCCGATCGTCGCCATCAGCATAGTTGTAGTCGCCGTTCCTTTCCCATTCATCTTTCTCTTCATACGCTAGGTGTAAACGCGTCGAGAGACCAAACGCCAGAGCCGCACGGTAAACAACGCCATCTGCACCCTTGAGGACACGCAAAATGTGCTGGAGGCCACGGCGCTTAGGATAGAATTCCTCCGTTAGCTCAAGGGGGTAAACGTGGCGCAGTCCAAAGCCGAGGTAGCCGCCGTTTGGCATGAATAGCGGATCGTCAAGCAGGCGCTGTAGCTCGGATTGAAAGGCGTTTTCCGTGTCCCCAGTGGGATGGTTGGCCGAGGGCTCAGTGACGTCGTCGTAGTAGAGGTTGTATGTGAGGGTGACCCGATACCCGGACGTGACTGGCAGGACCTCGTGCTCTACATCGCTGAAGAATGCGGCATAGCCGAGGCAAGGCTTGTCCGACGCGGTATGCGACACGGCGGCGGCAGAGTCGAACGTCCATTCGCGTCCCTGGTGGCGAAAGACGAGGGCGCCACCGGCATGTACGGTCGGGTAGACGAGTACCAGTGATCCGAACATGTGGTCACTGCGCGGGGTATCCTGATGCGCCTTGAAGAAGCCTCCCTCGCCTGCAGTGAGACAAACGTGTCAGGATACCAGTGTACGCAGTTTGAGGTGACACGCACCGTATACGTTGAGCTTGTACAATTCGAACCGAATGGGTCGCTTGGCATCTGCGCCTTCGAGAAGCGTCTCGCGAATGCCAGCGATGAGCGGGGTGCCCTCGGGTTCAAGCGGTGTGGCGAAGCGCGGAAGATCAATATTGCCCGCCTTGCGGTACGACTCGTCTGTGACGGTCTCGCTGCCACGCCCAAACGAGGCTACAGAGCAGGCGACCGCCAGCACGTCGAGCTCTTCCTTGGTCGCAGTGGCCGGGTTGATGACGCTGTCCATGCTCTAGGTAAGCAAGCGCACAGCACCACAGAGGGGGTCGCACTCACTGGGCACTATCGTTCTGGTCCTGGAAGAAGAGCTTGAAGGTGTCAACTGGGAGCGACAGTGATCCATAATAGGGGGCATTGTCGACGATAGTCTTATTCAGGGAAGAAAGCGCGTTGTTCGTGTACTGCTGCTCGGGAGTTGAAGGCATGAGCGATGAGTAGATGAGAACGATGGTTAAGATAGAGAGGAGAGGAGAGGAGACGGTGTACGGTTAGCTGTGGCGTTCAATATCGTTCTTATACTCCCGAGCACGCGAAGATCGCACGCCAGGACGCATGTCGATCGGCAAGGTCCAGCGGTGACTCCGATGCGAGTAAGAAGCTGAGTAGATGAAAACGTGTGATCCAATAGCCACTGGTGCCACAATTGATGTACTGATGCACGACTCGCTTGTAAAGACTGGCCCTGCTCGTCCTCGAAGAGTGCGAATGAAGGGTTCATCGTATACACTATGGACGATAGATAATCGATACAGTAGAGTCATCAAGATATAGGATTCTGGACCTCACCCAAGGTCACCGACTCGTGGTCGTAACTAGATCATGGGCACACCACTGATACTTACGTGTGGCGCACTGGCGCCGCGAAGGATGGGCACACGAGTCATATAACATGGAAATTATAGGGCGGCTCTCCCGGCAGTCTGTAGGCCATGATCAGCTGGATCATGATGGAAGAAGCCAGAAAGAAGCCAGACTAGGCTCACCTCGATGGGCAGCAATAACATCAGTATACTAGCGCCAAGGAAGAGACTGGCGGAGACGAATATGGGACTGTCCCAATCGGTCAATCAGATGGATATACGCCGTTGAAAGGGAACTTACGCGTTCGCGTTTGCAGTTGTGGTTGCACCGCTAGTGGTTGCAATCTTGATTACAGGAGCTAGGATGCCAAAAATACGATTCGTCGCGCTGGCGAGAGCGTCACCCGTACCTAAGAAAGACTATTAGTACACTGAGATATGTTACGCGTGAGCTGAACAAGACCAACCTCGGTGAGGGGCAGGGAACACCTCGGGCGTATACGCATACAACACTCCATACATCGCATTGGTGGTAAGCGAGCTCGCGCAGTTGTACCCGAGCACACCCGCCTGGTTGGTGGCAGTCGTGAATAAGAACAAAAAGATCCCAGTGAGAACAGTAGATATGGCCATGGCGAACTTGCGTCCACCGAGAACGAAGCCTGACTGACTGCGTCGAGTTCGATCGACGATGATGCAGGCAATGATGGAGCCGGGTACACCGAGGACAGAGATGATCGAGTAGTTGCGGTACGTCTCGTTTATACTACCGCTGCCGGATGTGCGAGCTTTGAGGTAGAGCGTGATGAAGCCTGTGGGTGCCCGTTAGCATCGATAGGAGACGGAGGCACTTGTCAGTCATACCGTTGAAGAGAGGATAGGCCAGGCCTATCAAACCCCACAGAGCTATCGTGATACTCGTGTTGATGGCCAAAGTACGTGTGGCGAATAATGGTTTGATATGTCCGAAGGATAAAGACGAGAGTGAATACCGAACAAGTTGCAAGGGACTCAAGCCGCGCGGTTGATCCGACACGCCACCGACTGCTTCAAGTTTCTCAAGCGTCAAACTGATCGTACGTCCATTCCGCGCGGCAATGTATTCAAGCACCTTGAAAGTCGTCAGAGCGCATCCAAGAGGATTTTCGAGAGGTGAACAAACCCTGATGGCGTCCTCATCGCGACCCTTGGCGACAAGGAATTTCGGTGACTCTTGGAGTTTGAATAAGAAAAATCGTGCGATGAACATCGCAAACGTAACCCCGCCGCTGTATGCCAGATGAGTCAAGGACAAGACCCGACGTGTCAGTACATACAAAGTGTAACTTCATGATTTCGTCAGTACACAAGAGCTAGATGCTATACGATACCGTGTACATACACGGAGTATCTCCAGCCCATGTTGTCGGATTTCAAGCAAGGATTCGCGTCGCTTGCGCAGGAAAAGTTGTCGATGAGAGGCCATGCGACAAGGGAGGCGAAGAGTTGACCAAAAGCCCACCACGCCGAGAGTAGTGTCAGAAGCCATTGATGGGTTTTAGGAATCACCTCAAGAAAGATAGCACCTGCAACGGACATCAGTAATGATAAGACACGCTCGAAGCAAATTCGTCGCACCATCGACAGGTAGGCTGCATTGGACTATCAGCAAGTAGTTTATGAAGCTAGGGCTTGGAATACACGTACTTGCCGCCTACACCAAACCCAACGCATGCAAGTAAAGCTCCGAGCTGCGTGAATGTGCCCGCGCCACCCGCAGCGATACCGAAGACACCTGCGATGAAAAGCGTGATGTTGAATGATAGCCGCCGACCTATGACGTCCGCCAAGATGCCCCAGGTAGAAGCGCCCAAGATGAGACCGGCATATAGAGCAAGAGTCGCGTACTCGACGTGGGAGACGGGAAGCTCCACCTGAATCTGCGGGAGGATAATAGCAACAGCTTGTAACCAGATGTCTATAGAGGCGCCTAGTGAGCACAGGAGCTCCCCAAAGGCAATTAAACGCACTATCTGCCATCCAGCCGAGTCCAGTGAGCATGAACACCCCCCACTGATACCGCCCGAACCCAATCCTGAGATATTGTAAGACTATGTCAAGGGTAGCCCTTGTAACAAGACGCACTCGTGCTGGAAGCACTCGTTGACTGCTCAGGACTATCAGCTCCTCGAAGCTATGAACAAGGATGCAGTGCGTACTGAGCTTGCTCTTGATCTCGTATGTTGACGAGACCGCTGCTCGCTCCTTGGCGTAGTCCTCGGACGAGACTGTGTCGAATGTGTCGAGAGCGATCTTCTTGTTCTCGTCGAGTCCCTTCTCCCCAGAGCGTACATCTTTCTCCTCGTCCATCATCGTAAACGTCGAAGAATAAAGAAGGGGAGAGCGAATATGACTGTAAGAAAGACACACAGGTGAGGTTCAGACCAAATTCGGGGAGAGAAGTAGGGTACATATGAGCGGGTTCCAAGCAGCGCTCATTAGGATGCATTGCTTGTGATGCTCCTCAGAAGGCGCGCAACGCCATGCAAGTTCATTACCGGAATGGTCGCGTATCCCGCAAAAGGAACGGCATCCATTCCGCGCAAGCCGAGAGACACACGCTCGCAGTTCGGCATTGAAGACGCCAGTGACCCGCACGGAGTAGATTGCTCCGAGCAAGACTGTCTCTGGAGATGGAGTTGCTGAAAGTATCGGTACTGTATGAGCAGAATAGGCGATGATTGGGACAAATATATTTCTCAAGCGCGCGGTGGTGGATCGTGACTGAGATGCGATCTCCACGGCGGCGGCCCGGCAACTCCCGGCAACTTGCGCGTCCAATTTCTCAAACCGCGGCTTCCCTACGAGCAACGACCACATTGTTTTGTTGACGCTCTTGGGCCCCGCAGAACGTATCCCATAATCCAAACGTTGCTCGAAGTTGAGTCTCTGGCTAGTGAAGGAGGCGCAACGCCCTGTCTTCCGTGCACAGTGGTGTGCATCTGGAGGCTATCCCGTCAGCACACCGTATTGAACTCGCTCATCATCCACGTCCGTTTGCTGACACCCGGCGCGCTTGCGCGAAGGAACCGGGAGCTTCTCTCACGAATGGCGGATCGCCCATGGGTCCCCCAACGTATAGCTTGCTCCAGCGATATATCTGGCAATACGTTTACCGAACTTCAGTGCATATGTGTCATGAAACGTGCGGTGGTGGCTCTCTGTCAAGATGCGATGTTGATGGCTCCGCGGCATGGGCACAGCTTACTATGATCCTACGTCTAATAGGCCTCTCTGGCAACATATCTGGACACTCAAACCCTACATGAAACCAAATAACTACACCCAGTCGACGGATCGCCCAAACCAGGGAGGACGCTACGAAAGTGGTAGGCGTAGCGCATGGGGTGCGGGTCTGTCTGATTTCGAAGATATCTTTCCGCTCTTTACCGGGCATGCGCCAACAGCAAGAAGCACGCGTCCCGCAGGCGGGACGAGTACCTTATAATTGAAGCTCGAGTATCCATGTTTTGCGCAGCATCGGAGTCTCCCCGCTTTACCAAAAGATAACATGGCTCCATACTTCACGTCAGACGGTGTCCGAGCCCACATTTCGTGAGTGCGACATACACTCGCTGAGTGAGTATCCAGTACTGACGCAGACTTGTGACCGTCTTAGCAACGAGTTGTGGGCTGTAACAGCCGCTGTTGGGGCTTGCCTCTGTTTTCCCGTTCTCGTGGTCATCGCCGCGATGTATAGCTATTCAGGTTCAAGGGCCCACTTGGACCGCGTCAGCTTCCGTCTTATACTCTATTCCTTGATTACCAAGTCAGTTGCATTTTTTCCTTTCATGTTAGCGAACAAGATCGTTGAGTCACCTTCACTCCAGCATGCTCTTTGGGATCGTCAGCGCCATCGCGGGGACATTGACGGCATCAGGAAAACCCCTCGGTGCCAAAGCAGCCCAAAGGCGACTAGAGTAGAGGCTGGTTAGTTTGATGAACTAAGGTGGCCATAACGGCCTAAATCCGGGCCAGGATTAGCCAGGCAGCGGCCAGCAACCTTGTACGACACATCACGGCATGGCTTTGGCACAGCTAGAGCTTTAGCGTCGTTAGTTGCAAGCAGCCTAAGATGGCTAGGATGGCTAACACCGACCGAATCTGCACACGCATCGCGATGAGGCCTTGAACTAAGTATGGTCCGCGAGTCCGAGGAGACTCACGCAGATGAGCATCTGAGGATGCCGGAGGTGTCGGCGGGTCGGCCTTCGCAGCCCTTGCATACGATGTACACTGTATTGGTATTGCCCCTCCAACAACGCCTAGCTTCAGTGTGTAGGCGGGAGTGAAATGATGAGGTCGGACTTGGAAGTTCCAGGGAAGTCGGCTGGTCGGCCGGGCGCGTGCGACGTGGCTGCCGTGACGCGACTGCTCGCGACTTGTCTTCCACCGCCATGGTGACGCGCGCGGGCAGCGAGTGATTCCCGCCCGTCCTTTTCCTTTCTGCCCGCCATTGCGGCTCATAAGTAGTGCATCGTCACTCCCGAGGCCTGACTTGCTGTCTTGTGATGGGCTGGTGGCTTTGAGCCTGTCCAAAAGTGAGTGCCACCGGGAGTTTTCGTAAAGTCGCTCATCGCGCCGGCGCTGATTGCAGTTTATACCAGGCTCTTTTAATCAAGGTCGACGAACCCATCTGACTCTTCTTCGCTACTCCCTCCTCCCTCGTCTTAAGCTCAGACATATCCCGTCACATCGTTATCCTGGCGGAGGGAGCTCTTCTTCGCAGTGTCGCGCGATAACATCACATTCTTCCCCATTCAAGAAGTTTCAGACCCACTGCACACGTCTTTTCACACATTTTCCAACTCATTATATGTACAATGCTGTATGTTGATATTGCAATAGCCGCCATTATTACGATAATGGTGTATCCGGGATCGAAAGACGAAGAACCAGCAAAATAAGTGTGACTAAGTGTGCTAAGTCCGAGCTAAGAGGGAGGGAAGATGCTGATTAGAGGACCCTCTAGTTCAACGTCTAGTCATTCTTGGGGCTAACTTGGTGCGAATTGGCCCTAGATTATCGGGGGGTAACCTAGCCGTGCCAAAGTCACCTAACGGGTGTTTTTGGCCGTGGCTGGTTTCTTTTAGCGTGTTTTGGCACCGAGGGGTTTTCCTGATGGGGGCCTAGTGTTGGCTGTGGACTGGTCATATTTCTTCTACAGGTAAGAGACCGATTCTTGGTCAAGTGATGCCAGTGACTGACCCTGTTGTCCGTCTTATAGCTTACACTTCAGCTGTCCAGTTTCCTTCTATTCTGCATCGCCCTAAACCTTCAGTCAGTTGCTTCTTGTAACAGAGAAGCCATGGACATTGACGCCTCTCAGACTTGTTGTTGTACACGGCGTGAGGGGGAAGCATCTCGAGAAATATTACGTTGCCTGCTCAAGCATTATGTCTCTGATCTTGACGATCCCACCATATGCTGCAGGGCAGTACGGGTACGTTCTCGTGAATCTGCACTTCATGAAGACGTTCTTGACGCTGCCATACCACAGCTGGGACCCTCTGGAGTCTGTTTGCTGGTATACCAATGATAACCACCAGCAGCGCCTTGCGTGGCAGATCGGAACACAGCTTTTCTGGATCGCATTGACCGTGACGGGGGAAGTGGTCACTGCGTGCACTGTTACCGTTTATATGCTCAGAGCGCGCGTATGTGATGCCTATGATTCCTGCGTTCGCTCGTCATTGATACCTCTTCTCAGTACCGTCAAAAGCGCATCTTCTCGGCTGCGACGCTGTCGAGGTCGTCCCATTCATCACAGCCTCAACGAAAGAATCGATCTCTGTTCAATTCGAGCATAACGTCACTGAAACCTACGTCTATTCATGCTAATACCTACGCGCATGTCATCGCGCGCATTGGTACGTCGATGTTACCTCCAGGTCAAGAAGTAAAAGCTGACTTGACTCGATGTAGCGCTGTATCCGGCTGCCTCCTGCGTGATCAACATGACCAGCGTTGTCACTGTCATGCATTCAACCACATCGAATGGTATTCAGAACGCCAACGTACGCGCGTTCTGATTTTCATTGCGAGGCCTCCCGACGTTGATCTTGTTCCATCTAGGACTATGATATCCTCCTGCTCAGCGACTTCCTCTATGGTGGTCGCGTTATAGTCTATGCAATACTAGCAGCCACAGACATGGTACGACGGCACTGGTCTCGTCGCACTAAACAGACAACTGATCTATCCCGTCGTGTAGGCGTTGATCCGTGCTGTTCGCGCTTTCGTCGCGCACCACATGCACTGGAACTGGGGCAGCACTACCATATCGCGCTCTCATACGGCCACTGGGACACGTATCAGTGCAGCTCAAGCGCATCGCAAGGGTCTCGCTGTTCAAGTAGAGCTGTCGACTTTTGTTTCTAGCGATTGCGCCGATGGTGGGTCGAGGGCCAACCTGGCAACTGACAGCAAGACCCGACATGACATCGAGTCTACCCAGGAAGCTATCGAAGATTCCACTGGCGGTCTGGGCGAAGATGTCCAAATTCCTCCACCTGCGATGGATAAAGCAGAACGAGGGGTGCTCACCGACCTGAAGCATACGGACGAGCCGTCTCTCAATCAGCCGAGGACCGTCGCATTCCAGCTCAGCTCACCAATCACCTCGTCATCGCAGAGCATTCTCCATCGTCAGGAAGAGATGGTTCGGGAACAGGCCGAGGAGGAGGAGTTCATGAGGATCATTTGATCCACGCCGCATGTGGACCTGTGGTTGTCTTGCCCCAACTCTCGTATATCTCGTAATCCAGTATGCGTTTATCGTAGTGACAGATACCCAAACTCTTGTGTATCGTTGTGTTACGTAGTAAACCCTTTGAGCGCTTGAGTCCCATGCCCTTGCCCTTGTCTTCTCGTCTAATGTCATCGACAGCCTAGGGCGGCGGCGCTCAACTGGGACTCGTCGCACACATCGGTGCAACCGACCAAAGGAACCAAGCTTCACGAGCTGGAGTTCGCAGGGCGTATTCAAGCTGGAGTGCTAGATACAGCAATGCTCTTGAGTGAATCAGTGATGCTCAAACGAAAGACAGGATAAAGCATGACAGTGACTGGTGGGCTGCGGCGCGCGGCGCGCGGCGCGCAAGGCCGACCGACGCGTGCGCTCGTCGCGTGCGGCGATTCGTTTGACTACCACCACGACCATCATCACCTATAGTGCCAGTGGCTCAATGGTCACAATGCCGCGGTAACCCTAATGAAGCAGGGAGGAGAGGCTTTGGAGTGTCGTTCGCTGACGTCGAGGTCATGCGTGGCTAAGAAGGATACTATTCGATCTCCGGCTATGGTATCGAGCCTGAGCGCATCTTTATACATGCGTCTATTGCGAGTCTCGGTCTATGAAGGGTCATGTTCTTCTACAACGTTCACCGATCACCAGATGCAGTCTGTGTCGTCGGTGGTGCCAATGTAGAGATCGAACGCCACGATGGGCTTCGACGAACTTCCTCATTCAATCATGCGTTGACGTCGGATTGGTGAATTCACTGTAGTGTGTCCTATCGATATCCACTAGCTGACCGAAGCAGTAGACATCCCACACATACGTGGACGCAAGAGGCCGTCGCTCCCCATCGACACCTCACACTCCAAGATGCGGGTGGATGTAGCGCGAAGGCTCTCTAATCCTGCCATGCCTAGAAGCTGGTGATGGGCCCCTGTAATAGCCGCAAACGTCGTTCGCACATTCGATGCGAGACGCTGGGCCCAACTCTGCCCACAGACAGAGTCAATCCGTCTTCATATATAATCAGCACGTCCCTGCTAGAATCACCTCCCAACGTCTTCATCTCCCTTCACTATTCCATAATGCCAAACGTTGGACTTCCCCCCTTCCCTGACCGCATTCCCACCGTTCCTCTAGTGGTCATCGACTATCAGCTCGTCAAGGCCGGCCACGCCTCAGAGATTGAACGTCTCTTTCATGCCGGCAAGGAGCTGGGCTTCTGGTAGTGAGTGTCGCAGCATTTGGTTTTCAACGACATATACTAATGGACGCAGCTTGAAGAATCACGGCGTCGAGGACAGTACCGAAGACATGTTTGACATGGGCGCAAAGACCATGGATTTGCCCATGAAAGAGAAGATGGCTTTCGAGCAAGGAGACAGCGGCCGTTCCTTCGGGTGAGACATGCACCGTGCTTCTCGCGGCCCAAATTCTGATATGACCTAGGTATAAGTGTGCCGGTGCGGTGGCTACAGACGAAAACGGCTCGCCTGACACCATCGAGTCCATCAATATCTCGCGTGACGATGCTCTCGCATGGCCTGAGGTTGTTCACCGCACATACCCTTCTACCGTGAATGATTGCATGGACACCACCATCAAGCCATTCATCGAGAAGTCCGTTGAGATCAACAACGTCTTGTTGGGCGCGTTCAACGAGAAACTTGGCCTTCCGGAGGGCACGCTCGTCAGCAAGCACGCGCTCCAAGAGCACACTAGCAGCGAAGCTCGATGCATCAGAGCCCCTCCTAACCAGCACCTCTCCAATGTCAAGGTGTCGCTTGACGCGCACTGCGACTATGGCACGATTGTGAGTATACACACTTGTATAAGGGCACGTTATTTAACGGCTCCTAGACATTCTTGCACAACCGTGTCATCGGAGGTCTCCAAGTTCTCCTGCCAGGAACGGAAGAATGGAGAGCTGTCAAGGTCTGCTTTTCCGATAGGTCTTTTTCATTTCTCTCGCTCACCGTCGTACAGCCCATTCCTGGCTATGCCATCTGCAACCTCGGTGATGCGATGGTGATCTTCAGCGGCGGAATCTTGCGCTCCAACATGCATCGTGTCGTGTACGCATGTTCTCACAAACTGCCTCTACATCTTTGCCTTATTTATTTTCCCAAGGCCGCCTCCAGAGGAACAATCGCACCACGAGCGTTGGTCCATGGCGTACTTCATGCGCCCTGGTAACAGTGTCGTCCTCGAGCCGCTCGATAGCCCCATCATTGCCGACGCAGTCTCAAAGGCTGAACCGGGCAAGTATGATACCGGTGTGACGGCGAAAGACTGGTTCGAGCGTCGCATCCGCAACCGCCGTCTGGCCAATCGTAAAGTGCGTTGATATGTACAGCTTGAGCGCGCATTCAAGTCGCTTATCTATATCTTGCAGGGGCCCGAGACGTGGTGGGCCAGTCGTGGCACGGAGCACAGCGGTAACAAGGTTGCAGTATCCTATGACTGAAGGCACAAGAATCGTGTGAGAGAATTGTTACGAGCACACCGCGCGCTTATTCCTTCGCGGAACTGAACGGGTAATACGAATTTCGAAGCTTTTGACCATTGGTGCGGATGACACGGCGTGATAGAAGTTCAAAGACGGTAGAACCACATCTGGACTCTGCAGGACGCTTGAGTGGAGGCGTGAGTAAGACCCCAAGCAACGTGTGAGCCGAACGTCATCGCGCGTATCAGTGCCACAGCTAGCACAGACCCAAGTCGCCATGGACCATGCCCTTATAACAGGTACGACTGGATGAGAGCTTCATTATGTACAGAAGATGATGGTTACAATAGAGTCATCAAGGTACGGGACTGAAAATCTCCCTCGAGTTCGTAGATCAATTGTGTGCGTGTGGCGCACGAGCCGTCCAGAAAGGTCCTCAGTACATAAATTTACAATGCGGCTTTCCCCGCAGTCTGAGAGAACATGATTAGTCAGGGCATGGTACAGAACGCCATGCTTGGCTTACCTCAATAGGCAGCAATAGCATGAGTATGCTAGCACCCAGGAACAAACTCGCAGAAACGAATATAGGGCTGTTTGTACAGTCAGTTGTCTGGAACCGCGCCTTTGAAGGACACTCACGCGTTGGCGTTTGCAGCCGTCGTTCCACCGCTGGTAGTGGCAATTTTGATTACCGGCGCTAGAATGCCAAGTATGCGGTTTGTGGCGCTAGCGAGAGCGTCGCCAGTACCTGCGCAATGGTTTAGATTTCTGGTTCAAGAACATTATTAGCCAAAGCAAGACTGACCTCGATGAGGTGCAGGAAACACTTCTGGCGTGTATGCATACAATACACCATACATCGCGTTCGCGGTCAGTGCGCTGGCACAGTTGTACCCGAGCACACCTGCCTGATTCGAAGCTGTCGTAAACAAGAACAAGAAGATTCCAGTAAGGGCGGTAGATATAGCCATGGCGAACTTGCGTCCGCCAAGAACGAAGCCTGATTGGCTGCGTCGCGTCTGGTCGACAATGATACAGGCGATGATGGATCCGGGTATACCGAGTACAGAGATGATGGAGTAGTTGCGATACGTCTCGTTTATGCTCCCATCTCCTCCAGAAGTGCGAGCTTTGAGGTAGAGCGTGATGAAGCCTGCGGGTGTTTGTTAGCACCAATGAGATACAGAGGCGCGATAAGTCTTACCGTTGAAGAGAGGATAGGCCAGGCCAATCAATCCCCATAAAGCTATCGTGAGACTCGTGTTGATAGCCAAAGTACGGGTTGCGAAGAGGGGCTTGATATGTCCCAAGGAGAAGGACGACAAGGAATTCCGAACCAGCTCTAAGGAGCTCAAACCGCGTGGTTGATCAGATACACCGCCAGCAGCCTCGAGTTTTTCGAGCGTAAGAGTGATCGTACGACCATTGCGCGCAGCAATGTATTCGAGCACCTAACAATGGTCAGATCGTAGTCAGGGATTTCCATAGGCGAACCGACCTTGATAGCTTCTTCGTCACGACCCTTGGCAACGAGGAACTTCGGCGACTCCTGTAAGTTGAACAGGAAGAACCGCGCGACAAACATCACAAACGTTACTCCGCCGCTATATGCTGGGTAAGTACTCCATGAAACTCCATGTAGTGGTATAACGCACTATAAAAACCTGTGCGCGAACTTAGGTCAGAGCAATCAAGATTGCAAGTAATGAGAGAGACGTACAGGGAATATCTCCAGCCCATGTTATCGGCTCTCAGACAAGGGCTTGCGTCACTCGCGCAGGAGAAGTTGTCGATAAGGGGCCATGCGACGAGAGAAGCGAAAAGTTGGCCCACGGCCCACCATGCCGACAGTAGCGTAAGAAGCCACTGATGTGTTTTGGGAATCACTTCGAGGAAGATAGCGCCGTCTACTGGTAGGCTGCGCAGATGTTGTCAGTCTCTCGCGGGCCAACATATCCTGAGCATGAGTAACGTACTTTCCACCGACGCCAAAACCAACACAAGCAATTAAAGCACCCAGTTGCGTGAAAGTGCCCGCGCCGCCCGCAGCAATGCCAAAGACGCCCGCGATGAACAGCGTGACATTGAATGATAGCCGCCGACCAACGACATCAGCCAAGATCCCCCAGGTAGAAGCGCCGACGATAAGGCCTGCATAGAGGGCTAGGGTTGCGTACTCGACGTGGGAGACGGGAAGCTCCACCTGAATCTGTGGGAGGATGATAGCCACGCCTTGTAACCAAATGTCTACAGAATGGGCAAGTGATGAGCGTCTGATCGCTCAGAACAGAATGTAGTCTGACGCACTATCTGCCATCCAGCCGAGTCCGGAGAGCATGAACACCCCCCACTGGTATCGTCCAAATCCAATTCTTATATACGGTCAGGTTGAGTTAAAGATGGTTCATGTAAGTACGCACTCGTTCTGGAAGCATTCGTTGACTGTGAGGACACTGTCAGCGTCACGAAAGTGTACATGAGAAACTGGTACGCACTGAGCTTGCTCTTGATCTCGTACGCCGACGAGACTGCTGCTCGCTCCTTTGCGTAGTCCTCAGATGAGACGGTGTCGAAGGTGTCGAGGGCAACCTCCTTGTTCTCCTCGAGCCCCTTCTCCCCGAGCTGTGCGTTCTTCTCTTCGTCTCTCATCGTAAAATGAAAGGGAAAGTACAGAGATGGTGGTAGGAGAAAAGCAATGAACCAAAGCGAATCCTGACCCCGGAAAGAGAAGTAGGGTGCGGTCAGTTCCGCGGTCGCTCACGAGGATACATTTTTTTCTGATGCTCCCGACAGCTTCAGGAAGCGCGCATTTGCTTGGTACGTTGCCGGCATGCCCGTATATGCCGCAAATGGAAAAGCATTCGCCCCTCGCAAATCGAGACAACGGCCGGAGGAGCCGTGACGCACGTTTGCGATCCCGGATGGGAAGTCGAGGCGCCGGGACCAGACGAAACGCGTACGATAATCCAAAATATTCTTGGTGTGCAAAGGTCACCAGAAAGTACATGGATTATACAAGTAGCACAGGCGCGCGTCTGAGAAGGATACATGTCGAACGCGCGGTGGTGGATCGCAGCCAAGACACCCGCGACGCGTTGCCGCCGGGTGTCGCGCGTGACGTCAGAACGGTCAGGTCCGAGGCACAGAAACGCGGTACCGTGATCATTTTCCTGTGCAGCGGCCGTCTCGCTCCGTATGCCGACGAAATTTGATGATGTTCAAGTTGTGGACGCTTGGTGTTGGTGACGTCATGACACATCAATTACACAGTGGGTCACAAGAAGATATCGTACAGGCACGGCGCAAGCAGTAGAAACGACGAACGGATGAACTTGGAGACATATCGGGAACAGGCGGGTGCACGCAGCTTCTCAGTTCGATACAGTAACTGACTGGGAGAAGTCGGGGTCGTAGACGACCTTGGCGGGGCTCCTGGACAGACAAAATGAGTTGCCGCCAAACAATGGTACGAGTGTATGCAACTAACCTTCTCTCTACGCCGCTCTGTAATGCAAGTTCGATGTCAGTAATGCGCTTGAACAGACAGGATGCAGCGCACCTTGTCCTTCCAGGCAAGCTCAGCTTTGAACTCGGTCAGGCCAAAAGAGAGGACGATGGCAGCTTCGATGACGAAGTACTTGCCAAGAGGCCCTTCACACTCGGTACGAGGAGCTTTCTTCAGGTTAGCCTCAATCTCGCAAAGAGTGGAGAAATTGGCTGGACGGCATCATGAGCGGCCTGCGTCACGGTACACTGGTCATATGAAGTACCTGGTTCCTCATCCATGAACAAGGGAGGGTCGGGCCCGCGATACGCGATGATATCCACACTCGTCTTCCACTGCTCGTCGCTTCGAGCTAGACGCTGCATGGACATGTCCTTGCGAAACTCCTTCGTCTCCGACACGACGGTGCCCTTGAAGTGGAATAAGCTTCCTTCTTGGTAAAGGTCTATCGGTAGTAATAAAGCTTACCTGCTTCAGGATCTCTGAGAAGGCGCCGGGTAACCAAAGCTCGCCGTCCACGCTGCGATGCATTGTTTCCATACGGTTTCGTACTTTCGGCGTAGGCGGCATGAACATGAATGGGAAAGCGGGCACGGAGACATCTGTGCCGTAGGTGTAGCGAGCAACACGACCCTCGACGAAGCGGTCAAGATAGAATGAAACTGCGCCTTCAGCGACGGCCTTGTTCCTACGGGACAACGGTTAAAGCTGCAAGTTTGAAGGGAGCTCAGACGACTTACGGGGAAGCGCCAGGGCGATACAAAGTCAGATTGAGATCCTCCAAGAATTGCCTCAGGCGCTCATACAGGTATCCATTTGCAGCGAAGCCTCCCACGAGGAAATAAGACTGGTGAAAACGAGCGTCTCGATATTCAGATATACAACGAAGGTGGCAACTACAGCACGTACTTTGATCTCTCCATGGCTAGAAGCTGCTTGTTGTTGATCCCGGATAGCCGCGATGATCGCGTCCACGGCGGGGTCGAAGAACGCTCGCATCTCAGACCTATTCAAGTTGCCAAACTGAATGAGCGTAATGAGATCTCATGGGCATCAAGAGACACTCACTCGGTTATTTTGAAGCACCCGCGGTTGATGCTGGCTGCAGCGTCGTTGTCCTTGACGCTGCGACTGAACCGGATGCTCGGGTTGCCGGAGCCCTTGAAAAGTTTCTTTGCCGACTTATCGAACTCCTCAACGATCGCCGGCACGCAATCATTAAACTGTGAGTTCTTAAGTTTAGCTAGTAGTGTGTCAATACAATGTGATTTTCAGTACAGTCGTATGCTGAGATGGTAGGCTTACCCTGGATATGTTCTTTGGCGTGGCGTTGGACTATAACCGATCCCTCCATCAAACCTATGTCAGGAATGAGTAACTCTAATCAACGGGGAGTGATCAGGGCACATACACGCAGGTGCAGCTACTTCGACCGCTTTCACTGGCTTAGCGGACTCGAAGCTGTACGCGCTGAGGTCAACGGTTCCGCCGCCTGCATCGATCACCATCATCTTGTCTCCGGGCTGCTTGGGTAAGCCAATGGCCATCAGATAGGTATAGAGTCTGCTTGCCTTGATTGACGCGGCAAGTTGGCCGTCGGTAATGCAGAAATGCATACTCGCTTCTCCTTCGGTTACGAATGAAATGCGAGTTCGCGAGTCCTCCTCATTCACGAGCTTAGCCTTGACTGCAGCTGCACGCATGATCTCTTGCTGGGCACCTTCCCAGCTATTGGGATGGCTCAAGACGAAGAAAATGTTGTCCTTGACGGAGTCCCAAATCAACTCTCCGAGGGCAGTGAGTGCGTGTTTGATGTGCTCTCGGGCACATTGATACAGGTACCCGTAAAAGTCAGCGATGACACCGCCGACATCCTTGCCCAGTGGAAGTTTGACGTCCACTACCCTCGAAGCATCTATCTGAGGTTGAAGCTTTAGTTTAAACCTGTGAGACCAAGCCATCAGGCATAACATGGTAGGCGAAATCAGTATCTCGCACCATTCGACTTTCAGAATGCCGTCATCGTCGGGATCGTAGTCGGGTGGCAGTTCTTCCCCGACAGAGAGGACCGTGGCGTTCTCATCGCGAGTGTAATATATAACAGTCGGTATCTTGGCGTCGTAGCCGAGTTGACCAGGATACCTGGGAGCCAAGTGCTGTGAGATAGTAGAAGATGACGATCAGTGATGAAGATACGCACCGTGTTACCGTCTCAATCTTCGGGACTTTTCCCGGATCGAGTAAGGCGTAGGAAACACCGCTGAAGGTAGTCCCAAGGTCGAAGGAAATAACAAGGCGACGCTCATTTTCGCTGTAAGGTGCACGCTGGTCCATGGTCGAGACAGATGAGGGCTGTGAATTGGACGGGCGAACGGCAGGGGCTCATTTATACCATTGTGATAGCGTCTATGTTTATTCGAAGCGTCAGTCAAAACGTGTTGTAGGGAGGAAGTCTCCAGAAAGGTGGATCACGAACATCGCCAACAAAGACCCCTAAGCATCATACGGGAGCATCCCATGCCAAAGAGGACAAGAAGGGAGGCCACGCGATGTAGGGACAGTGAGCGCCATGACACGACGCAGGATAAGACGACGACAGCGGGGACTGATTCGTGCCGTTGCGAGTTCTTCGTTACCTCCATCGCGTCGTAGACGTCAAACCGTACATCTAGCTCTGAATGCTGAGCAACTTCCTCTTCGGCCGCGGAGAGCAACCTTCGTCCCAGTCTCGCCAGAAGCCCACCGGTCACGAGGTAAACAGAGACCCGACGAAGAGACATTGAGTGTGCTGATACTCGTCACAGCTGCTGGCGGAGGAGATGGAGACGCGGTTGCAAGACCTCTCCGATGTGGCAAAGCAATGCGAGGCGAAAGAGAAAGAGCTGCGGACCCTGCAGCGGAGTCTCACTCATCGCGTCGGCGAGGCGCGAGCCTTGTATGTGCAACTGGAAGCTTCCACGGAGGAAAAGCAGCCGTCTACTCAGGACAGCGCCTCTGATCTGAAAGAGGAGATCGCCGCATTACGCGAGGATCTCGACAGCGCGCGGCGAGAGAATGCTCGCATGTCTGCGGCATTAGCGGACCGAGAGCGCGCATGTCAGCACGCTCAGCGCGAGCGAGACGACATGGTCAAGCTGCTATCGCAGCGATCGGCTGAGTTGGATGCCGCGCAGGCGTTCCTTCCAAGCACCGAGTCTATCACGGACACCGAGGTCATCCAGCTCCTTGATTCCTTGAACTACGAGATTGTTCAGGCGGCGACCTCGCTGTCGGATTCCTTTGAGGGAGCTACAAAACAGCTCCAACTCCCGCCGCCGCGAGAGCTCGATTCTGTCAAGAAGTCCTACGAGCGGCGTTTCGGGCGAGGAATTGCCCGCTTGCTCCTTTCCATTGACGCGGCTGACCCTGTGCTGTGCCTGCAGCTGGCATTGCAAGGTCGCTTGACAGACCTAGCCAGTGGCTGCGTGCACCAATGGTGTTTCGCCAACTCGGAATCAACCGTAGCTCTGCGGCGCGCCAGCGATGCGCTTATCGAAAACGGTGCGTGAAAGACCATTCCGCATACACGTTTACGACTGATACAGTATGGTTATCCTTGCAGAGCCGCAGCATATTGCTGTCCGCTGGAGTGGATTGGCGCGCAAGTATGTGAGGGTATCCAATGACAGCCGCATAACGGCGCAAGCGCTTGCCGGAGTCCTTGCCGAGCATTGGGCGGACGTCTTGTCATCCGCAGGCTTTGGCACGGAAGGCGATGTCGCGTATAGGAAGTCTCTAGTGCTTGCACGGTGTGGAAAGCACCTTGAAGACGTGGCCAAGTTGATCCTGGAGCTCAACGATGCCGTCGGCCAAAAGGTGACGCGAGGGTGGATGCGTTGCTTGTTGGCAGATGACGGCGCGCCATTCGATGCGAGCACGATGGAGGCGGACATACAGGAGACGAGGGAGAGCAAGCAAGGGGAGACGCTCAAGTATACAGTCTTATGCACGACCGGACTGGGACTTGAGCGCGAGGAAACCGGTGCACCAACGGTCGTCTTGTCGAAACCGAAGGTCGTCGCTGTACCCGTGTGACAATTGGTTTGTTTTCTAGATAGTATAGACTGCTATGAACTGCAGGGCTGTCAAGTTGTTTTGTCTTATAAATCCTCTCCGCGGCTAAAGCTAGACAGTTGGTGTGGTGAGATGAAGATGGCAGTTTGTTCAAGAGAGCGCCGAGCGCGCCAGAGACGGTGCACGCGCCGCATTGATAGACGATCAAAACTTCTATCACTCACAGTCAACATCTCGCGATTCGCGGAGATTACTCAGAGTCTAGACGTCTATTACGATTCAGGAGCGATGACATTCAGGCATGGATACGTATGGTATTTAATATCAGGATATCATTGGGTGGGTACCTGGCTACGTGTAGAGTCGGAGATAAGAGGCTTGGGACAGATGGGAGGTGACAGTACATCACAGCGCAAGACGATTTCTCGAAGAATCTACGAGCCGGTCACATTGACCGCAAAGTCGCTTTCGTAGATGATGGACGTAGGAGAGCTAGAAAGTACTGTCAGCATACGCGCGCAAAAGGGCAATGGCTTCAAGCTCACCGCCTCTCGACACCATGCTACGGAGGTCAAAGTCGGATGATCAGCCGTCGCCTCTTGCAGTAAATAGGAGCAGGCATACCTCATCATCCCAAGCAAGCTCTGCCTTGAACTCCGTCAAGCCAAAGCAGAGAACGATGTCAAGCGAAGACACGAAGTATGGACCATTCTTCCCTTGCTTCATGCGTTGCGGGACGCCGTCCAGAGGCGCGCTGACGGTGCAAAGCGCAGCGAAGGCGTCTAATGATGGTTATAAAACGCCGACGAACTTTATCTCGGTGTAGGCCGCACACACCTTTCTCGTCGTCTATGAATTTCGGAGGGTTGGGTCCGCGATACGCCATGACGTTCATGCTGACTGTTGACCCACTGATACCATCACGAAGAGAAACGAAACGTTTCCGGAACTCCTCGACCTCAGAAACTTGAACACCCTGCAGTCGTTCAGTGATATAGAATCCAATATTGAGAATGCTGGATAGTACGGACCATGTCCAAGACAGGCATGAAGGTACCCTTTATCCAAAGCTCACCATCCAAGCCTACAAATGTGGAACGCGAACGGTATTCGGCAGGATCGTTGAATGACCACGCGACAGATGATGTCTGAGTGCCATATGTGTAGCGCGCAACCCTGGTGGAGACGAGGCGGTCCACAAAGAAGGTCACTGCGCCCTCCGCAACAGCTTTGCTCCTGTACGCCAATCAGTCGCCCGCTGGCTGATATGCAAAGAATGAAGCGCACGAAAGGGTTGCAGGCCGGTAAAGTTTCACTCCTTTCTCCTCCATATACGCCTGCAAACGATGAAATAAATATTCGCTAGCCGCATATCCTCCAACGAGAAAACAGGTCTACCCAAATAAAATCATCAGTCAACGTCACCAAGATAACAAGCAGCTCTACGCACGTTGATCTTAGTACTGGAGAGAGCCGCCTCCCTCTGATTATCCACGGCGTTGATGATAGCAGTCACACTAGGGTCAAAGAAACCACGCATCTCAAACCTGTTACAATGTGAGATTCATGTCCAATGAAGTCTTCCATAAGGGCGTACCCTGCAAGCGTCAGACGTCCGTGGCGGATACCGACGCTGGAGTCCGTTTCCAAGAGGCTACTGAACCTGATAAGAGCTGGTCCTGGCGCGCCTTTGAACACCTTCTTCGCGACCTTATCGAATTCGTTCGTCATCGCTGACACGTATGATTCGTCACCATATTTGGAGTCGCGAAGTTTCGCTAAAGAGTAGGTCAGAGATGGCAGCGGGCAATCGGTGGATGAAACGTACCGCGTATGTGGTTTTCTGCGCGTTGGCGCACGATCACTGAACCCTCAAAGATGCCTGGAGACGCTCCGATGTCAGTCCGCGGTCTCCAGTGTGAGATCGTGAGTGCACCCACAGTCAGGAGCAGCAATCTCCGATATCACAACGGGCGTCGTAGAGGTAATGGAGTAGCTGCTCAAATCCACAGTACCACCACCGGCGTCGACGATTATGAGGCTTTCGCCGACCTACGGCTGCGTTAGTCAAGCAGATATGAGAGAACAAGAGTTACTTTACCTTGAACGCGTCGACATAGTGCTCATGCGAGACACAGAAGTGCATGCTTGCCTCGCCCTCGGTAACAAAGGTAACGCGAGAACGAGCTTCTACTTCAGTGACCAGTCCAGCTTTCACAGCAGCACGCCGCATCGCATCTTGCTGGGCGCCGCCCCATCCGTTCGGGTGACTGAGAACAAAATCGATCTCGCCTTCAAGTGAGTCCCAAAGCAACCCGCTCATGTTGCCGACCTGCGTCTCCCTGATGTAAGACTTCGTGCATTGATATAAGTAGCTGTAGAAGTCGGCGTAGACGTCCACGATGGTCTTGGAAGCAGGAAGCGTGGCAGAAGGGATACCTGGAGCTGTCGAGGACTCCTTGGAGCGCAGTAGTAGCTTGAACCTACCATCGAGCGCACAAATGATTTCAGTGTCGAGTCAAACATATACTTCATTGCGGCGCACCATTCAACCTTCAACACATCTTCATCTTCGACATCATCGCAGGGCTCAGGCTCGACGCCGACGGACAGAATGTGGCCCTTCTGGTCGTAGTATATGATCGTCGGAATGGCCGCGTCCTTCGATTCGAAACCGGGATATCTGGGACACGCCTTCAGAATCGTTCGGAACATATATCCGGGGAGGTCTAGATACCTGAACACGGTCTGCGGTTGCGGGATCTTGCCTGGGTCCAGGAAGGCATATGATGCCCCGCTGTACGTTGTCCCGAGGTCGAAAGCGATGATCAGGCGACGGTTGAGTCCGTTGTAAGGACGACGAGGTGGCATGTTCAAAGCTGATGAGAATGGGAGAATGAGAGTGGAAGAGAAGGCAGCGGAGGCGCAGTTGGCGAGCTCTTGAAGTGGCATCAGGGTCGCGTGACTACAAAGGGGACTCGTGGCGTAACCGAGCCACAAAGCGCTTCGAGTTCGCGCTTACGCGTCCCTCCTTGAGCAAAGCATATTCGGGCATCAGAGAGGCCAGCCACCGTCGCGTTCCAGCGTGCTCGCCTCGCTATCTTTCCGAACTCTCAAGGCAGCGCGGAGCCTCTTTTTCCAACTACCATCTTCCGCCTCGCCCAGCTCGCGCGCATCATGCTCACTATGATCCTGGGACGCAGCTCTACTCCGTTGGCTTCCGCGATAGATGTGGAAGAGCGCCACCATGTACGGTACATCCCATGTGGGTCCTGAATTGGGAGCTGACGCGCGTGTATTAGACCGCGAATAGCCAGGAGCTAACCGCGCGACTCCAAGCTGCTGCCGAAATATCGCAGCATTGCCAGAACCAGTATCGGGAGTTGCATGGTCTACTCCAGACTCTAGACGTGCATCTTGAAGAAGTGCATGTCCTATCTGCGCGGGGTGTCGCCCCGACCCAGGTCTCGCAGGCTCGTGACGTCGAAGTAGCCGCGTTACGCCAGGAGCTGGAAGAGAGCAGGCGAGAGCGTGAGAAGCTCGCGACTGAGCTTGCCGAGCGCGACCGTGCACTTCGCCATGTTCTGCAGGAGCGAGACGGGTTGTCCAAGCTGCTCGCAAGTCGCACGGCTGAGCTCGATGCTGCGCAGGCCTTCCTTCCTGGCGCGGACACGATCACGGACACGCACGCCATCGGACTCGTTCAGGCCCTCAACTACGAGATATCTCAAGCTGCCACGGTCCTTGCCGACTCGTTCGAAGGCGAAGTGCGCCATCTTCCAATCTCCGACGAGTTGTCTGTTGCACTGGCACCGAGCGTGAAGATAATCGGGAAATCCATAACGAAAACTCTGTCGTCGCCTGGCGAGGACCACATGCTGTCTCTACAAATAGGACTCCAAGCATCCTTAGTACGTTTTTCGAAGATCGAGATCAATCGTTGGAGTTTTGGAGCCAGGTCTTCTTTCGCCGCGACGTTCGCTTCCATTAAGGACGCTGTCAAGGATGCCGGTATGAGTTCAGGATCACCATGGAGAGAAGATAGCTTACCCTCAATTGTCAGAACCGGAGCATATAGCCGTGCGATGGAGTGCACTCAGCCAAAAATACGCACAGGTTGCTCTTGATGGAGATATAGAGGCGGAGGACATCGCCACGCTTCTGGCACAGCAGTGGGCAGACGCTGTCAGCTTAGCAGGCTACTGCGGTGATCTGACCGCCGCGGACACTACGACGCTGGTGGAGTCCCGGGCTGGATCTCAGCTAATTGACGTAGCGAAGCTCATCCTTGAGCTGAATAAAGTCTTCGGGCAGAAGGTACTGCGAGGTTGGATGTACTGCATCGCTGCGCGCTCTAACGAGGTGTACGATCCCGTCACGATGGAGATGGACTTTCAAGGCGAAGATGACGGGAGGCAGGGAGAGAAATATCGCGTGGTTGGTACGACAGCATTGGGGCTGCAGAGATCGGAGGGCGAAGAGGATGTCACTTTGTTGAAGTCGAAGGTTGCTGTAGTCCGCGCGAAGACCAAGAGAGCCAGCCGGTAACAAGATACCACTTTACTGTTCCCACTCCATATTATTTTGTATTTGATGTACCACGCAATCGATGAGATATACGGCATTGTGCGATGATAAGAGGGAAGTTCGTCCTGAGCTCGTCGACGTTACCGGTCAAGTCATTGACGTGTTGAAAGTCTCAAGATCGGACCGGACCGGACCGGAGAGCGCACACTTTCTCACCACCTCGCCGGGGCTTCCACGTTCAAAATCCAGCAAGAAAGTATGATGTTCATTCAGGGAGCATGCGTAGGAGAAATATGTACAAGCGATACAGTACAAAAATACAGAGTCGATGGAGTTCGAGAAGAACGTGATGACACGGCAGCAGCACGACTGGGCTTCTCACTGCGGTACGGTCACTGCGAAGTCGTCGTCGTAAACAACATGCGCGGGACCCCTATGGGAGATCACTTAATCATATGTTAAAGGCTGTATAGAGTGGACAATACGTACGTGCGCTTAACACCCTGTTGCAGCGCGAACAAGATGACCGATCAGTACTTCGTTACATGAACATACTAGCAAGCACCGACCTTCTCCATCCAGCAGAGATGAGCCTTGAGCTCCGTGAGGCCGAACGACAACACAACCGTATAGTCCTGGCGGCAGTAGTCGCCACGCGCGCCACGCTGAGTGGACTTAGGGATGCGGGACGCGTCGGCAGTGATCGTGCAGAGGGTAGAGAAGAGCTCTGTACCGGTGACGAGTCAGAGATGGAGACGTAGGCATAAGAGTAAAGACATACCGGGTTCCTCGTCCGTCCACTTCGGCGAGCGGTCACCGCGGTAGCAGGTCACCTCGCAATCAATCCTGTCCACGCCGAAGCGCGACACGATATGGAACGGCCGCTCGAACTCGGTTTCCTCCGTTACCTGCGTGCCCTGCAGCGGAATGAGAGATGGGCCATAGTGAGATAACGCGCAAGCTAACCTTGAGAAGGACGGCCTGGAAGCCGTCATTGAGCATCTCGAGTCCGTCGGGCGACACGAATATCTTGTTCGCGCGCTGAGCGTGGTCGGCCTGCTTGCGGTCGTACACGTGCGCGCAACGGGAACCGTACGTGAGCTTTGCGATGCGGGCCGAGATATAGTGGTCAATGTGAAAAGAGACCGCGCCCTCCGCGACTGCCTTATTGCTTGAGAGCATGTCAAGTCAACATGACGATACTTGTACTGAAAAAAGTAGAAAACGTACGTGTTCGCGTCCGGGCGGTAAAGCTGCAAACCAGCCGCCTCGAGGTACAACTTGAGCTTGGCGAACAAATACTCGTTGGCCGCGAAGCCGCCGACCAGGAGGTAGATCTGAACGACGTCAGTTCAAGTAGTGTGCAGTGCAAAACAGCAAGACTCACAGGGATCTCGTTACCGGAGGCCTGCTGCTGATCCTCGATTGTCGCGATGATCTCGCGGACGGCGGGATCGAACCAGCTCGCGATCTCAGCGCTGTCAGAGGGTCAGCGATGCTCGGGCCATGATACAGTACGGAGACATACTTCGTCAACTTGATCTGTCCGTTGCGGATGCCTAGCTTCGTGTCCTTGTCGTTCGCCATAGAGCTGAAGCGGACGTAAGAGTCGCCGCTACCCTTAAAGCGTTTCTTGGTAGTCTTATCGAACTCCGCTGTCATGGCGTCAAGGTACGCCTTGTCGCCGAATTTGTTTCCAGCGAGTTTCTCTACAGAAGACAATGTGGGTAAGGAGAGGGCCTACTTAAGACGAGCTGACTTACCTGTCAGCATATTCCGCGCGCGCTGGCTGACCAAAGCAGAACCCTGGTAGATACCTGCGTCGAAGTCAGAACCGAGATATGCAAAACTCTATGCGCTACGCTCACCGGCCGGGGCAGCAAGCTCAGCGATCTCAATCGGCGCGGCGTTCTCAAAAGAGTAGGTGCTGAAGTCCACCGTGCCGCCACCGGCATCGATGATCATGATGTTCGTGCCGGTCTAACGCAGAAGTTCAGCCACGAGAGGCGCGTGGCGAGAATACGATTGCATACCTCAATCGCCTCCTCAAGCATACCCGAGGATACACAAAAGTGGAAAGACGCCTCGCCTTCCGAGACGAACTTGATGCGGTCGTGCCCGCCCAGCGTATTCGGTACAAGACCTGCCTGAATAGCAGCCCGGCGCATGATCGACTGCTGTGGTCCTTCCCACCCGTTGGGATGGGTCAATATAAACTCGATGTCACCCTCAAGGGAGTCCCAAAGCAAAGCGCCTGTAGCGTGCGTCTCCTTGATGTACCGCTGGGTATGGTCGAACATATACTTATAGAAGTCTGTATAGACCCCCTCAATATTCTTCTGCGGAGGTAGAACAGTCCGAGGAATGTCTGCGTTGGTGGCAGCGGGTGTCGCCGAGCGCAAGAGTAGCTTGAACCTGGCATCCTCGTGTGAGCATCACATCCTGGCCCTCCGCATACAATACCACATACCACTCGACCTTGTAAGGCTCCACCGCATCCCAATCGTCGTCCTCGTCTTCGTCAAAGTCTCCGCCGTCTAACTCGGGAGGTTGCTCCGCACCCACAGCGAGAAGCTTGCCGTTGGTGTCGTAGTAGACTACCGTTTGGATCTTATTATCGCCCGCCTCTTGGCCTGGCCACCTAGATCAGAAGTCAACATCTCCCTCTTCATAGTTGTACAATTCTGCAACGCACCGATTAACGGTCTTGATATCCGGCACTTTGCCGGGGTCGAGGACGGCGTAGGACACGCCACTGAAGGTCGTACCCAGGTCAAAAGCGATAACAAGCTTGCGCTTAGGGCCTTGGAAGGCCGCACGAGTGCCAGACATACTGGAGATAGTACGAGATGAGAGGAAGACAGAAGTGGCGGCTCGCTCGTGGTGCGAGGCAAAAGAAGAGGGGGTGGCAACGCAAGCTGCACCCACAAAGGGCGCATGCAGGCCGCACCGGCGCCTCCATCATAGAAGTCCTCCACCACGAGGCCTTCGCCTGTAGGGATCACCATTTCTTGTCAGGCGTGGCTTCTCGTCCCGCGTGAGCGACGTGTTGACAGGCGGGAAGGAAAGAAGTCGAGATCGCGAACGAGGGACACCGTCGCTCGTTTACAAAATATGGCAGGTGTGCGGGCGCATCTGCGGTACGAAAGTAGAGAAAGGGCAATACATTAAGGCTGATTTCACTCCACACGGATATCAAGAATCCATGCACTCCACCAGACCTTTCAGTGCGCAAACGAGGGTCGACGTCCAGGACAAGCGCGTCGCACAATCGACCGTTCGAAACCTCCCGGCAATTGCCGCGCCTCTCTTGTGAGCCTGGACTCTTGACACGGTACTCTCATGTCGAGATCCTGCGTCTTGTTTAAACTTGGCTCAGAGCTCTTACTCGCTCACAATCACCATGCGTAGAAATCAATTCAACGGCGTTGGGATCGCTGGCCAGGGATACTCTCCGTTGACTCCGGCGTCAGTTTGATAGGCGCCCTTGTCCTTTCACGATGAGCTTCTCTCCTACAACGCGTGTTTTGCCACACGTCGAGTCCTCGGCTACGAAATGAAACGCGCCCTCTGCGCTTACTCTCATCATCTACGAGCCATGGTCACTCTATCTGCTCCGTTCAACGCGCTGCGCGCCTTCCTTAGCCTGTTTTCTCGCCTGTACCGCGTCTTGACTGGTCCTTCACGTCGTCAACTCGCTGCCGAAAGAGACATCGAGGAACGCCTACTCAAAGGGTCGAAGGACAATGCTTCGCTCTCTGCCGAGCTCGCCGAGTTGCAAGAGAAGTTCAGACATGCGGACGAGGAACATGCTGCGCGCGTTCGTGGCTTCAAGCGTTCTCTAGAGGATCAACGCGTGCACTACGAGACCAAGGTCAAGGATCTTGAGCGCGAGCGTGCACAGTTGCAACAGGATTTGCGTGCGCTAGAGCGACAACTCGAGCAGAAGACTAAGCATCTCCAACAGCTAGGCAAGGAGTCCTCGGAGGCACAGAAGTGGATGAGCATTCGTGACGCGTGCACGGACGCGCAGATCGTCTCGGAGGTGGAGGGACTCAACTACGAAGTGCAGAATATTTCGATGCCACTGGCGGACGCGTTGGCCGATGGCATGCAGGCGGGAGCCACGTTCTCGCTTCCTTCCGACGCATCTTTACCGATAAGCGCTCGTGCACTTGCGACTTTGCAAAGCGAAGGTCTTTCGGATGACATGAAGGCTACGCTTTTAGGCATCGCGCTCCAATCAGCGCTTGTCCTATTCTGTCGCGAAGCTGCCGTTCAGTGGGAATACGGTTTCCTAAGCCATAATAGAGACTCGCGCTCGTGGCTCGACACCGTGTTCAACAAGATACATTCTACTGGTTTGTTTTTCCTGCACATATACAAGAGATATTGCCGCTTATACCACTTTTAGAACCTGCTGCCATCTCGGGCAACTGGAGGTCGCTCGTTCACCGCCATGCAGCCCGCGTCGCTGCCGACACACATGGGAACCCCGAAGGCGTTATCATGCACGCATTGATTTCCGTCATCTCTCCCATCGTTGTTGGATGTGGCCTTGACGCTGCAACGACCTCAGAAAACATCGAGAACTCGGTCGGCTTAGACGCTCTTACCGGACTCGCCACCGCCATCAAGCGTCTAAACGACAACATCAAACAGGGCGTCGTCTCCAGTTCACTTATCCCCGTCATTGTGATCCCGGATATCCCGCATGACGCTACGACCATGAAGGTCGGCCTCGGTGGCGACGAAGCGGAGATAGCGACCGTTCTGAGTACTACCGGCCTTGGACTCGAGCGCGTTGAGCGGAAAGAAGATGGGAATATCGTGACGACGTTGCTTTTACGACCAGAGGTTGCTGTGAACGCGGTTCTTGATTCGCTGTAGTGGATGTAGAACATTGCTCCAGGCTCGTCCTTTCTTGTGCCGATCATATACTATTCTATTACTTTGGTTGCGATCATAGTCACTACCTCTCATACGCAATACGCAATCTCGACGACAGCTTTACCGAGAATATGGTCGAAGGAAGAGGACGAGAAAGGCGGGTGAGCTTCGCTGTGAACCGAAGCAGGCACCGATGTGCAGCCAATACATGAGAAGAAGCGCTCCAGCGTGCCTCGTCGAGCTCATGTCGAGGCAACTTGCCCGATCTTGCCGTTATGTATCACTTGCCTCCTTCACATAGATACGACAGTACGACACATTACAGAATCAAGAATCGCAGCTCAAGAGTTGTGCGTCGCTCGCCAGAGTCGCCACCAGATTGAGAAGATCAAGCGTTCAAAATAACAAGAGACTGGAAATAGAAATAGAACAAGAACATGATAGTATATAATCAGGTTACTTGTTATCAGTCGCGATACGTGAGATCCTTCGGGTCATCCACATATTTGACACCGTCGTCGTCGTCGTCGTCCTCATCATCATCCTGCTCCTCCTCCGCCTCCTCAGCAATATCAGTGTCGCCGAACCTACGCTTACTGCCGAGCTTCGCAGCATCGCCAGGTTTGCGCTTGGTCACCGCGGACATAGAATCCACCGCTGGGATTTTGTTCGCCCCACTCCTCGTCATGCGTTGAGTCGGCACGGCGGGCGCTGAGTGCGTCGAGTTCAGCTTTCGGCGCTTCGAAGCAGACGACTTCGGCTCGGGCTTGCCGCGGCGCGCCGCCTCCCATTGCTTGACTATCGCGGGTGGAAACTGGTCTTCGGCGGCAGAGTCGTCGGTGTCGGACCAGAGTTTGGCGTTGTTCACGATGGGCTTCCAGACGTCTTCATAGAAGTACTTGGACCGCTCCAAATCGGCCATGGTCATAGCCCTGAGTCGGCGTTCCATGTCCGTCGTGCGGCTCGACTCTTCGTCCCCATCGTCCTCGTCCACGCTGTAGAGCACCTTGAAGGGCGCCCGCGTCTTAAACAGCAAGTTCTTCAGACCCTTCGGAATATGGCTCGCATCCACGACCTTTTTCTGGCGGAACTCCGCCAAGACGTCTACACAATAGGATATCTTGCCCTGGCCGCCGTGTTGCCTATCGCCAAGCACTTGTTTGTCCTCGAAGACGTTGAGCATAGCCGTGTGTATGTCTTCTGGTAGCGCGCCTTCCATCTTGCAATAGCGAAATACCTGTGGGATACGTGAGCGCAGCATCTCAGGGCTGGAGCGCAGAACATACGTGATAGAACAGAACGTGAACAAACGACTCAAAGTCGTGGCGCAGAAGATGATCAGCAGCGCCTTGATCCTGGCAAAGCTCTGCAGCCATGAACGCCCATGTACCCTGGAAACAAGTCAGCGTAATCAATAATGCAGAGCGTATCTGCTCACAGTACGGAACTCCCGATGAGCGGGAGACATGTCGTTGGTAAAACGGGAGAGCTCCCAGTCGATGAGCATACCGTGGCCTTTCTCGTCGATGAGGATGTTGCCGCCACTAATGTCGCGGTGGATGACCCCAGCATCATAAGCAGCAGCGTGAGCTATGGGAACTCATCAGCTTTCTGCGCGACAAGCCAGAATCAAATTCGACGAACCTTCAACAGCGTCACACATAGAAACCGCCAGCTGCCTTGTCGATTCAAAGTCCCGTAAAGGCCGCCCGATCCTCTTGAGAACGATACGATGTTGTATGAGTTTCTCCGGGTCGCGTACCATATTTTCCCGCTTTTTGAACCACGAGGCATCGTTGAAGTCGGCCGTACGCGTCGTCTGCACGGGAACAGGGCGCGTCTTCCAAGAGGCATGCACAGGATCGGTTGGCTTCGGTGCCGGCGCATCCTGGTCGGGCGACGGCGTAGCATCCTCTTCAGAGGGAGGCGCGGGGCGACGCAGGTCGTCTGGACGAATGGCAGGAACGTCGCCGCCGTAGAGGAATCCGGGGAGATGAGGGACCTTGGCCTTTTCCAGGACGCGATAAATGTCGGACTCCTTTCTCAGTGTATCAAGCCCCACGCGGAACGTGTCCTTCATATAAACCAGCGACTTCTCTTCGACGTCGTAAGCGATGTAACCGCGCGTAGAACGACCGGTTAGCGTGTGCGTGCGCGTCTGCGGTAGGCCGGCAATCAACGTGTGCAAAGAGCGCTCTTCCTCGTCCCAGACCTCAAACATGAAGAGAGTGCCGTTCACGGGGGTCAGAGGCTTGATGCTTTGCTTTGGGAGAGCCTCGATCATATTCCGGATGGCGTCGTTGGATAGCAGGGTCTCGGTGGCGGTGGGGGAGAGGCGTGACACAGAAGTGTCCCAGCCGCGCTCTGCGCGGTTCATGCGCTCGTAGCGGTGAAGAAACGTAGGTAGGGCATAGTGCGTGCGCCAATCGAAACGCTCCGAGAAAACCACGCCACTGCGGTCAAAACGAAGGAGGCGCGCGACCTTGGGCATCATGACCAGTCCGAATCCGAAGACTCTGTGGCCATTTTCGAACATCATGTGGCCGTACATGGCGAATTGACCGCGAGAATCGATGCTCTCCAGCGAGTCCAATGTACAGCCCTGCTCGTGAGCGTAATAGCCAAATGGATCTTGTTTGGCCGTTTTGAGATCTATGAACCACTCCGTGACGGAAGCAAGATCGCGAAGCCGGTCTGCGTCGGAGACGGAGCCGTCGAGAAGGTCCTCGCTGAGAGCGAGAATGTCGGGGCGCCGAAGCACGCATTCCGTGAGATCCTGGTAGGCCTTGCAGGGAATGTTGTGCGTGTCTGCGAGATGCACCTGACCATTGCATAATCCGAGTTGTTGGGCGCGAATTTTCTGTATGGATATGTCAACAGGGAGAAGAGTGGGACGTATCGGATGCCGCACAATATGGTCCTCAAAGAACTTGACGAGCTTTCCTTTGCCCGTCACTCCAAACTTAACGGTTGGGTCCCAATCTTCGCCATGTAGAGGCACAAACTCGGCGAAGAACCCATCCGTGGGCACCGGCCCTCGCATAAGACCACCTATGGTTCGGCGTCAAACCTCAGATGTCACGTAACCTAAGGGAAACTCGGAGACGCACCCATGTCCGTAGCGTGATTTTCGTAATCGTCTTGAGCAGGAGGGTAAGGCTGAAGGGAGAATCCCCGATCGACTGCGTCGCGGGCGCGGGCAGGAGTCTGCGTGGTGCCAGACGGCTTGGTCGCGTCAGTGGGATTGGGGGTTTTCGGAGCGGGGCCTCCCATGATGGGCGAAAAGAATAGCTTACCTTCTGTCTCCGGTCTGGTGAGTTATATATGTAGACCGCGAGAGTTGTGGTTGTACACGAGGCGAGGTCGGCCGTGGTTGATGGTGGTTGAGAGTGAACCACATCGGCCACGCGCGGCCGCGGGAATACTGATTGCTCGCGTGATCGCGATTCGCGAGGTTTCGGCCGTCGGTCCGATGCTTCCGTGGGTCGCTGCCAGCTAACGTCCAACTCAGTCACCAACTCTCTCAAAGTTATCACTTGTCAACAACCAACCTCCTCAGCATCGGATGGCTTGGTGTCTCCAGCCGTATGATGCTTGCCGAGACTCTAAGTACCACATGGCTTGCACTTTAATCTTGTCTTCGTCACGGTCGATGCACAATCGCGCTTTGATCGCGCTCCAGTTGTAGGCTCCAGTACTGACAAGAAAAGCGACGCAGTCGTCAATATAATGCAATATCAATGCGTCTACTTATGCACTACGTCTTGAAAACTCTTTGCTTGGTCCTACCAACGACGATAGTCACGATACTACGCCTAAGCCCCTTTTCAATCCGTCTTCACCTCGGTTCTCAAGCTATGCCACCTGCAACGTCTCGCGCCCACACACTTTGCACCGGACATCCCATCATCTCGCTCGCCTGTTTCATCACTTCCGCATGCCCAGCTACGCGTCCATAGGTCAGCGAGGAGAAGGCGGAGGAGAATGACTGGCATGTACCATTCTTCCAGCGATGTGGACCGAGCTCCTCGAGCCTGTACCCCTCGTCATTGTATTGAGGACCGGGAATGCCATCCGCGCTTATGAGTCCTACTGCTAGTGCAATCTTCTCTAGGACTCGGCTTATGCCCGCTGTACGCGGAGCATACCAGGGTTTCGTCACCTTGCTGAACATGCTTTAGTTGAGGTCTCGGTAGCGGGGCGACCGGAAGTCCGCTCACAGTATAGGGTGCGTGCGAACGAGTCTACCGTCCAGTGGCGGTGCAGGATATTCGATTGGCACGACACACTTCGCATGAGTGCGCGGTAGAAGGAGATGGCGGCCGAAGAGACGCATGAGAGCTGCACCAATGCTCACAAGTGCGTGCAGCACGCGAGGCTGGGCGGGTAATCTATCGCCGCGTTAGCCTCTCCAACGGTTCTGCGTCTTCACAATGCATTAGCTTACTTCATAGCTTTTTTCATCCTCTCATCCATGACACATATTGCTATGCGCTTCAAGAGTCCACGAAATACCGATGGAACAGATGAAACCAGCTCCTCGAGCATACCCTCTGCGAGCTCATGATTCGTGTTGGTGGGAGCCATGCAGCGCATCTCATAATCCTATAGCCATACACCTCGTCAGTGAGGGCTTCAGCCTACTGGCGAACAATGAAGTTACATCTGCCCACGTCTCCAATTCGGCAATGCTTCCAGGGATGTCATAAATATTCATCATCTCGCCAACATGCCTGTAGAAGACGTAGCGAGCGTGGATCTCCAACTGGGAGAGCGGACGCCAGCCATACCGCCGAGTCCACCTCTGCGCATCCCCCATTCATTGAAGGCTTACGGCAGCAAGGGATAGATGGACGTACTACGTACGGGCTCGAGGACGAATAGCGCCAGCGTGTAAAGATAGTCGTCGTTGCTCTGCTTAAGCGTTTTAGGCTGGTTACACGAAGATTACTATTCTAACGCACGATTTTGTAGTGCGAATGTATCCAGTTCATCCGCGCGATCGCAATGTACGTGCGAGGATCTGTACTCGCAACTTGCGACCCGACATGCTCTGCGTAGAACTCCGAAGGTGGTTCCTTCGTACTAACAGGACATATGCCCCAAGTCCCTGTTTTCTTCAATTCAGTGGACTATCAAAGAAACAAGGCCGCGGACGTACCGACGATGATGGCCGTCTGTCATTCAAAACAACGAGGAATGAAGACGTCAGCCCCGGTCTATTCGGCTTGCGGCGCCACGTTACAAAGATAGAAGCGCACGCCGCTGTCAATGTCGTGTACGTAAGTAGAGTACTCACATCTAGATAACGTTTTGAGACTGTCGGCCCTGAACGAAGCTCCCCTGTGCCACTGAGCACCCGCGATATGGAAGGCTGAGGGAAAAGGAAGGGATCAAAACTCGGCAGATGAGGAAAACTCGCTGTATACGTACTATGGCGTATGTGCGCTCGATAGCGAAGGAAAGCGAGTTGAAGACTACAGAAGGCAGGTCTCAGAGCATGGAGGCGTGGATGATGTCTTGAGCCTCGGCAGGTGTAAGAGCGTCGAGGTCGTGAAAGCGATGCTCATACTTGTGATGAACGCGCTCATATACGCGCCATCGCGTGAGCCGGACAACGAGCAGATAAATGAATACAAGAACTGACACCAGTGGGGTGGAAAGCGTCGGTAAGAGGGTGTAGTGCAACATTCTTGCGGTAACGCGAAAGCCAGAGGGACAGGGTCTAATATATAGTCAGCCATGAGGGTAACTGCCCCGTATACAGTTCCCGGCTCGTCGCCAGCATTTCCAAATGCATGTCGGAGCAGGCTGACAGAACCTTACGGGCATTTATCGATGCCGGCGGTACATATAGATGAACGTGTGGACCGCGTCCCTGCGCACTGCATTGGTCTTCTTGATCGCATAGAACAGGGCAAACATCGCGACATCCAAGAAACATGTGTTGCCAAGTGCGCTACCTGACAGGAGAAGTAGCGATAGGGCGTTCCGTATCCATCATGCTCTCTCACAAAGTATAGGTGTCGTCGTAAGGGGCCTGCGCAAAGACCTGCTGGTGCATGTGTGTATGTTATTAAGCCCTTGAGCTACGACACTCGCGAGAAGCCGCAGATTGCTCTAGATGCCAGTGCAAGGAGATCGAGCCCAGATAGTTCGCCGCAGTGGCGAGTCGAGGTTGTGGGGGAATCGTTACCTCTTCCGAATCCCTGTCGCTCCATCCTCCGACTTGAGGATACACTCAGGATCCATGCTGGTCTATGGTGCAGGCGAAGGCGTGTGTGCGGTACAATCTCACAGTAGTGTGCAACTGAATGCAATGGTCACGATGAGCCCCTCGAAGCCGACAACGAGGCCAAGTCGAGGCGAGGTCGTGGCGAGACGCAAAACTCGCGGTACCGTCGGGCGTCATTGTCGCGTGTTTCGCACGCGCCTGCGCGTTCATGTGACATTTGGTTGAAGGACGCGTCATGTTGCCTCCGAATGGGCTCGCGGCGCCTTAACTGCAATCCACCATCACTCTCGAGAGATAATTCGCATGTGCACCCGTTCTGCCCGTACCATCCTAAAACAACCAAATATGACATTGCCCTTCTTGTGACAGTCTGTTTCTGAGGCGCTATAGAACGACGCATGTCCGCCCCCGCCGAGGATGCTAGACTTCCAGCTCAGAATCGCGAACATCCGATGTTCCCAGACGGGGGTCTCACCTTACAAGGTTGGAGAAATGCTATTTCATCCGCGGCGTCAACGGGTATGCGAGCAACGTATTTGGCAGAGGCAAGTAGGCTTCTTCCGCTTCTTGGAACGTCAATGTAAATGTCGTCCTCGTGAATGATGCTGGGAACTTATATGCCCTACTTATCTCTCTGGAGAGAGATTCGCTCCATGCCCTGAGTTCCCCCTGCCACCGTCACTCTACTCTTCCCTCACGTCTCGAGTCAAGACAATGATGGACGAAGAGAAGAACGTACACTTCGCGGACGAGAACCGGGAGGTCGCGCTTGACATAGTCGACAGCGTTGAGTCATCAGAGGAGTATGCAAAGGAACGAGCGGCAGTTTCGTCAGCGTACGAAATCAAGAGCAGGCTCAGTACGTATTGTCATTCATATACGACTTCGAGACTCTGACAGCTAGAAACAGTCAACGAGTGCTTCTATTACGCAGACACAGGGAAGAGATGATCGCGGACGACCTGGCGCCACTCATCGAGAGCTTCATGGTCCACCACAATCGATTTCCCTTGGAGCCAGTCCGGTACCTCACCACCGTAGAGCCACTCGGGGAGGAATATCAGTTGTTTGTTCTCGGGAATCGGATCATCAAAGGATAGGTGAAGGGTGCGAGACGTATCCTCGGTGAAGTTGGGGGTCGGGTAAAGCCTGATACTCATGTTTCGTTTCGCCTTTTTCACGTCAATAAGGATGATGAGCATGAGCTATCTGCCGGTAAGCATGAAGTCCGATTTTTATGGGAAACAGAGACGGAACAGAGACGGACCTTGCCTCGAGTGCTTTGCGCGGCGAAGTTCTTCCACCAGGCCTTGTCCAACATAAGACCCGTAAAGTTCTCGGACACCCCGACCTCGACGATGACGCTCGGGCAGTAGTTCTCGAACTTGCCATCCGATTGGGGAGAGAGCGTGCCGTCGGGCTCTTTGCCGAGTTGATCGCCCAACTGATCTTTACTCTGGATATATTTGACTACAGGAGGTATATCAGCCGACAATTAGTGATGCAATGGAAATTATGCTCGTACCAGGGCTTGTTGGCGCATTAAGTTTCGTCCTTGATCGACCTCCGGCTAGCGCCACTTCAGCGATCAGATGGTCTCTCAACCAACTCCACGATATCTCGTGAGCGCCCGAGGGCATAAGCCGGACGAAGATGTCATCAAATATTATCGTAAGGCTGCATAATGATTTAGATAGGTGCAAGTAGAAAGGGCAGATGGCCGTACCGTTGCGATCTCCCGAAGACACCCTCTTCGAATAGCTCAACGACATCCCGCCCATTCACGGTCCTTGGCAGCCGATAATATAACTCCTTGAACTCACGGCTACATAGTCAAATCAGTGCGACACCAAAAGCACATCAGACGCGAACGTACTCTGCCTTGCATTGAGCCTCCCGCAAGCACGACGCGATCTTATCCATATCCAGCCCGTCCGGGTTCGCAATGACGAGATCTATCGCGACTCCACGAAGCCTAGGGGGGTGAAAATAAGATCCGAGAGAAAGAAAAAGACTACGGAGTCCAATCTTACCTGATGAGTTGTTTGTCGATTATGTCAACATCGTCCTTGGTGGAGACGCTGCGCCAGGTGGTTGAATCAGAGAACTCGTGCCGATGAAGATCGCAAAGAGGGTCGACCGGGCTGTCTATGGTCTTAGTGGCCATATTACAACGTTGGCTAGGTAGACGATGAGCGGGAGTGAGTGCGAGAGGGTGGTGGTTCGAGTGCGAGACGCGACGCGACGCGCGCCGTTCAGACGCGTCCGCATCGAACATCGGCGCATGCAGCCTGCAGTCCGTAGTTCTTGCGTCCCGCCAACAGTGGTCTTCGTTCCGATAGCGTCTTATAGCACCATCGTTGCCATGAGGGACTTTTACGTATACAAAATAGCAAGCGTAACGAAGTCCTCATTGCCTGCACCTCTGCCGCTACATGACTCAGGCACACATCGAACGCGGTACGACTTGAAGATACACTCAGGTTCTGTGCGGGTCTTGAGTGCGGGTGAAGGCGTGTGTGCGGTACGATCTCACAGTAGTGTACAACTTAGTGCAACGGTCACAACGAGCCCCTCGAAGCCAAGTTGAAGCGACGTCGTGGCGAGACGCAAAACTCGCGGTACCGTCGGGCATCATTGTCGCGTGTTTCGCACGCGCCAGCGCGTTCATGTGACATTTGGTTGAAAGACGCGTCACCTCCATGTTTGCGTGCGAGATGGCTCGCGGCGCCTTGATTGCAATCCATCATCACTCTAGAGAGTTATTGCGGACGTGCACCCGTTCTGCCCGTACTGTCTTGAAACTAAATATGACATTGCTCTTCTTGTAATAGTCTGTTTCCGGGGGCGCTATAGTACGAAGCATGTTTTCTTCCGCCGAGGATGCGGGAATTCCAGCTCACAATCGGGAACATGCAATGATGTTCCCAGCCGGGGTCTCCCTTTAGGTTGGAAACTGCTAATCGATCCGTGGCGTCAACGGGTATGCGAGCAACGTATCTGGCAGAGGTAAGTAAGCTTCTTCCGCTTCTTAGAAACGTCAATGTAGATGTCGTCCTCGTGCATGATGCTGGGAACTTATACGCCGGCCACTTATCTCTCTGGAGTGAGATTCGCTCCATGCACTGATTCCCCCCTGCCACCGTCACTCTACTCTTTCCTCAAGTCTCGAGTCAACACGATAATGGACGAGGAGAAGAACGTACAGTTCGCGGAGAAGGAGCTCGGGTTAGACGAGAACCGGGAGGTCGCGCTTGACCTGGTCGACAGCGTTGAGTCATCAGAGGAGTATGCAAAGGAGCGAGCGGCAGTCTCATCTGCGTACGAAATCAAGAGCAGGCTTAGTACGTGCTGCCATTCATATAGTACGACTTCGAGACTGATAAATGGGAATAGTCAATGAGTGCTTTCAGGATGAGTGCGTCAGACATGCTTGCTTGCTTAACTGAACTGAACAGTGTCCTAGGCTTGGTTTCGGGCGCTATCAATGGGGGGTATTCATGCTCACTGGACTCGGCTGGATGGCAGATAGTGCGTCAGGCTACATTCGGTTTCGAAAGATCCAGCGCTGATTACGTGCCCATCGTAGACATCTGGTTTCAAGCTGTCGCTATCATCCTCCCACAGGTTCAGGTGGAGCTTCCCGTCTCCCACGTCGAGTACGCTACCCTTTCCCTCTACGCAGGCCTTATCGTGGGCGCTTCTACCTGGGGAATTTTGGCGGATGTCGTTGGTCGACGGCTTTCATTCAACATCACGCTGTTCATCGCGGGCGTCTTTGGCATTGCTGCGGGTGGCGCAGGTACTTTTACTCAACTAGGTGCTCTGATCGCCTGTATTGGGTTTGGTGTCGGAGGCAAGTACGTGTACTCTGCACCAAGGGATTTTAAGGCACTTCGCTCACAGTCCAATGTAGCCTACCTGTAGATGGTGCGAATGAATCTGTTCAGAACACGTCTGGCCATTACTGATGACTTTTGCAGGCGCTATCTTCCTTGAAGTCATTCCTAAATCGTACCAATGGCTTTTGACTCTGTTGTCGATATGGTGGGCCTTGGGCCAACTCTTCGCTTCCCTTATCGCATGGCCTTTGATCAACAACTTCTCCTGCGCAAGCGACGCGGACTCTTGTTTGAAGGCCGACAACATGGGCTGGAGATACACGGTGTACGTTTGCCGTATTGCCTACGCTTTGTACTCTGAGCTTACTCGATTACCTTCTAGATACATCTGGTATGTAGTGCTCGCACGCCAAGATTTGTCAATGGCTCATCTGGCATACAGTGGCGGTATCACATTCTTGATGTTCGTCGCGAGATTCTTCCTGTTCAACCTCCAGGAGTCTCCGAAATTCCTTGTCGCCAAGGGCCGCGACGAGGAAGCCATCAAGGTTAGTTGGCATCCGAAACCTCCTTTGGCTGTTTTTGACGACTTCCGAAGGTTCTTGAGTACATTGCCGCTCGGAATGGGCGTACTATTACTCTCACGCTCGAGAAACTCGAAGCAGCTGGCGGCGTGTCTGATCAACCGCGCGACTTGAGCTCCTTGCAACTAGCTCGACATTCATTCTCGTCTTTATCCCTAGGACATATCAAACCTCTCTTTGCAACACGTACTTTGGCCCTCAACACGAGTCTCACGATAGCCCTATGGGGTCTGATAGGCCTTGCATCCCCTCTTTTCAACGGTACGAGTCGCTAGCGCCTTCCTATCTCTGACACATTGGTTTTAACAACTACATACAGGCTTCATCACTCTCTATCTCAAAGCGCGCACATCCGGGAGTGATAGCATCAACGAGACGTACCGCAACTACTCTATCATCTCCGTCTTGGGTATACCCGGCTCCATCATCGCCTGCATCGTCGTCGACCGAACACGACGCAGTCAGTCCGGCTTCGTTCTCGGCGGACGCAAGTTTTCAATGGCTGTGTTTACTGCTCTCACTGGTGTCTTCTTGTTCTTGTTCACGACGGCTACGAACCAGGCAGGTGTGCTCGGGTACAACTGTGCCAGCACGCTCACGACCAATGCGATGTTTGGTGTGTTATACGCATACACGCCCGAAGTGTTCCCTGCCCCTCACCGAGGTCAGTATCTCCCTCAACTGACAAGATGATCAACCATCTCACTCTCAGATAGGCACGGGCGACGGTCTCGCGAGCTCGACAAACCGCATTCTTGGCATACTAGCACCGGTGATCAAGATCGCCACAACTAGAGGTGCAACCACAGCTGCAAATACGAACGTGTAAGTATTTCTCGTCTGCACGCTTTCATCCGACTGATCGCTACCAACAGACCTGTATTCGTTTCCGCGAGCTTGTTCCTCGGTGCGAGCATATTGATGCTCTTGCTACCCATCGAGGTAAGTTCTGGGTGGCGTATTGTCTCGCGCTGTGGCTAACCATGCATTGCAGACTGCGGGGAAGGCCGCTTTGTAGACATGGCCACCCAGATTTTGCCTGCGGTCTTCTTACCGCTGAAGATCTCTCTTCATTGGTTGTATCCATCTTCTCCCATTCAAGTAGACATCCAGTAGGAACATTCCTGACCTGTCGGAGCAAAGGTGGCGCGTGTTATCTCTGGCCAACAGCGGGTAACTTTGACTGCAATAAGATCGTACAACTGCAACGTCAGGATCCCTTGAAGACGCTCATCGTACGCAGCGTGCGAGCAATATCTGCTTTACTGCATGATCACTCGGAGCCACTTTGATGTGTACGCGCGAAGCTAAACGATATCATAGAGCGCTTGTACGTTCCACAATGCAGCGCTCGAGCATATGGGAGGTCTTAGGTCCCACATATTTCAGACAAAGTTGTTCGAGTGGGCTCGTGCATTCATATTGTTACAACAGTGGAAGTACAGCATTAAGTCCATAGCGATGTGCTTAGTTCGAGAACTTGTCCGGGACGTCGACGCTGCACAGATGTAAGCAAGAGAGATGGATGGGCAGGAAGTGAAGAAAGCGTACCCGGTCTCCTTCTCAAAGGCGCCGCGAGCACCGTCCGTGATCTTCTCGTTGAGGCCGCGGTTCTCGGGGAGACCCTCCTTCTTCTCGATAGCGTCAAGACCTAGAATACAGAATCAGTAATGACGTCCATGAGCTGAGGACGACGTTCGCGTACCCTTGTCACCGTAGTCCTCGTTACCGGTGCTCTGCATGCCCGTGTTGTTCTGCGTCTGCTCGGTGGAGTCCATGATAGCGATAAAGGATAAGAGTGAAGTGGGTTGAGTGGATGTAGAGGGTGTTTGGAATGAGGATTTCCGTATTCCTCGAGGGTTTATATACGGGTTAGACGGCACAGGCGACGTCAGTGCTGGATGAGCGCGTCGCGACGCGTCATGAGCGCACGAGTGAGAAGGGTGGAGTGTTGCCGCGGTGCATGTAGACTGCGTGGGTAGAATTGAGCAGAGCGCAGGGCGAGGTTGCACAATCAGACTCCTCCTCCATACATACGGCACCATCAGACGAGCCTCGAGACGGAGAAGCGCGCATAAACACCGCTTGGCCTGCGTCATGAGCACAAATATAGCGTATCGTACCTTACTCGTGTCCTTATTCCATACGTAGCATAGTACACCCGAGCATCACCAGACCGTGAACAGTCGTCAGGCGGCAACGGCAGCGGCCCAGTGCGCTCGAGCCCAGTAAACCCCGCTTCATGCAGGCCTTTGATCGTAACTCGGAATTGATCAACGCTCTTGGTGACTTGGTCGACCATCTCAGAATTCGAAGCCAGTAGTAGTCGTGTATTGGCTCGATATATAGATTATTCCCATCGAGAAAGCGTGAGGCCAATCAAGATACATAAAACTCGACTTTTGAAAGCTCGGGTAGTGCATTGCGGGTATGAGTGGTAAGGGCAGCGGTACATCTCGCCGCAACGTGCCCTGGAACGCCGCAGAGAGCTTAGAGACACAATGTGATACAGCTAAAGATCGTCACATAACGACAGCAAGAGGAGGTGGCGGTAACAAGCAACTTGTGCGGCGGCTTTGCCCGCGCGCCTACACCATGACGTCACTTAAGGCGCGAAGGCGCGCGTCGACGGTTCATCTTGCTACATACATATTCACACCCGCCTTCTTCACAGACATCGCATACAATCCGAGTGCCTCTCAAAAAGCGCCGAGAATCACACAACATGCATACGATCCTTGAAGTCCATGTTCATACATCTATAATCTTACATCGTTGAATTGTACAAAATGTCCGTGGTGATAGTGTGCAGCGCTCAGTTCGAGAACTTGTCCGGGATATCACGTCTGTGCCATACGAATGAGTAACAGCGCCCTTATGGAAGCAGAAGCAGAAGCAAACGTACCCGGTCGTCTTCTCGAAGAAGTTGCGCGCGCCATCGGTGATCTTCTCGTTCGTGTTGCGGTTCATGTTGATGCCCTGCTTCCTCTCGAGGCTGTCGAGACCTATCACAAAGCTTGCGCATCAGATCGGTACGCCAGCAAAAAACAAGCAGACGACGCACCCTTATCGACGTAGTCCTCGTTCCCGCCGCTCGTTGCCTGACCGGCGTTCACGCCCGAGTTAAGGCCGGCGGAGCCCTGCGTGCCGGACTGGTTGTTAAGCATGGCCTTGCCCTTGTTGATGATGGAGTCCATGATAGAAAATGGGTCGTAAAAGGGTGATTTGAGTTGAATGTGGAGTTGGTGGTGGTTTGATGAGAGAGCGAGAGAATCGCGGGCCACTATACTTATACGGATAAGGAGGCGAGACGACGTCAGCGCTAGGGCGGAGTGGCGCATCAAAACGATGACGTGCGAAGGGCGGGAAGGTGGGGAGTCGCCTTGTCGCTATGGTGTACAGCTGCGCCTTCGGCCCAAACGGGTCCTAGGATGCGCATGTTCCTGGATACGGTGCTTGGCACTTCAACGTCATGGACTCATGCCACACATGCTTCTAATATATCTGGCTTCAGGCTCTCGAGATGGACGCGAAGGAGGACAAGACTGACAAATCGGTCTCGAACGTTTGAGAAGATAAGTAAGCTGTGTATTCATGGAGCAGACTCGTTTCCATCGATATCTGTTATGAAACCGATCCCGTCCATTTCAGTCAACCATGGCGTGCTTTTGAGTCCGAGAACAGGCACTCGCCGACGCGCCGCCGCCGACACGGCGACCAACGCGTGACGTCACGCGTCGACGTCCACCTTCCCGACTCTCTGTCTCTCAGTGACCCTGACGGAGGCCGGGTAGATTTGGTCATCCTTTGCCACTCGATAGAGGGAAGCTCATATGTACGGGCTAAGAGATAGGATAGACCTGTTACTGGGCGGACATGAGTGGCAGCGGCTCGCCCGCGCCGAACGCAGGCTCGAATGTGCTGGTTGACAAAGTTGCCCATAAGTATAGGCTCGTTCACCGCTACGTGGCCGAGCTCATGACTCCGCATAGGAAGCGTCCCCCACACCGAGCCAGTCGAGCTCGTCAACGGCACGAACATATCCGCTGCCTGCTGTTGGTGATCTGAGACGTCACGAGTCAAGGCCCCAATGCGCCTCGGAGCAACGAGTTGGCGAGTAGGTGATCCCCGTTACGGTGCTTACGTGCCTACCACTCGATGCAGGACTCGAAGGTTTGGCGTGTTCGTCTGGGACGCCACTAGGTTGATAGTCTACCATCACAGGTTTGTGATTGCATAGAGTACGAGCTACGGAAATATATGCTCAGAACCAACAGGAAAGTGTATGAACGAACGAATGAATGGAAGGGGTCTGGGACTGACTCCGAGTCCGACTGAGAAACCAACGAGAGATTGCTAAACATATATGAGATGGATGAGGTGGGGAGGGACAAAGTATCTAGGGATACAGGAAGCACGCGAGAGATTACAGCAGGGTCAGGGCAAAAGAAAGTATAGTCGAAGAACGCTGGAAAAGAGACGAGTCAACGCAAGGAGTGGTCAGTGTCCAGAACCCGGACGTTTCGGAAGGTCCCCAAATTGCTGCGGTGGCGGCGTCTGGTTCAAGTTGCGCTGGGGCATCTGACGTTGCTGGTCATACCAGGTATAGTCTGAGGAAACAACGCCAGGGGGGCCAGCTCCAATAGCACCTGTGCTCATGTGTCGCCACTCAGACGGCACAACCTCGCTGTGTGAGTCGTACATGGGTGGGTACCCGGCCAGCATTGAAGGCGCCCTACGATCCGTAGAGAAGCTCTGGCCATAGGCATGAGCAATCCCGGAGGTCCCCGCATAGTTATAGTTCCCAAACATCCCGCCCGTCGGGTTCTGCGGCTGCAAGCTGCTCGTGTAGCCGGTGCCAGAACCACCCTGATCGTGTGCAGCGCTCTGGTTGAGACCATAGCTGGGTGACGTCTGCTCGTGGCCGTTGGCTATAACAGTACGCTCGTAGCTTGAGGCGGGCCGGACTTGCTCAGCGTAGTGCTGCGCTGACCTCTGTCGTGCGATAGAGGGGAGCTTATCTATATTCGCGAGCGCTGAGATATGGTCGGACTGCCACTGAACGGGCGCAAGCGGCAGCGGTTCCCCAGCGCCGAATGCGGGTTCGAAATTGCCGCTCGACATCACCCATATAGGATCGTCCAACGCTACGTGGCCAAGCTCTTGGCTCCGAACGGGCAGCATACCCCACGCCAAATCTGACGAACTTGTCGACGGCACAGACATATCGACGGCGTGCAAGCGCATATCCTGTCGCGGTCCGGAATCATCAAATTCTAAGTGCACGTCGGAGAAAGGGGACGACGAGTAGTCGGTCACTGAGGCCGCTCTCGCGTGCGCTCCACTTGACGCGGATACCGAAGGGCTGGCATAGTCAGCAGGGGCGCCACTGGGCTCATATCCTGTCATCTCGGACTCCCGCGCGAGCTTGAGCGTCGGCGCAGGGACGGAGAGTGGCCCGGCGAAAGCACCACCGGCAGCGACAAGAGAGGAGAGCATATCCCACAAACGACCGGCCGACTGCCATCGCTTCTCGACATCCTTGAGAAGGGCAATGCAGTTGTACACGGCCTGTGTCTCCTTGCCCTGATCCATCGAAATGCCGGTGCGCTCGATGTTCCAGATGCCGAGCAAAAGCATCACGCCGGCCGTGAAGGCTGGCCCTTGCAAGTAGGGGCAGAGATCCGCCGGGACACGCTCACGGAGGGATGCAACCAGGCGTGAGCACGATCGTGCGACGTTGATGCAAACGGCGAGGGAACGGAAGCCCAAATGAGCTTCTTTACGCGAAGAGATGAACGGCCGGTGAACGAGAATCTGCAAGTGGTAGAACTGGGCGTGCAGATGCGCCGATTGCATGAGAAAGATCGTATCTTGTTGCGTAGATCTCCATCGCACTAGACAGTACAATCAGAGGCAGCGATATGAAGATAATGAGAGAAGCCACTTACAGTGCTCAGGTAGTGACTCTACCCACTCATTCATCCGAGCGTCGAAGTCGGCCACTGTGCGCTGCTCCCAGTCGAGACCGTAGGCACCTGTACGCGCGCGGGCTTTCCCACTGGCGTACTGGAAAGACAATCGTCAGCACCTGCGCTTGATGAAAACGAAAGCTAGAAGCCCTACGATCGTGCTCAACGCAGAGCCAAGGATTTGGCACTGTTTAGCCGAAGCGACAAAGTACGCGAGTTGGGAAGGCTTGCCAGGCGGCTGCTTGAACCTCTGCTCGGGATTAGGATGATCCCAGTAAATATCATCACAGTCGGCTGGCAAGTCGAGGTCAAAACTGCCATAACGACATGTTACCGTCAAGCAATGCACGTGAAGCTAAACAATTACTCACTCGTCGTCCAGCAGCGCACATGTACGGCCTTGCAAGGCGCTCATCCACCGGTCCATCCAAAGAAGCGACCTTGAAATTAGCGTCAGACGGTCGATCTAATCTATATAGACAATAGTACTGACCAGAAGGCACGTTTGAAAAGCTCATCCTCCGCCGTAGGAGTGTCCCCATAGACTTTCTTTCTATGCGCGCCAATATCTTGAGCCAGCCGAAGCCCGATCCCAGCAATATCCCACCCATGCAAAGACATTGAGCCCCCATGGAGGTATATGACGGTCAGCTACAGGAGAAAGGTCGGTCGCACGGTCAGCAAAGACCGTTCTGTTAGAATACATCAGAAGATGAAATACGCACGCAAAGGACCTGAAGGTCGTAAAGCCGCGAAGAAGACAGGAGTGCTTTTTGCGTCATGCGAACCTGAGAAAACCAAGCCCAGCCTGCTGAGTACCAGTTCTGGCCCTCGTCTGTTAGAACGCGGCGATCATCCGATAGCCTTGCGCCGTTCGCGCAAACGGAGAGAACAACAGCCCCGAAGGCTCCATCCTTCAGGTGTAGACCCTCTCGAACCTGCTTTTCAAACGAAGGGCGGTGCAGGATGGGGGTGATCACGTTCAGGTGGGTGAAGTAACGGTCAACGAGATGCCAAAGAAGGTCATCTTCGGGAAACTCAAACGGCGATGATTGTCGTTCTAGAAGCTCGCGTTCGAACTGTATAATAGATGAACGTTGACATGCCACGGATACAGCCAAGGAGGGGTACGTACGGGAAGAACAGCCCAGAACTCTGGCCGTCGTATCCTAACGAAGGGGTGATTGGTCTTTGAAGGATCGTCACTCTTAAGTGCGAAGGCAGCTTCGACCATAGACGCCGTTGAAGACTTCCCTCTGAATGCGCCGACGTGCACACCGAGGAGCGTGCCCTTCAAGCTGTGAGTCAGGTCGTACAGCTTGATCGCGGTGTCCTGGTCATCGTCGGATGGATCGTCCGACTCTTTACCGTCAGGTATAACGTGATCGAGACCGTCGGGGTCACCGAGCACACCGTCGTCCATCCAGTTTTCCCTTGTTATGGGTACGCCAATCGCGCGGGTGAAGTCGTCGTCGGGATGCAACTGCAGAGAGGTCAGAGGATATCAGAGATTCCATGTATAGCACATACACGCTTGAGGAGTTTGTCGACCTTGTCAAGTTTCTGTTCGAGCGCCTCGACATACCTGGAGATCATTGACATCAGATGTTACACGCCCTGGTGTGTAGATGGACGCACCCTTCGGGATATTTCTGGCAGACATACCATCAATACACCCAAGTGTCACTCGCAGTGCACTAATACGCACCTTCATAGTCTGCACATATGAGCACTGTAGGTTCGCAGCAGCGCAGTTGGCACATTTGCGCCCGGGGACCTGCTCTCCGTCACCTGAACGCAGCCGAGAAGTGATATGAGCGTTTGCGCGGCAGACTATCCGGGACGACGGGCACGCACATCGAACTTTACGCTTCCTGCAGATGTCACAGGAGCGCGCAACACGACGTTTCTTTTTGTCCCTCGACCGTCGAGGTCTAACATTGGCTGAATCTTCGTCTGAGCTCATGATGACAGGAGGCAAGTCGTAAGTGGCGCGGCGTGGTGTTGAAATCGTCACGGTATGCGACCGCTCAGGTCGCGCTGAGCGGTCGTCTTCACGTATTTCACGCATTACCACATCTGGACAAGGGGATGCAGGAACAGATGTCGTTTGTAGCGTGCCTATAGGCAGGTATATAGTTACTCCAGCCGGCGACCATGTATTGTACACTCACCAATGCCATCATCAGAGACGGATATGCGACTCGACGGATCTTGAATATCACTGGCAATGTTCCTGAAGTGGCGTATGTCTTGGTCATGAGCTATGGCGATCTGTGCATCTGAATGCTAATAAGTGTCAGTAAGACAAGACAGAGCGTGTCACCGATAAAAGCCCTGCTTACCTCCAGGATATAATCCAGTACTGGTGTCAGCTCATCAACAAACTAACTCGATACCCATGGTTAGCGCATAGTCCCATTGCTAAAGATGTACAGTACCTCGCCGCGCTCTGGTGACTCGCTCATCATGAAGACATCGCCGTCACCCTCGTCTTCGTCATCTCCCATGTCAGGATCCTTAGGTTCGGCGTTTGCTTTCATGGTGATCCCCCAGAATCGGCGTCGTTTCATTCGTAAACGTCGTATAAAAATAGTTTGATCGGGTTGCACGATAGAGTCCTTTTGATCAGTGTCGGGGAGTGGAGTAGAGTTGGTCTTCACAGCCGGCCCGTGATTCCAGGATAGTCGCGGCCCTACACTCAGTCCGCCAACCAAAGGGTATCGGATGTTGAGACCAAAACCCACGTCCATACTCGATCCCGCGAATGCTGCTGTGGCCCATAGCACCGTACGATCGACTCCAGTGACCAGGACGATATCGGTCGCCTCAAGATTTCTACTTTTGAAGAACGATAACCAGCTTCGCGCGTGAGCTGCCGCATATCTCTCGTAGCGTCCGACACCCATGGGTGTGGCATCGATGCAGCTGATGGGAGCCGGGCCAGGTGTGACAAGAACCGCACCTCGCACCTGTTTGGCGGAGAACTCGATGCTTCCACCGGCAGGGGCAGTCCAATCAGGCCTAGTGTGCGCAATATAAGTCAGACGATGTATTGAGACGCATGAAGTTAATCTCACCCAGTGATCTCACCCTTGAAGTCCTTGATAGACACGCTATGCGACGTGAATAGCCTTGTAGAGTCGCGGACTGTGCTAAGCTCATCATCGAGGTCGAGCTTCACAAAACCCTCCGGGAGATTTTCTTCTCGAGGTTGCCCTTCCACACCCGGAGGCTTATGAACATTGAAAAGCCGAACGAAATGGCCGTGATTATGGCTAAACGGACAGCGATAAGCACGTGCTGCGTTACTACACGTTCAATGACGCACTGTATGTATCCCACATCTCCTAGCTCAACGCGTGGTAAAGCGTTCCCGTCCTTGTCGAAGCCGGGCTGAGGATTGGCTATCGGGAAACCACGATCTTCATAGGCAGCGCCAAGCTCTTGAGAGTAATCCTTGTGGGTGACCATGAGCGCCGTCAGGGCAAGAAGGTGGTACAAGGGAAGTGATCGAGCCAAGTGCGAGTAAGCCTTATATACAGAGAGATAGCGAGAGAACTTGAGAAGCCGGATAGTACCCCGAGTCGCACTGCTCTAATACAGAGCCTCATAGTACATGTATCCGGGCGCCGTTGATAGAGTTTAGTTACAATACAGGCGCGTGATGCACTTGTTGAGATAGAAGCGCCATGTTCTCACTGTTACAGGACTTAACTTCCCTATCGAAGAGTGATGTACGTGCACGCACCTGTAGCATCTTCCGCCCTTCATAGCTAAAGCCTTGTGTGAGCAATGGCACGCTCATGCCCCGACTACGAGAAGTTTTAACATCTTACTCGCTTTACGAGAGCTAGGATCGAAGCCCTTATAGTGCCATGTATACTTGAAGCCTGATATCATGATCCATACCGAGGTTGTACTTGTCTCGCGCCTGGGTTGCTGTGATGTGTGGGAATCATGGTAACGCCCGTCGCGGGACATACATGCCCTCTACAGTCTGAGTCTCAGCGGTCTCTTCAATGAACGGGCTGTTAGTTAGAGTAAGGTGGTCGACATGGACCAGGAGTCCGGAATATCTTGGTTATGAGACAAGGTAGAGTGTTTGAGATGAGTGAGAGCCTTGAGAGTGGTGGCGGCGGCGTGGCGGCCCCGTCATGCTCTTTACTCGCCACCACTTACCACCACCAACGCTGCGCCGCCAGCTCGTCGGCCTAATGAAGTGATTCCGGCGGTCTCAGCCAGGTTCAGTCATTGGTATATGCCAGCATTGGCGTGGACGTGGAGAGCAAGTTGCGAGCTCGGGCGTTTCGAAGTTATCATCACTGACACGTGCGCGGGCCGAATTGCCGCACACCCTAGCTTAAGGTTTATTACAGCCGCGTGCTGACGCGTGCGGGATGGTTGAATGCTTCTCCTCCGCTCTGTGCTGTACGCATTGAGTACGTCGAGCACATTTTCCCAACGGCATTCAAAGTTCGTCACTGTCATCGTATCAAAGAACACAAGACTAGACACTAGAGACATATATGTGAGAGGCACATAGAGACCGGGCAAGGTACGAGGACGCGAGTACGAAGGCGCGACGAGGATGGTGTGGGTGGGCGGACAGAGGCTGTGGTGCTGGGTGAGCGTACGAGGGTCGGTGCAGTAAAAAGGGGCAAACGAGCCGGATGAGAATTCCATGGAAGAAGTACAGTAACGAGGCCGGGGCTCGACAGGTCAGAGTTCAGTCAGTCAGTCAAGGGTAGAGAACGCGGGGTGGGGGAGTCAACAGTCAACAGTCAAAATATGAACAAAGAAGGGAAGGGAAGTGTGAAATGCGTCGAGGGATGTTTCAGCTTAGCGAGGTATACCAAGTCCATCGTTCAAACGCGTGGGGTAGAGGAGGAGGAGGGGGGTACGCGGCGCCGGATATTCAGAAGTCAAACAGAGTATGTAAGGCAGAACAGAACAGAACAAACCTAATCCGGGAATGGGTAACAAGGTAAGAGAGAGCGTGAATAAGAGAGGAAAAGGGGTAAAGGTGGGGGTATACCAGCGACCAACAAGCGCCATAGTCACTCCGCGTAAGACTCTGTACACGTTCGCATCATCATTGCGCATATCCATACCCATTATACGGTTCCTGTCCACTGGCTCCCGAGCCGTATGGATCATGTCCATGCCCTTGCTGCTGTCCGCCATACACACCCTGTTGCTGCTGCCCAGCAAACTGCGAGTACTGCGTCGCAGTCGGCGTACCCGACTGACTAGGATGCGCACCTGCGAAGTATTGCTGTTGCGCAAACCCAGGTGCACCTTGAGTCGGCGTACTAGGTTGACTTCCCGCGCCGTGTCCGGGGTAGGGTAATGCGGGACTAGACGGCGCGTAGGCTGATGGGCTCACAGGGTGTGCGCCTGCGTATGTCGGTTGTTGGGTGCCAGGGTACGGAAGGGATCCTGGGCCGGGACTTGTGGGTGGTGCGCCGTACGCAGCTGGTGTGTACACGGGTTGAGTGGTATTGATAGGCGGCGGTGATGTGCTCCGTGGGACTTGTGCGGTATGTTGTGGTGAGACATACGGCGAGCTTTGTTGTTGCGGTTGCATCTCGCGCATCTGGTACTGTTGCGGCGCCTGCACTTGTGGTTGAACGTGCGATGCACGGCCATACGGATGCGTAGGTGTACTCGGCGGTGGGCCAAAGTCTACGCGTGGGAAGGGCCCAGAGACGGAGACGGGTTCCCATGGACTTCGTTGTTGCGGTTGGTGGGGCGGTTGGTGCGTATGATACGATGGAGGGTAAGCAGACTGGTGGTGCGCTTCGCTAGGTTGTCTAGACTGATCGTGCGCCGTTTCGAAAGAGTCGTCCGAATCACTGGCTTGCCTCACAGGCATCCTCCCATCCGCGCGGGGACTAACAGGGTAAACAGCCCCATCCACACCCTCCTCATACCTCCTCCCATTCGAATCGTACCCTCCTCCACCCTCAGTCCTAAACGTCGGTACCCGTCCATGTTGCGGTGCAGGCTGACGTATAAACGCCGGGTTAGGCGTAGAGCCGACCGCACGGCCCGACGAATCCCATTGTTGAGAATTAGGATCGCGAGGGGAGTATGAGCCTTCGGGAGCGTGTAGCGATACGTTCACAGCGCTCATACCCGGTTCCGCCACATACGGCGATGCACCGTCGTATGGTGCGCCAGAAGAGCCCATAGCGAGCTTCGCGCCGCGCGCTTTCCGACGATCATAGATATATGCCGGTTTAAGCCTATTCATCTCGCGATAGATGTACCACATCGCCAGAGCGGTGATAGCGACCGTTACACCGACCACGGCATAAGACGCCAGACGCTGAGCAGTAGTTTCAGAGTCGGAAGTATCGATGAGAACGCCGAGGTAGACAGTGACGAATTGTTTGGGGAGCGAGAGGAGGGCTGCGAGGGAGAACACGAAGATGCCCATGCCGCATGAGGAGAAGACGGCGGTGGTGAAGTGACCGGGGATGGCGGATAGACGGGCTACGAGCGCGATCTTGAATCCTCCTTCTCGCACTACGCGCGCGAGAACACCGTATGTGATGTTTGTCTTTTCCAACTTCTCTCCCCTCGCCCTACAACACCACCTAAACGCGTAGAAATTCCCGACCTCGCCGATGAACGTCCCCGCACAGACTATGGCGAACCCGATGCCCAGGCCCCAAACAATTCCACATAAGACGGCTATAATTTCGTGTCCAAACAGAGGGGGAAAGGATATGACGAAGAGGATGCCAACGGGGATGAGCCAGCCTGCTGGTAGGTCTTTGAGGAACGTTGCTGCGGGCTTTAGGTATTCGACTATCTTGGTGTGGAAGATCGTGACGAGGGCCACAACGGCCACGATGACGGCTGTCAGAACATAGTACCCTAAACACCAAATAAGGATATATTGTGTCAGTGGTGAATGGAAGGGACAGTGCGGGGAAGTGAATTAGACGCACAGAGCCACTCGCGCCTAATCCAGAAGCGCCAGTTCCGTAGCCTCTTCCAGTCGAGTGCGCCCTCACGCGCGAGTTCGGCAGCTTCCGAGGGTGTAGGACTGGGTGTGCGCGCGAGGGTACGGGCAGAGGCGAGCGGGGACTTGCCCGGCGCTACGAGATGCGCAGTGCTAGATGCCGGATCGAGGTTCGGCGTCGAGAAGGTGGACGACTGGGGCGGGTACAGATACGGATTCGAATTGGCGGCGTAGGGCTGTGAGTCGCCGCGGTAGGGACTGCTCATCGAGAGCTGAGGGCGGGAGGGATGGTGGTGGGCAATGGAAAGAGGAATGGTTACGGTACGCCTTCCCCGCGACTCGGATTGATTTACTCCAACCAACTTCTTCCTCCACCGCCACCACCCTTCTTTCCCTTCTCACTCTGCATCGCTCTCAGGCTCTCTGTGCTATACGTATACGTTCTATACTCGTACTCGTCTCCCGCTCGCCCGTCTTGTCCCTTTTGTCTTTGGCCCGTACGGCCTCCGCAGCACCGCTTGCAGTCGCCTTGGCGCCCAGCATACGATCCACCCTCGAATCGTCTTCTCGCCACCCTCGTTTGTTTTATGCTCGATGCACGCTCTCTGGTCACTACTTTGCCAACTCTCCTCTGTACTTGACACCTTTACTGGCTTTCTGACCGTTGAAACGTTGAAGCTCTGGCGACCGAACCATTGTTATCACTTCCACGTGATTTATACAAGCGCCCTCGGCCTTAGCGACTGGTTGCGGCGAGACCTCCATTCGTCCTCGCCTCTGCCTTGCAATTGCGTATCCTTGATCTCGAAAACACGTTCTGCCCACCATGCGCCGGCGCCGAGATACTTGGGGAATGCGACGCTCGTATACCTGAGCATTCCAAGTCCAGCTGGGCGAGCAGGATCTCAACATCTGGTTGATCTGCGCATGCTGGATGTCATCTTGTTGTCTTCTGGGCACATCTTGGCGGATGCGAGCATCAAGTCTCCTACGACTAGGAGCACAGACGGAACCGGTCAAATATTTCACGGCGGTGGCGGCACAGCAAGTTATATATATATATCTTCCAGTTGCCATCCCGTCTACATATCGGATACTATCGACACCTCGCACTCGGTCGCCATGAACGTAGGCGCCCACATTGCTATCTATCCGATCGGCACAGAAGACTCGCTTATAGATAGGTCTGATATGGATCAAGGAGGTTATATATAGGTTACGAAGTGTTCTTGTAACTGCTGCATTCTGTATCGAGTCTGATTGAGACCAATGACAATATACATTCATGGATTGTAGCAAGATCCCGGTTCAAAAGACAGATTGATTCTGGTTGTATATCGCAAATCGCTTGCGACCTGTCAAGCTCTTTGCGGCATCATGCGCAGCTGTGGCTCAGTCGGTCCACCGAGCTCACGAGGTGAAACGTCGCTGCTACTCGCATCAAGGTACAGTACTGATTACGGCTAAGAAACACCTATGAAGCACGTACGTGTGAGCACGCGCGGCGACGGCTCGCAACGCGCCCGCAGACCATGCACAGGTATTGATTTAACACATGCTGCTCCCGTGGAAGTTACATTCTTTCATGGTAGTGTCCCCTCAGCTACGAGCTGGTTTTCAGGCCAAATTCTTGAGTCCTTCAGCCTTTATACAAAATGATACCGTAGCATACATTGTTCTAGCTCGGGCTCACGTTGTCAAGATCCTCCCACCCAGAGCTACTTCGCATACTGCGTAATCGCCTCCTCTTTCCCGCTCGCCAGTTCCTTCAGATAATCCTCCATCGCGATCGCCGGTCTCCCAAGCAAGTCCTCTAGCAAGGGAGTCACAACGCCCGTCTCGCCACGTTCTATCGCGGGGAAGCATGTCACCCACGACTTCAAGAACTCCGGATCCCCGCGCGGCAGCGCTGCTTCGTTTGTATGCTGCGCGACGTACTCGTCCACGCTGATAACATGCAGCTTGACTGGTCGGGAAAGGATGGAAGAGCAGAGCTCAGCGAGTTGCGAGAACGTAAGGACGTTATTGGTGGGACCAGAGAGGAGTATGGTCTCGTTCAGGTATAGTCCATCCGCGATGATACGCGCCGTGGCTTCGCCCAGGTCTGCGCGCCCTGCCCAGGCAATGGGACCGTCGCCAGCCACGTATACGTCCGTGTCATGCGCAACGTCAAAGAACCCTATATATGGAAATCGCATAAGCGAACCCATTCGACAGCCGATGAGCAAGAGCGACCTCACCGAAGTAGAGCGGGAACGACTCTGAATAAAGTCCTTCGCGAATGATCGTATACTCCAGCCCGCTTGCTCTGAGATACGCCTCCGTGTCCAGATGCGCCTGCATGAGACCCGCCTTGCTGTCTCCGCCGAACGCGAGGCTTGTATAGATCACGCGCTTGATGCCTGCCGCCTTTGCTGCGTCGATTGCGGGAGTATGTGCTTTCACGCGTTCCGCGTGCGCAATGGACGGGTAGGAGACGAGCAAGAGCGTGCTTGCGCCCGCGAAGGCACCGGGGAGCGTATCGGGGCGTTTGTAGTCCCCTTTGCGCACCTCCACTTCCGCAGGGAGGTTCGGCCAGGCAGCGTGTACGCGCTCTGGAGAGGGTGAGACGATGAGCAGCTTTTCATGCGGGACAAGCGAGAGTATGTGTTTTAGCACTTCACGACCAAGACCGCCAGTAGCGCCAGTGAGTGCAATTCGTCCAGTCATGTCGATATAGTCGGATAGTAGAGGGATCTGCAACGCTTGCAAACATACGACCTCGGGTTGAGCTTTTGTATACGCCGACCTGCCACGATTACAAAGATGTTGCCGCAGCATCCACCCGAGAGGCCGTGCTTGATCAGCAGATAATCAAAGACTCCGACCCGCCGCCGCAGAAGAGGACTTAGCAAGACTGGTGCTGACAGCCTGCGAGTACTTGCGTCCGAAAAGACATCGACATCGATGAGCCTGTTCACGAAATCAGATAGAGGTCCAGCACATCAGCACGACTTCCGTGCGCGCCGCGGCAGCCGTTCGCCGTATGCTTTAGTAAGTTCATACAAGCCCGATCACGAAGGCGGTTAGACGTCGTACAACGTCGCTATGCCGCACTGCGAGAAATTTGATATCAACTTGAAGCTCAGCAGCGAGTGGAGCCGTGGTGGTAACATCGTGTACGACAGCGCGTCGAGCATACACCAGGTTTTCGACCGCGGCAGATGGTCCAGCCACATTTAGACGTATGTAACCGCTTCTGTCGTGTGATGCGCAAGACATAGGTCCAGTAGCACAGAGCGGGTCGCGATTGTAAAGCTTGCACCTCCAGAGGCGTTGAAGTGTGAATAAATACATAGTATGCATGGGGTTGAAATAGATGTAGCCTAACACCAATGGCCGAGCGACTGATTATCGGACACTAAGTACTTGCGCTGCTGCCCGAGAGTAAGTCAATGTCTGCGATGTCTAGAGTGATACATATAGCACTCACATATAGCTCTCTCCCGCACTCGCTTTTGACTTTCTGATTCGCCGTCCTCGCATCCGCCACCAGCTCGCCCTCAAAGCTCTTGCGCGGCTCCAAGCTCCTTCTCCAGTATCACGCTCGTCCTCTTCATCCCGGGCTCGAGCTTTGCACCATCCTTCTGAAGTGGTAGCCAGGTGAACGCTCAACGCCGCTCAAGCGCTCAAGCTCATGCTGTACGAAGACGAATGACGTAGCGGAGCCGGGGAATGGCGCATCAAACATCGTAACCTCGGTATCGAGAGCGACGGGCTTGGCCGCTACCTCGCTCTCCGCCTTCGTGGCAGCGGCGAGGACTATACGCGCTTCACTAAGCAATTAGGCATTTATGGCAGCTTCGTACGCAATAACCCCGCAACATCCTGAGTACTCCTCCGCCGCCGCGCCCTCGCCTTCGAGAACAATTGATGCACAGCGCCCTCGAACTAGGGCCCGATCCGTGTCTCCACGCAGCATTCGGAGGTAGGAAGACATAGACCTGGTGGCAAGATGTGGCAGAGTAGTCGTTGAGGCAAGTGGTGGCGACGTGGTCGTGGTCGTGAGCAAAACGCGATGATGATCACGCCCTCACTCAGGCTCACACCTTCCCTCCTACCACTATGAGCAGGGGCCGATGGTCACCACTGCTATAGCAGTACTCATGCGATCAATCCATGTCCTCATGTTTGCATTGTCTATCGCCTAGGTCACGCGGTCGCTCCTTCCTATATTCTGTGTACACGTCGCGTTTGCGGATACCTCAGGACTACATAGGGTTCGCGGAGCGCCTCCGAGAACCTTTCTAAACCTTGCTGTATTACCTCGACTCTCGTGTTTTTCATCAGAAGCGTTGTTACGATATTGATCTTGCTGGGAAGATGTCCGGGTACTACAAGGACATCCGCTAGACACGACCCTTTTCTCCTCCTAGGTGTCGAGCCGTCATTGCCTCGTTCAACGTGGTCTGCTATACCTCCTGTGAGTCTTGTCATAAAAATGTTGCGCCTTATAAGATACTGATATGCAATTCCACGCAGCCTCTTCAACGAGCGCGTCGCGAGTTGCACTACTTATCCCCCTCTCCAGCAAGCACGTCGGGGATCTGAGAGCGTACTTTTTTGCAAGAAGCTTGGAGTACAACTGTTTCATCGTCTACTACATAGGCGCAATATAGTCGATGGGTCTCAGGGCATGTGCACAACCTGGTGTACCCGCGCGCGAGAAGTCTCTATGGGAATCTTCTGAACGTTTGTGCATTCGTACGACCCACGCATGCGCGTCTGGCGGCCCTTCTTCCCGGTATATGAAAGGATGCATCACACGGCGCGGCGCTTAAATGATGCATCGCCGTAAGGTTGGCTAGCTCGCGACCTTGATTAATAAAAGGACGAAGATTCATGTTCTCGGACATTTGAGTTAGTGCTAGCCTTGATAAGTTGATTCGCGCTTGCTATTTGATATCCACGTACGATGGCCACGATGCCACAAATGCGCACCGTGAGCGTCTAATGAGCGCTTGCATGGATCACAATGTCTACTTGGATGGGCAACTTCGCTGTGAGACATCCGATGCTTATCAGGCTTTGCAGGTATCTTTAAGCAAATCTGCTCTGCTGGTGCACCATCGGTGACCCGTGCCATCCCTTCCCTCATTGCGGTTCGCTTCGTTTAGCATCCATGCCACCAGTCTCTCATCAAGATTATTCTCATGAAATTGGTGCTGCGTACGATCGTGGATTCGCTGTCGCTAATCCCCAGCCTGGCTTTGACCGCCTTGAGCCGCCCCGACAGAGATTACCGCGTGTGGAGCTGGGGGATCTGGGATACATACAGTAAGCTTTCTCGGCTTAATGAATACGTCGATAGGACATTGAACCCGTGATCTTGTCCAGCCGCGTTCAAGGCAATTTCGTTCGGCTCTTCAACATCCACAAGACTCCACTCGAGCAGTGGCGCCCCGGGCGCGTCCCACCCAACTTCGAGCGCCTTGCGCCAGACCTCAGTTACCAGTCCGACATTACCGAGGATGCTGCGAAACTGTTCTCGACCCAGAGCATGACTATCGTAAGCGGCACGGGTGGCATCGAAGGGTGCGAACTCCTGTGCATAGTCTACTTCGTTGACTGATATAGTGATCATATGTGAAGACCAGCGGTGTTAAACGCGCTTTCTGTCGGGGGAAGCCTTAGTTTTAAATCCACTCATACGTCTGGAGCCACGCTCGTCATACCCGGGTCGCGACCCATTACACGGATAGACGCCGACCGCAGAGATTGCAAAAGATATCTGGACTACGCTGACAGGCACATGAAGAACTGGTTGGATTTCTTCAGGGAGGAGAATGTAGAGCCAACCGAGATCTTCCTGGTGACTGGTCTTGATCGCACATCCGCTTGGGCCCTCGCCGCCTTCGTTGGCTCCAGTCAAGAGATTGAGTTCAGTCTTCATGTCGACGTTGCGTCCATTGTTGGAGGCGACATGGCGCCCAAGCTTGGCTGGCACCGTACCCCGGCCATCCTAGCAAACTCCAGTCTTACGGCGAGCCAGAGAGAAGCGGAAGTCCCGTCAGAATCTTCTCATACGGATCTCGACACTGAAACGATCTTCCTGCGTCGCTTTCGTATCGAACCAAGGAAATTCCCGATGCCAGGCTTCAAGATGAAGGCCGAGGCCGAGCCTCACGATCTAGACTTAGGCAAAGATAGAGATCCCGAAGAAGCTCTGAGCAGTATCACGTATGAGTTGGCTGAGTCGCCCGAGTCTGGAGAGGCAAGTAGTTCAACTTCACTATACAGGCCCAATTTTTCACACAGATACAACAGTTCGTCGACGCCTTAACACCACTTCTCGATTTTATTTTGAAGGTGTGCTCATTCCCGTCATGGCTGCTTCATAGAACTGGAACTTGATTAATCTTTGATTCTTTGAAGCACTCGGAAGCGCAGATAGCTATGGCGCACGATTTTGACATACCCTTCTTCAAGCAGCTTAGCACGGATACCACGCTGGATCCATTGAATTTCATCTCTGTCAGCGAAAACGGTATTGGTGAGCACTGAAAGCTATGTTCTGCTGTGCCACTGTTCTTAATCATATGCACTCATAGGTATGCTGCAATCACCAGTGCTCTCGAGTGCTGCAGCGGCGGTTTCTGGTAATATCTGGAACGAGTTTGATACCGAGGAAGCGACCCCAATTGCACTCGAGCTGCCAGCATCCGAGAGCCCACCCGTCTATGATCATCAGAGTATGTATCATACAGAGCATGCCGTTCGGGTATCTCACTCACTCTCGCAAACTGCAGTCGACTATCTAAGAAATCTGAATAATCACCTAGGTGTGACGAGGAAGTCAAATAGCTTTGAATGGAAGACAAGTGTAGACGGACCAGTGGACTTCCCCAGACATCATGCGATTGCTATACGTGTGTCCTACGACGTCCTAGAGTGTTCGATCGGTCGACTGACGAATGAACTAGTGAATGGTCAGGTTATCGGCGAGGGACAAGCTACCGCAAAGAGTGTGGCGAAGAAGCTTGCCTCTTTTGAGGCATTGAAGACGTTGGGCCAGCTGTAATCAAAGGTGCTGGACAAATTACGTGGGGTAAGTAACGAGCGCGCACGGCCCTTTGCACTCAAAACTGACAAGATCGTATCACACAGACTCTTGCGAATACTCGCCATAGGATCGATGGAGGGTCATAGTCCGAGGCGAAGGTAGAAACCCAGGGGTGATATGGAACTCGCGCATAGAATAGCATCAGATTTAAAGATGTTATCTAGAATACAGGGTAAATGTGTACGGCGTAGACTATAACCATCATCGTAAAGGAACGCTAGCTCGAAAAATGAACATTTGAGATGCAATCGCAACCGTAGTCGGCTTATCTCATCCGTCTTCCAGATGAAACCCTCATAGCGACGATAGTATAGTCTTGCTCGCCGTCTGCCTAGCTCATGTCCAGCACAGACCTGGAGGTGGTCCGCGGTCTAAGCTGAACGGTACCCCAGTAGATGGGAAGGGAGTTGTTGGTTAAATGAGAAGTAGACAACCTTGTACTCGAATGCCGGGTGTACGATAACCGAAAGACATGGAAACGCCTATCTCCCTCCCAGCTAGTTACCATGCACCAAGTGGCGTTTCAGCTCACGGCGGACGAGTGCGCCTGTACGCAGGACGTGGCCCGATATTGATGGCGTTCTCCTTCGCGCGGTCGAGCTCGGTCGTGAGAACCGCAAGTACGCGAACAGAGCGCGCTGACGTTCCGCGCACCAATGGGAGCCGTCATTCGTATGGAACGTCGACGAGGAGGGTTGAGCTCTGTGCTTATGTTATTCACAGCAATCCGTTGCGTCTCCCAGTCGAGTGTGTCACTGCCGATTCGAAGGGTATAAGGCTTGGTGCGCGTGCGAGGGAACGGGCAGAGGCGAGCGGGGACTTGTCCGGCCTACGAGGTGCGCACTGCTAGATGCCGGATTGAGGTTCGGCGTCGAGAAGGTCGGCAACTGGGGCGGGTAGAGACAGGAATTTGTGTTGACAGCGTAGGGCTGTGAGTTACCGCGGTAGGGACTGCTCATCGAGAGCGAGGGCGGAGGATCGTGGTGGGCAATGGAAAGAGTATGGTTACGGTTTACCTTCCCCGCGACGCCATGAATGGTAAACCTTAACCTAGGGTCTGCAGCAGTTCGGCCCGATGATAGGAATGCCCGGATCGCAACTTGCTCTCTACGTCCACAAGACCGCTGGCGGCCCGTGGGATCGCTACTCTTATTATAACTCGTTCTCGTTGCTCTCGCTTCGCGCATGTCATGAATGATACGGGCCTACGGCCATGGGCGATTCCGGGGTGGGCATCGTCAAGACGAAGAAAGCAAGATGCGGAAGATCGTTGCTCTTACCGGGTCAACCGCAGTTACTCACAAAGAAGTCTACGAGACTAATCCGGTACGATGATCTCGATTCGACGTCATTTCTTGGAGTAAGTGGAGACGAAGGTGTGTGTTCGTTGAGCGTTGAGAGGACCTATTGTTCATACTTGCCCTATCTGTGGGTCATGCGACCATTTACACACGCCTGTCAGACGCAGGGCGGGGTGCGCGGGGCTTTATCAAGTCTCCAGGTACGATAAGTTGGGTGACCTCCTCAACATAGTTCTGCTGTGCTTGGCCCAAACCCTTCCCTTCTTTCGTCACGTCTCAGGCTTGGCCCATGGCGATGATCGTACAAGTCAAAGTCACAAGTCCGTGAGACTACAGCATTTCACTAAACTGGCTATTGATCTCTGAGCCCTAGTCAACTATACCACCAGTACCACAGGGCAACAGGGTAGCTCTGAGCGGCGGGACAGCTCGGATGGGACAAAGGTCAATCCGCTGGTCAATCCCAGACATCCTGCGAGTGCTCAACGTACGTTCCAATCCACGTTTCAGAATAACTCCCGCAGCTGACAGGCGGATGAGATAGTTGACGGTCAAGGGCAAGGTACCACAAGAAACGTCGCGGTGAAATATGCCGCATATCAGGCGTTGCTGATGATGGAGGGACTGTGAGGCGGTAGCCATCGGTATTTGAGTAGGGTATACTGCCATGGTGCAAGCAAGATATATATATATCCTGCACTTACGCCAGCCTTCTACGCGATGGTGCGTGGATCTTGACATGCCGAGCCAAGTAATATGCAACATACGCGGCTTGAATCGTGCTTGCGCTTGCGCATGCGCATCGAACAATGGGCTTCTTGGTGCAGAAAAGTGTGCTTTGAGGTACGACAACTTGGTGCGAAGCGAAGTAAAGGACTATTGTAATGACGCGCGGCGAGAGCGGTAAGGTGTTGCGAGGTACAAGAAAGAGATTATAGCGAGTTCTGGAGGCTGAATGACATATGTGGCGAACTCCTCCACATCCGGTGTGGCACTCCGTGTATTCTCGAGCTTTGGGCGGACCACTTGGTCATAACCGAGTCGGAGTGGACTGTAGAGAAATCAGCGCCTTGGGCTTCTGGCCAGCAGCAGCGACCGCACCATGTACGATCCACGATGACTCCAGCAACCGACAGTCGCATGAGCGTCCTTTGCAGCCGAACGCAGTGCCTCGAACGCACTTGCAATCGCCGACACAACGACGGCAGCTGTCGTGCTCAAAGGACCTTCCAACACATCCCACATGGAGAATGTCAAGCCTCGCGCCAATGGGCCTCACAGCAGCAACTGGCCCCTGCACCCGACTCGTCACATCCACATGTCCCGCCGAGGTTGACCCTGGTTGACCTTCATTTTCAGAAGTGATGCTTTCCCATCGACGTAACATAGGTCCAGTAGCGATTCATTATCGGCATCAGGATCGGCCAAGGGAGGGGGCTATCATCGAGAGCGAAGTGAAGGATGTGATGGTGGTGGGGAACAAGAAGTTCGACACGCGCATGCGGCGGCGCAGCCGAAGTCAACCTTTCACCGTCACCGCGTCATCGCGCGCAACACAGCCTTCTCTTTCTTCACATACTCCTGAGTCTATCTAGATTCTATCGCATACTACCTACCCAGATATACTCTCTACTTGACAATCGCTGTGATGCGCTTACGACCATCATCTTTCCATCTTCCCGTCGCCCAGCCGCTCTGGCATGCCGGGCCTTTCCGCCTCATTCATCCCCATTTTTTTGCATGTTCGTCACAGAAGTGCCTTCCATACTCTTCAATACTACGGCACTCTCATAATGCGATTGATTTATGAAAAGCCGAGCCGCTGTCTCCTGTCGTCACTCTAACATTACGGAGAGCCTGGCCGCTTGTTTACGCCTACTTGCACTGCTTCCGTATATTCTTGGACCGATACCAACAGTATGAGCATTCAGAAAGACTACGTACCTTTGAGCAACCGCACATTGTTGCAGCTCTCGTACACGGCTGCGCACTACCGCCTCGCACCGATCTTCTCGGAAAGGAAGGTTGCTGCCAAGGGTCACCTATAAGTTATCCTAGTTACTATAAGAGTCTTGGGGCGTCTCATGGGCGTCTCATGGGCGTCTCATGGGCATCACGAGTGCCAGACGAAGCTTTATAAAGGCATATGACCTCGTAGCTTAGGTGCTTAATTGCCAGTCTTACCGTGGCTTACTTGAAGCCGCTTCGCCCAACTACTCTTATTCCTGCCCCTTTCAGTTTCACTCTGTGCTTATGGTTTCCCACAAAGACTACTCTAGGGAGATGGGAGATGCCTATCCAGACTACGGCTTCGCTGTCGCCAATCCTCAACCGGGCCTCGTCGACACCGTACTGGGCGAATCGCGGCCACGTGTGGAGCTAGGAGATGTGGGATATATACAGTAAGACTCATCCACGGCACCACCGAGCAGACAGTCAGGATGTTGAGTACGCCACCTTTCCAGCCGCAACCAAGGCAATTTCATTCAGCTATTCAACATCAACAAGGTTCCCGGGGAGGCAGGACAGCCTAGACCAGAACGCCTCCCTGTCGGCTTCATGCCTCTCGAGGCGCAGTTCGGTAGCCGCCACAACGACAACATAACTGAGGACACTACGCAGCTGTTCAAGACTGAAAGCGTGACCATCAAAGGTGGTGAGGGCGGCATTCATGGGTGCGAGACTATACATGTTGGCTGTCCTGATCCGTCGACTAATTCGATAAGCATATATAAAGGCCAGCCTTGCTAGGAGCTCTTAGTGTCGGCGGAAGCATCAACTTCACATCCACCAAACAAGGCGGGGCCGTGCTTGTCACTCCCGGGCCACGTCCTATCACTCGTATTGATGCCACTCTCAACGATATCAGGCGATATAAGGAGTACGCTGCGGCGAACATGGATAACTGGCTTTCGTTCTTCGAATCGGAAAATGTGGAGCCAACGAGTGTCTTCTTGGTGACCGGTGTCGATCGTACAGCTTCTTGGGCTACCGCCGCTTCTACCGCCTCCAAACACGAGATCGAGTTCAGTATCAGCGTTGAAATCCAGTCCGTCGGCGGGTTTGACGTGGCTCCTAAACTCAGCTGGAAACGTAGTCCGACAATGATGGCGAACTCTTCTCAAATGCCGCGCAACGGACATGTGCAAGAGCCACTCACGGATAACCACACGATCTTCATGCGCCGTCTTCGAATCAAACGCAGGACTATCATTCCCGGTTTCAAGATGAAGGCCGCGGCCGGGTCCCACGAGTTGGACACAAGCAAAGACCAGGATCCTGAAGAGGCTTCGACGGTTTCGTATGAGATGGCCGAGTCGCCCGAGCCTGAAGAGGTATGTAAGTAGTATATCATTTCCATACAGCGTGACTCACACGGCCACACCAGTTCGTCGATGCTTTGACACCGATTCTGGAGTTCATTCTAGAGGTGAGATCGAACCATCCCTTTTGTCTGTGGGAGCTTAGCCTCGGGTATCCCAGCGCTCCGATGCAAGGATAGCCATTGCGCACGACCAAGACTTACCCTTTTTCAACCGACTCACCAAAGATGAGAAGCAAATGCAGGATCCATCGCGCCTGATTCAAGTCAGTGACCACGGCGTTGGTGAGCAACACACTTGATGATTGAAGTGTGTAATGTACTGATCTTATTTCCCCATAGGCTCACTACTAGTTTCAGAGCCCAGCACGACCATCAGGGCTCCTGAAGGCGCCGTGGCAGAAACTTATGTGGCAGAAGAGATACCTTTGGTTCGGCCTTCCTCCGGTAAAGAGGTCCTGGGATTCGTCATTGCAGTATTCTTGGCGTTCGTGGCGCTGCGAATCATGGTGCGCATAATCACAGTCTCCCTTAACCATGCTCCTGAATCTTCAACACCAGTCGATTACGCCACCAAGTTTGGTCTGATATGATAGTTTTAGGTGGGCAAGTCAATCGAACGGTCCGGCGGGCAAACCTGATCGGCGTGCGAGCCCAGGCTTAGTAGTACATGTGAGTATCCGGATGATAGCATTCATGAGTAGATCGCATGAGATAGACAGATACACTGGTTTGATTGGACCAGGGACAAGGAAACGCAGATAGTGTAGCGAGGAAGATTGCCTCTTGCAAGGCGGTGAAGACGTTGCTTGTTATGATCGGGGTGGCAGGCACACGTAATAGGATGCGAGGTGCACGGTTCGAAGCTACTCACTTTAGGTATGATCGAGGGTTGTACGTAGTCGGAGTTGAAGGTGAACATTAGGAAGGATATGGTTGCATATGGGATGGCATTGAATTCAGAGGAGTAAGACTACAAGGTCACAGCGTAGACGATGACCAGCATCATGAAGGGAACATGACTCGGCATTCCCTCCAGTTTGTTCCAGATGAAACTACAATAGCAACGATAGTCGTGCTCGTCTGCCTTGTTCATGTTCAGCACAAGCCCAGAGGCGGTCCACGGTTCAAGGCCGACGAGAGTCCCATATATGGAATAGGAGGAGTTGGTGAAGCGAGAGGTAGACGACATCGTATTCGAATGCCGGGTGGTCCGAGCACCAAGAGACATAAACACGCCTCTCTCCTTCCCAGCAGCAAGCCAACGCGCTCTCCTTTCCAGCAGAGCACCATGTAGCAATTGTGTTCCGGCTCTCGGTGGACTCGCGCGCGAGTACGCAGGAGAGATATCGGCTCCAAGGGCTGCGACGGATTTCTTGACGATGCTCGAGCCCAATGGCGCCCTCCATCGCGCGGTCGAGCTCGGTCTCGAGCGCCGCAGTGCGCAATCTTCCTGGTTGTGCAGCATGCGACTGGAGCAATGCAGCGAAGGAGTTCCCGGTTTCCCGTCTGAAGATTGAACCTCGTCGGCGAGCCCGCTCGGCCTTGATCGTCGACGTAGACTTTCGGGAGTCGCTAGCATGTTGTGAGTTTATGGGAACCGTCATCCGCACGGAACGTCGCCGGGCGTAGGTTCGAGCTTGGCGCTGGCATAATCCACAGTGCAGCAGTGAGAGAGCATTACAACAAGGGTTGAAGCTTAGTCACGACGCAAGAAGAGGTGGAGGGGAGGAGGTGGTGGTGGTGGTGGTAGACGTCGCGAATCACCGCGTCGCGCGACTGCGAGTGATCTTTGTCTCTCACCACCATCACCACCCGTCATAGTCTCCATCCTACGCGTATATACACGCCGCCCACTCATAGTCAGTTGCGTGCAGCGTAGCGTTGTGCTCTCCCGGTATCAATACGAACGCCTAGTTTCCCGGCACTATTAAGTTGAACGACCCAGCCGCACTTGCTGCGCGATCTTCAGCACCCAATGTGTATATGGAACCAGTGTTGTCCTTTATCGCAATGATTGTAATGAAGTCGCTCGTCGAAGTTCTTCTTCTATCCAATTTGGCATGCTGGTCACACCGCCTCATTCAACTCTGACAGCTGCATCTCCTCGCACCGTAGGCGTGTCAGCGCTTGTAGGATTGTACTCTTATTCTCGGGGCGCAGGTACTCGTATGAGCGTTTGCTAGTCATGCGGGGCTCAATGCATTGACAGCATCCATACCTACATGTTTGGCCGTTCGTGGCTTATCAAGCTTTTCCGCGGACTATGTAAGACTGCGTGCATGACGCTCCATCTCGTTCATCCTTTCTGCATAACGACAATGGCTACGCACAAGGACTACTCTGAAGAACTCTCCTCCACCTATGGAGATCGCAGCTATCCCGTCCCTGACCCTCGGCCAGGCTTCAACGAGGATGAGCATATCGGTAAGCCGCACAAGCTATTGTTTGCTGTAGAGTCGCGGTGTGTTAACCACCGCTCCCATAGGATCTCTGCAATTGCCGCTGTTCAGCTGGGATGCAATTGCGGTGCCTTCTGAAGTCGATATCGATGCAGTACGAGCGAGGCCCGTTGCTGCAACCTTCTATCCCTTGGGGTCGCGTTATGATCAGCACCGGTTCTCGGGGAAAGGCGGACCAGGGACCTACGATAATAACGGTACGTATCCCCACCATATATCATTGAAGTCAATATTAACTCAGAAACCCAGTCGATTACATTGCGAAATTACAAGAACATATGCGCCTGGAACAACGAGAAGATCGCCTCAAATGGCAGTTGAGTTCAGACGGGCCCACGAGGCATCTGATGTGCGCTATGCGTGAGTCTTATATTGTATCTACCTGGTTTGTCTGGTCAACTGACGAACGTGCCAGTGAACTACGAAGTCATCGGTCAGGGGGAAAGTTCTGAGGAGGGCATGGCGAAAAAGTACGCTGCTTACATGGCAGTACACAACCTGGGTGTGTTATAAAGAGCAAGGACCGGTGGAAGTAGCAGGACTTATTAGTAAGGCAGCCAGAACATACGTATCAACTTTCAAGTGCCGTGAAGTAGAGACATTCGGGCATGGATGGTGCTTCGAACCAGTCGCGAAGACGGCGCATCCTGAGTTGTGTTTGAGTTCAGGCGTAATGCCATCATACACCGATGGCCCGGGAGTGCTCACAACCGCATTCTTCTTGAACGTGTGGTCTATGGTCAGTGCTGACTGGGTAGGTACTACCACTGGCACTTGCGTGTCTCAGACTCGGACGCGCTGGCCACACCGTCGGACCCGGACGCGATGCCCGCTCCGGAGCCGCAGGGCCGAAGACTGCCGAAGACGCGCGCCTCTCAACTTTGCTTCTTACCGCCATGGTGCGACGGCCAGATCACCGCCTCCTGACTCTAGGAACTGCTACTCTCGGGATAAATTATCGATCTTTGGACAGTGCGATTGGAAAGATAAGGGCGCGTGCTGGTAACATATGCCTAAGCATGAGCCGACTACGTGCAAATCATAATAACAAGAGTATCAGCTTCGATAACCGCTCCTATGCTGTCCGGTGTCCTTCGGCCGCTGTAATATACCTTGATCAGGCATGCATTATGCTGCTCTAAGCCACCCGGTTTTCCCAATTCTCCAGACGCGTTCTGCTTACCCCGAAGAACAATCTTTCGCCACAGGCTTGGCTTCTTGAATGGAAGTCGTCGGATCGTCCAATGGTACACCGCTGAATTCAGCGCAACACGAGCGCAGTGCCGTTGAAGTGCTGCCCTACTCCCCTATCGGCCTGCTAATGCTATGGATGCGCACTAGCTCACGATGGTTTCCCTGGGTTATCGTTAACTCCCGCACATCACTATTTTGGCAAGGCTTCAACCTACCCCAGCGGCCCGCTCAGGAGGGACCACGTCATGAGCTGACATGAGGGTCCATTGAGATTGCTCAGATAGGCAACTTTATCTCCCAATGCGCTTGCGGCGTTGATATGGCCTTCAAGTCAAGCAAGGTGCTTCCCTGCAAAGTTGAATTGGGCTGCGTATGGACACGCCAAGTCGCGTTCAACAACCTGTGGGACCCCAGCACCTATAAGAGCGTCGTTATACGTCTACGGCGCTGCACCACTAGCCATGTCGCCCTTCACTTTCCTACCATCGCCTCTAAGCACGCCACTCGCGGTCCTGCTACTTGCCTTGTCCTACTTGCTCTTTGTCCGCCTCACGCGAAGGCGTCTTTACAACCACGTACATCGGAAGTACGCGCATCGCGTAGCGGACCTTGACGCGCTCACGCCCGCTGAGGCGCAAGATATCATGCACGCTACGTTGCTCTGGGACACCCCCTCCGTCGTCTTCAACGCACTATCCTTCGCCATTGTACGCACCTACGCCATCGTGAGTAGATTGAGCTCCATTGTACCCAATCGTGTGCTGATGACCCTGCGCCAGCCCTCAATATCGCGGATCCTGTGTGGGACGAAAGAGCTCCAGTCAGACACGGTCTCGAAGCGCTACATGGACGTACGTGGCCCATATGTTGCCGTATCCAGACATAAGTGGCGCGGAGGCTTTCGTCTGAGTTGTGTCGCTACCCGAAGATTACCGAACTGACTATATTAAACTTTGACATTTCCAGACAGCAATCATCGTCGGTACGTCCGCTAGTGGAAGCTACGTGACTGTTGTTTGACATATTGAACTTCTCAGCGACCTGCTCCACTTGCCCGTTCAACACGAAGGAGCCACCTTCTGACTTCTATGCCGCATTCTCTGGGATAGAAGGTACCGCTGCCGACCCTCGTGCATACGTGGCGATAGCGCGGATGAACTGGTTGCACGAGCATTACTCGATTGTACGTCGCCACCTTATTCTAGTGCGCACAGTTTTGACCTCAGTTCATATGTGTAGAGCAACGACGATTACATGTTCACACTGGCATTAATAGTATTCCTGCCTATCGTACGTTACCTATACGTGCCTCTAAGCTCTTCTGCATCTGGAACTGATCTCACCCTGCAGAACTGGGCGAAACGCTTTGGCTGGCGAGCGCTTTCACCTCTGGAGGTGCACGCGCGCTACGTGTTTTGGAGGCATATCGGCGAGCTGATGCACATTCGCGATATCCCAGGCAGTCCAGCTGAGTTTGAAGCATGGGCAGAGGTATGGTTACACCGCAGTAAATGCCTACGGTCGCTGATCATGATTAAATCTTTTACAGCAATACGAATCGCGTTGCATGGTCCCAGCTGACACCAACCATGCGCTGGCGGAAGGGATGCTGAATGAGCTAGCCTCTGCCCTACCAGCATTCGCGCGCCCGTTATTCAAACGCCTAACTATATGCATGATGGATGAGCGCATGCGCAGAGCCATGAAGTACGTCTGTATTGCTTCGCAGACTTGGCTTGTCTCTCAATAAGTTCCGCGCTGGTAGACTTCCCGCTCAGCCCCGCGCGCTGCACGCCCTGGTTGATGTCAGTGCAGCTTTCGTGCGCTTCGCCGGACGCCATCTACTCCCACCGCGCCCTTACCCGTACTGCGTTGTACCCGTCAAAGCGTATACAGGACCGAAACGCGATGATGAGGTGGCGCGCATGCACCCGCTGCTGTGCGTAGTTGTCATCCGTACAACAAGTGATCATCCAATTGACACCCGGGCAGGAAGGTGACGAAGCCGTGGTACCTACCACGCGCAACAGGAATATGGCGAGCGCTGGAGAATGTCACACTTGTGTTGGGCCTGCGAGCTGCGGATGATATCCCCGGACCAAAGTTCGACGATGAAGGGTACAGACTGGAAGAGCTCGGGCCAGCCCGCTGGAAGAACTGTGCGTGTTTGCCTGCTTCGCAGTCTTGTCTTCGACTAAACGTGTGAGCAGCCGGGCATGCGGATGTTATGCAGAAGGCGGGAGAGATGATGGGGTGTCCAGTTCAGGGCGCGTGGGCGCGGGACAGCACAAAAGCTACTTCATATTGAATGTTGTCCAGTATCATGGTACTGCGACGAGGCTGTTGGTCCAGGCCTCAGTCGTAGCGTAGCACCTCATCTCTTGCAGAGTTATCGGCAATGTACCAAGATGGGAAGATTGCGCCCAAATTGTATAAAGCGAACTTGAACTACGGATGAAGAAGGATGGACCGCATAGGATATTGGGGAGCCAAGTAAGCCTCGCCGAGAGAAGCAGCACCGTGAACCCTGGCCCCAGCAAAACCAGCTTTGCCAGTGATCGAGGTTCGAGGCAAGGGGCATCGAGCTTGCGTGCGACATTCCACTTAGTACTCATATGCGCCTGCATGTGTCCACCGGTGACGACGCGGCTCCATGGACCGATGAGCCGAAGAGCACCGCGCCCTCGACGCTTGCTCGACGCTGCGTCCTACCATCACGATGTGCAATGGTTACTCGTCGCTGTCGCCTCGCCTCGGCTACTCAGCGGACTCATGCGTCCAAGAACGCGTTAATTCACTTGTCGTCGGGTGTAAGAGGAGCGCCTGTTAGTCTCTTTCGGGCCGCCAGGGATCCGAAGCGTCGTGCACCTGCACCAAGAAGACATCGTAGAAGCATCTGCTCTTCTAAGCTCTCACTGCGACCATCTTCTATTCATCAGACCTCCACACGGCCGCTCACCGTTCATCCCTTTCGGCGCTCTCGGATGAGTTGGTTACAGTAAGGTCTGCGGGTGCAGCAGCGGGCGTAGCGCCTTCCCATAAGCTGCTCGATGTGTATCATAGAACTATGATACTTGTACGCGTCTGGCGGCCGGTGGTCCTCCTAGGCCTTGGCCAGTACTCTTGCCATTCGTCGCGGCACCCGAGCTTTTCTCCGTCCCGTACGCATGATCAGTCTCTTGAGATATGGGTCGCCCGCAAAGTGACAAGTTTGAGAAGAAGAACCGTGCGACAGTCCAAAGAGGCAACTTCATCTCCGCCAGAACTTTAGACGTCGATGCAATGTTCGCATCAATGGCACATCCTTCCTTGAGCTGTAAACACAAACGATTTGGACACGCAAAGCCAATTGGTGAGACCCGAGGCTCCATAAAACACCGGTACGTCGTCTCCTGCATCACGAGCCATGTCGCCTTCCAACACCCTCCCGTCGCTTCCCAGCATCGGCGCCATTGCCGTCTTGTCTTATTTGCTCTTCGTTCGCCTCACGCGTTGGCGTGTCTACAATCACGTACACCGCAAATATGCCCACCGCATAGCGGATTTCGACACGCTTACGCTCGCTGAGGCGCAGGATATCACGCACGCTGCGATGCTCTGGGACGTTCCCTCCATCGTCATGAATTCGATGTCCTTCGCCATAGTGCGCACCTACGCATTCGTGCGTGTTTCGACGTCCCAATCGTACTTGACGCTCACTGATCGTTTTACACAGCCTGCCATGTCGCGGATCTTGTGCGGCACAAAAGAGCTTCAGCCGGATACGGTCTCGAGGCGCTACATAGACGTGCGTATTCCCTCTGTTACCTATACAACGTGTGACGCGGGTGCGCCCGTTTGATCGAGACCACCGAGCTGATTCCATTGCATCTCGATGGCAGACAGCCATCCTCGTTGGTGCGTCCATCCGCTGAGGATCTGCCTTCATTCTCACTGACTTTCAACGACTGCAGCGACCTACTCGGTTTGCCCGTTCAGGACGAAGGGGCCACCTTCTGAGTTCTACGTCGCGGCTAATGGTACGGATGAGGATGCCGCGGCCGCCGATCCTCGTGCGTATCTGGCGATTGCACGGATGAACTGGCTGCACGAGCACTATCCAATTGTACGTCGCCCATTGACCTCCTTCCCCCTCCTGAAGATGTGTGTGCATCGACTTCAGTTAAATATTCTACACAGAAGAACGACGATTTCCTGGTCACCCTTGCATTCCTGATATTTTTGCCAGTGGTACGTCGACTACTAGGCCCGTCTTGACCTCATGCCTTGATCTTACACTCACTTATATGAAGAGATGGGCCGAGCGATTTGGCTGGCGCACACTTTCGCCCCTCGAAGTTCACGCGCGCTTCGTCTTTTGGAAGCACATAGGCGAACTGATGCACATACGCGACATCCCTGATAGTGCGGTGGAGCTTGAAGTATGGGCCGAGGTAAAACCTTTCGTCCTAGTTGCAAGTGTAACTCTACTAAGATGGATTCACACCAGGAATACGAAGCGCGACATATGACCCCAGCAGACACTAACCACATACTCGCGGAAGGAATGTTGACCGAGCTCGCATCGTCTGTACCATCGTTCGCGCGCGGGTTGTTCAGGCGCCTCGTTATATGCGTGATGGGTGAACGGATGCGCATAGCCATGAAGTAAGCCCATAGTACCCGGACCTTGCTGATACCAGACTCATTGCTGTTTACGCATTCATAGACTACCAGTGCAACCTCCCGCGGTCCATGCACTGTTGGATATAGGTGCAGCGCTCGTGCGCTTCGCCGGTCGCCATCTGTTCCCGCCTCGTCTCCACGCGTACTGTGCCGTATCAGTCAAGCCAGTGCCCATACCGAAAGGCGACAACGAGCCGACGCGTATGCACCCGCTTATGTGCGTAGTCTCTCGCGATTCTGCTTGACTACATCGCTCATATCCAAGCAGGAAAGTGACGAAGCCATGGTACCTTCCGCGCACGACAGGGATGTGGCGAGTCCTCGAGAAACTTATGCTTGCATTGGGACTGCGGAGTATTGATGATGTTCCCGCGCCAAAGTACGACGATAAAGGGTACAGGCTCGAAGAGATTGGCCCGGTTCGTTGGAAGACCGGTGGGTATCTGCTGTCTATACATAACGTCAAGAGCCTAGGCTGAACCAAAAGCTAGTTGGACACGCGCTTGTGATGCAGAAGGCCGGAGAGATGATGGGGTGCCCGGTGCAGGGCGTGTGGGCACAACCGAGCACGAAGATTACTTGATGTTGAATCCTTCCCACAGTGCTGCTCAAGCTACCGGGTCATACTTCTACTTGCTCAGTGATGCCTTTGTCGAACACGGAATCCACAATAACATTCAGATACTAGGTAACATACTGCAGACAATCACTACCCGAATAGGCCGCGTGTGCGGCGGGAAGCCAAGACGTCAGCGCCAGGCAGTCACTTCAACTGTGGTATCCTGGCGGAAGCTCTCTTTCTTGCGTTCGCAACAGATTGCTTAGGCGACGCAATAGAACGGGGAGTTCTGCGATATCAAGTGGCTCTAACTCTTCACTCGGTGCGAACGGGGCTGACGCGCTATCTTGAGACGTCACGTTCAGGCGCTGTTGCTTGGAGAGAGCGGGTGACTCATGCGTTGGGCGGTACAGATATGGCTCAACTGTTGTTGAACTGGCCGATTTCATGCTTCTCCCTGCGGGGAAGCCCTGGCGCATCAAACGACGGCGTCGCCAAATCAAGAAAACGGCCGAAGTTGTGGTGAGAAACAAAACCCCGCCCACCACGCCGCCAACAATCGCGCCCAAGTTGATCGTCCTAGTTGTCGTACCGAGGCTACTCGTTGTACCAGGATTGCTCGAGGGTGCACCTGTGGTTCCTGGAGAGTCACCAAGGGATCTACTTAGAAGTCAATGCCCTGTCAATAACATGTTCGAAGACACTTACGACGTAGTAGGTTCAGCAAGAGAGATGGCCGCATTGAGAACATCTAAGGCAGCTATGTTACCCGGTGCACTAAAAGTTCTAGTCAGTTCGTGCATCAGCGAGCTTTTACATGCACCAATTCTGGGAACCAACAAACTGGGCGGGCCCGTCCAGGAGGGTGAGTAGAAATCGGTCCCCGGAGCGAGTGCTTCATTGAGCAGGGCGTGGTACTGTTCGCAGACTATCGTTGGTATAGTGGTATTGAGCAGCACGTAAAATGAGGCCATACCTGCACAGTGATGTAGGCCTCGATGTATCGGGCAAGGTCCGTGTCTGGAAAGCGTGCGCGAGCCTCTGCAAGGCCACGGACGAACCAACCTTTAAAAAAGGTGTTGGGGTCGTTGCTTCCGGAAGCCTCTGTATCCTCATGAACGGAATTCACTCGGGTAGAAAGCACAGTGCCACTCTCACCGCTGATAACGCCGTTATCTGACGACCACTTCGAGAATGTTGTGACATTTGACACAACGACCTCTAGCCTATCTTCATTGTCATCACTGGAGACGCATTCGAAGGCGAAGGTACACACAAAGATGTTAGAGTCGCGTTTCTGGTCACGTTGGCGAGCACCGCGAGACCTACTCCAATTCAGGATCAGAGAGATGGCATCGATATGATTCAAGCAACTCACCCTCCACGAAAAACGCCTGGTTGAGTGTCAACAAAGTAGCATCCTTTTTGCAGTTGTTCGGGGTGAACGTGTCGTAAACGATGCCATCGGTCAACAGCTGATTGGTGATAAAATCGAGTGATAACTGTGCGGCCGCTTGGTAGACAGTGTCTCCAGTCTGTTCGTATAGATACGCCGATAACCTGCTCGCGTGTATAGTGAGTCCCAGTCTTGAGGGTTCGAAATGCGACATACGCCATGAACGGTCCAACAGTCTCTGTATTGATCGCAGTGTTGGACTGATCGGTCTGAGCCTATGATGGAGTCGCGAATCAGAGAAAGAGACTAACACGCCTCTAGTAGCACCAGATATTCACAGAAAATATACCGCCGGCAATCGTCGCTAAGTTGGACGTCAGCGCCCATACGTCACAGGATCCACTGTTTGGCATACCGTTCGTGCATCCTGCGGGAACTGCAAAAGATTTACTACGCCCTGCTCCAGTTCCGCTTGCTGCCGCGCTGGGTGTGATGAAAGCACTCCCATACGTCACATTCCACGTATGTACAGCAAAATCGAGCAATGATTGATGCTTGTATGCCCGGTACGCGTAGAAGAACGTCAACGCCCAGTATGTGGTGTCACTATTGAAGTACGGGGAAGTTCCATAGAGCCCGTACTGGTTGTAGTAGGTCTCGATACCGTTCGTCACCGTGCTGTTCCACGTTGAATTCCCGCTATAGAAGTCTTGCATCGAAAGAGCAGCATAGATGCTGGTGATATCCTGAGGTACACGCGGCAAACCTGACAAGGGCCTCGTGTGAGATGGATGTGTACATGCTAGCAAGAAAAGTGCGCACCAGCATTTGCTCCCTCTGATGGGTCAACACGCGACATTAAGGCTGTCGCTGCACCGTATGCGAGGGCTTCACGAGATCCACGGGTTTGACTCGACGTAGGATTCTAAAAGTATTGTATCAGCATCGACCTCAATGGCTCAGAGACTCCGCACCAGCCACGTCGATGGAACGGAGAGATTCTGGGCAACGACAGCCAGATTTGCCCAAGAGTATAAGGCGAGGCTGGTGAGGTACCCCTTCATTGACTTCATGTGGCGCATGATCACTTGGGGAGTGAGCAACTGACTGAAGGGTTACACAGTGATTGACCAGGGATTAGGTGAGAGGTTAAGGCCAAAGGCAAGTCAGGCCGAGATCACACCTTAGCGCAAGCTTATAAAGCCCATACACTCGCGCACAAACATGGTACTGAACGGCCAGATCCATTCGTATCCCCGTTCGCGATTACGGGTATTGACGAACTGGCTCGTTCTTCTTGAACGCGAACGGAACCTTCCGATGTCGATGGTAGCCACCCGAGGCAGCGTACCTTCTATCATCTTCGTGAGCGATAGTATCGTTGCAGTACGTATGCAAGGGGGAGCCTCTAGTGATCCTCGAGCGGTTATCCGAAGATGTTGACGAGCTCAGTAGTCCGTGCAAAGTCCGTGGTGCAGCGTTGTGGTCGTCGGTGCCGTCTCGGTGAAGCCTGCGCCGGACAAATTTGCACGATATCGCGTGCTGGAATATTTGCGAGCGCGTCGAGTTGCATCCAAAGCAAATGCATAAGGAAACGTCTCACGAAGAGACGCACGCCACGGTGAACTTTGGGCAAGCAACGTTCCAGTGAGGCATGCGTTTGATTCGGTCAACAGCGTATCCGGTCGCATCCCGCTTGTTCCTGAAGGACATGTTCACTCCAGTGGTCTGTGCAGGCATTCATCCTATCACCGGGCGGATCGAGAATGCCCTCGAACACGCGCATGCGTATTTGACTGAGCACAGCACCCATAGGTACCTGGTAAGCCTATCCGAGTCCGCGCTTGAAGGTAGCGGGAAAACGTGGCCCATGGTCTTGGCTTTCGCGGTCATTATGAAGAGCACAGCGTCTTAAGCCTCCCAGGTATACGCTCATCGTAGGACTAGCACTGGCATTGAGCTAGAAGAAGGTGATGGTTCCGAAATAAGATGTTGATCGTCCTTCGGCCGCGACACGCGCGACGCGGTGCGAGCGTGCGAGCCGGACTTGCGGACCGACATCCGAGAGCCACTGAAATTCCCAATTTGCGCTCCGTTGTTGTTTCATCGAACTGTCATGTCACCACTGTCCCCAACTGATGAACCCGATGCATGCTGAAGAGGCTCTCCAGCTCCTATAAGCGCCATACACACTCGCTATGTACTTACCCGTGCGGGAGGCTGATACCCGCGAAGTTGCCGGCGACTTGTCACCGGGCCGGGCTCTTGTCGCACCTTGGCGGCGATGAAACAGCCTCACTACGTACCGGAGTCATAGCCGTACGAGGCTATATCATTGACTGAAATGGCTAGGCACTCCTTGCGTCGACGTATCTCGAAAGTTGTTGAAGCCTTCACTGATGATCTCGGGCTACTACGATCGCGAATGTCGTCCTTGGACCCGTACCGTACTCATCTACTTACTTAGGCTTCCATGCCGACGGTAACACTGAACAGTTCTCACGGCAAGAAATATCACAGAGATGTCCGCTCCGATCTGTTTGGTGTGTATTTCGATATGTGCTGCTCCCCCTGCAACATGATCAGAACGAGCGACCTGCCAATCTATGCTGTATTGACGCACTGTGGGCTGCGATCCGAGACGGCTGTTCTGGTCCGTTCGTTGAGAAGCACGCATCCCCTGGTGTCAACGTACTACCGCATTTCTTGTAAAGACTTGTGACAAGCCAAAGCGAGGTGAGGCTGTCTCACCGAACTTGATGATCTAATGATCCAAGGCTTATAACGCGACGGTTTGGCATTTTGCTTATCGTTAACTGCCCGTCCCAACCTCCCACATTCTCTCTAGCTTCGGTGGAGATCACAAGTCTATCGCCTGCTCTCCCTTGTACTCTGGCGCTCGGAGTCGCCGGCTATGCTTCTTCGTAACCTGTTCATGCCCCGATTGGCCGCCACGGCCGTGGTAATCTGGGCTACCGCCGGGATTGCGGCTCAAGTCCTCGAGATACCACAGACCTGGACAGTGCGCCAGCTGTTATTTCAAGTCGTCGCTCAATTGCTAATCATGGTCCTATAGCTTCAAGACACAACCTCGAATCGCAGCCGCGAGTCGCGTGAGACCCTTGCAGTCAACGCGGCCATGGCGCTCAATGTCGGCCAAATCGATCCGTCGCAGTTCCCTCCACCTCTCTGTGAGCAATCTATGTATTTCACCGGGCAAAGATGATATCATAATTACCGTTGCTAGGGATACCCGATGTACAATACATCTCAAACTTATTCGCCGGGCTAGCCATGCAAGATCACTATACCGGGAACGACACCTGGTTTAATCCGGTGACCAAGGTCATGCAGAGCTTTAACCGAAACTTCGGTCTTTACGGGGTCCCCGGCTCTACCGGTTTCACTGGAGATGCCAACCATTGGGCACTGGCTTTTTATTATGCTTATCGGACTTACAACCAGTCATTCTTGCTCGAGACGGCGATCCAGATATACAATCAAACAAATGCGACGTGCTTTGTTACTCCTAGTGCAGCGGCTGGCGGCACTGGGGTGGGGCGTAATGTATCCTTTACCCGTCCTTCGAACTGCACCAGCGGTGCGTACACATAGTTCCCAACATGATAAACGGTCAATGATGGAACTAGCAGGAACATACGCGGGAGCCGTATTCTCGGTGAGCTCCATTATCCCACTTCGTCTGTCACATTTCAGAATCTCATAGTACGCACAAACTCAGAGCAACGGCTCTCCTGATCACACCGATGTATGCGCTGAATGTGTTGGCCCATTCTTGACGTACGTTGCTCAACTTGTGGCAAGTCACAGTAGGTCTTACTTCATGAACAGACTGTCGGCGTACCTATATGAAGAGACAAATAACTCCGCTTACCTTGAGGCTGCACAGCTTTCTGCGGATTTCATGATTCAGTATATGTGGAACGGGACGATCGTCTATGACACATTTGACCTGAGCAGCTGTTCCTGGTACCCAAACCCGTTGACTCTCAATCAGGCTGGCTTCATTGAAGGTAAGCTCTCAACCTCTCTTTCGAGGTTAATATCTCACATGCGTAGGCTTGGCAGTGCTGGCAAATGTTACCAAGAACAATACCCTGACCGCCCTGTGAGTATCGCTCCGCGATGATACTGTCTCTGATGCTCACACTTGCTCCAGGTTGTACGATGTTGTTTCCAATGTCACCACGTTTCCCGTATGGTCTTTAGATGGTAGTCCTGTTATACAAGGCCAGTCAGCTTCATTCGGTGCGCTCAGATATGCTTTATTCACGAAACCATATCAGAGTCCAACCCCGACCTTGCACACCACTGGCAGTCGAATCTCAAGGGAACCTTGATCCGTGCACTCGCGGAGGCTCGCATGCGCAACCCTGGCACGGATCTTGCCCATTACATAGAGGCATATATCACGATACAGGCAAGCCTTTGTCACAAGGTCTCGCTACTCTTATATTGACCTTCCTCGCGCGCAGTTCAACGCTCTTTTATCACAGGCGCAGGGACTAACCCCAAATGCAACCAACTGGTACTCGTCGTCTTGGACCGGCTCGCATGCCACGTAAGTTACTTAAGAGTCGCCACTCTGCGCACCATTTAAGGCTTTCTAAACTCTGAGCTCATCCGACCATTGGTCAGGGCATTCAGCTCTGCTGGAAGCATCGCTGCTGTAGACGTCCTGAATGCTGCCATCGATTTTGTATCACCCACTGGGTCAGTCATTCATCGTCCGCCGCACAGATGTTGTGTTGAAAGAAGACTATCTGGCAGATCGGACAAAACTAGATTGTTGCATGCAGGTGCTGTAGCTGGCGGCGTGGTCAGTGGTGTCGCTGCTATTGCTGTCGCTATTGTATTTCTACTGTGGCGTCGTCGCCGAAAGAATGCGCCATGCAACGACCTGCCAATGGCGATATCCGCAACAACCCGCCCCGGCGTCAGGGACACTACAGGCGCTGTCGAGCCATTCGTTCTTTCCTCGTCTGCCGGCCAGCCATCGAAATGGGAAAACTTCTACGCGCCGAGTGGAAGCGGTAGAGCTCGCGCGATGCCACCAGTTACTAGAGGACACATACAATCGACCGTCGCGCCTGCTGGAGAGTCAGAAGGTCTTACTGAGTTGCCGAGTCTCGTTGAGCGTTTGTACAACATGCTACACGGTCAACAACTCCGGGAGCCTCCGCCGCCGGCATACGGACATTGAAGGCATCTCGTTCATGTAGCTGGTGCACGTGTAAATATGCGTGCGATAACATCTCCAAACACCTACATAACATCGTCTTTGATGCATACATAGGAAGACATGTACATCACGACGGACATGAGCAGTAGCATCGTTGTGAAAATATGAGCCCATTTGGTCAGCTTTCGGTTCCGGGCATTCTGAAATAGCGGTTGTGAGCGTTGAGGTGGTCTGAACAGGCACAAATTCGGCTTCGGGCACACTGACACTTTCCTGGATGTCAGATGGCTGAGAGCTCAGAGAAGCGGACCGGTGCCATCTTCAATAACGTCGCATCCTGGGAACAGGCTGGGAACAGGTGGTTTCGCGCATAACCAATGGACGTCAGACAGATAAATATTTGAGCTGCTAATATACCTGGCTTCAATTCTCCCGGTAGCGAGGCGGAAGCTCTCCTTCATGGCCCAGCAACAGGTTATTCAAACGTTGAACCAGGCTAGGAAGTTCAGCGATATCGATCGGCCCCTGCACTACATCCCGGCGATTTGCCATGGACCCTCGCACAAGCGTATCAGCGCGCCGAAACGTGGACGTGGACAAAGAGCCATCCTGATACGCCGCGTTCAAGCGCTGCGCCTTAGAGGATGGATGCTCGTGCGATAGACGACCAGGGAATGGTTCTACAGTCACCACGACGCCGAAGTCGCTGGGTTTTTCATCGATCATGGCCTGGCGTATGGCATCTCTCCGACGGCGACGCCATAATAAGAAGGCCACGATGAATATCCCGACGGCTACAAGACCGCCGACTGCACCACCAACAATCACGCCCACTCTGACAGACGTGCTTGTCATGTTCAAATTGTTCGATGGTGTAGTTGGGTCTGCGAGAGGGTTCCCAGGAGACCTGTCGGATGCTCGGAAAAGGCCTAAACGCACGGACGAGACGAGAGCACGTACGGTGTAGGCGCAGGAAGGGAGATGGCTGCATTGAGAACGTCCAGAGCTGCGATGTTCCCAGTGGCACTAAAAGACCTGCTTAAAGCATCAAGCAAGCTCTGGTGAGGTCAACCGTAGACACTAACGAGTTGTGCGGGCCGAGCCAGGATGTAGTGTAGAAGTCAGTTCCCGGAGCCAAGGCGTTATTCGAGAGGGAATCATGCTGTTTGAAGAAAGACTGTTAGTACTTATGTGCCCTGGAACACTTGAGACAGAATGCCTCACCTGTATAGCGATGTAGACCTCGATGTATCGGGCAAGGTCCGTGTTGGGAAAGCGCGCACGAGCCTCCGCAAGACCGCGGACGAACCAGCCCTTGAAGACTGCATTTGGGTCCTCGCGACCAGGTGCCTCTGTGCTGTCAGTGAGCTAACATGGACTCATGCCATTGACGGGTATCGCTCTCACCACTGATAACGCCGTCGCTTGAAGACCATGTCGAAAATGTGGTAACGTTTGACACAACCGTCAACAGTCTGCGCTTCGTTGAGCTTGAGAGAGCAGGGAACAGTCGATGTACGCACAGTGATGTCAAGGTGTCGTTCCTAGTCACATTCGCAAATACTGAGAGACCTATGTAAACATTGATTAACGACCAGTAGGCTTCGAAACCACAAGCCGGAGACGCACCTTCGACGAAAAAGGCCTGATTCAGCGTCAGCAACCCAGGCGCCTTCTCGCAAGTACTCAGAGTGAATGTATCGAAGACGACCGCGCCTGTCAACAAGTGGTTGATGATAAAATCCAGAGAGAGTTGCGCGGCCTGTTCGTAGATAGGATCGCTCGTGAGCTCGTATAGATAGGCTGAGAGCCTGTCCCGCCGTTTGGTGAGCGTAGGTACTGCAGATCATCAGACTGACGTACGCCATGAACGGACCGAGTGTCTCTACGTTGATTGCAGTATCATCTTGAGCGGTTGCGCTCTGGAGGAAACTGGTCAGTGAGGATGATGCAGCGTATTGCCATAACGCGTCGTCCTTACCACGAACATGCCGCCAGCAATTGTTGCTGTACCCCAAGTCAGAACTCGTACAAGCAGGATTGAAGTATCAACGCACTATCGGTACAGCCGGGTGAAGGTGTGAAGGATACATTTCGCCCTGCACCAATGCCGCTTGCTGCTGCGCTGGGCGTGATAAAGGCGCTCTCGTACGTCACATTCCATGCATTCACAGCCAGGTCGAGCAAGGGCTGCTGCTTGTATGCCCGGTACGCATAGAAGAAGGTAAGCGCCCAGTAGGTGGCGTCATTGTTGAAGTGGGGAAGTGACCCAAAAAGACCGTATTGGTTGTAGTATGTTTGGAGACCGTTCGTCACCGTGCTGCTCCACGTCGAGTTCCCGCTGTAGAAGTCTTGCATCGAAAGAGCAGCATAGATGCTGGTAATATCCTGCGGTACACGCGGCAGGCCTGATGGTATTCATTCGTTAGCCGGCTCATTTCATGATGAGTGACAGCTCTGCGCACCGGTGCTTGGACCTGGGGATGGGTTAACCTGGGCGAGTAAGGCCGTAGCTGCACCGTGAGCGAGAGCTTCACGGGATCCGACTGTCAGATTCGACGTCGGAGTCTGAAGGTATAGCTTTAGTGTAGGTTTCCATAGCTGGTGTGTGCTACGCACCAGCCACGTCGAAGGGATCGAGAGATCCTGTGCGAGAACGGGTACGCTCGCCCAGCAGCATACGAAGAAGCTGACATAACAGGCCCTCATAAGCCAGCCCAGCATGTCAGACCCAAAAACGGAGAAGACGGGATCAGCTCGATCGACGGCTGGCACGGTCTACGTGCAAAGAGTGAAATGGGGAGCCCACCGGGGGACGAACGCCAGTAGTGTGAACAAGTGTGAGTCACTGACTCCCAAGCTTTAACTTCTCGTATGTGAGTACTCGTTGGTAAATCGTGGGCGCGTTGCTACACAAGACCGAACAGAAGACCACCTTTCGATACAGTCGACGGCCAGGATCTTGATCTCAGATGCCTTGCGAAGCCACGTCGAAGTGATCAACCTCGTCACGAGATACAGGATACTTTTGAGTAGCGTGAGGGAAGTCAAAGAACAATCGTATCAATGCAATACGTGTGGCGATGCAAGAGCCGACTATATCGTAGGGACCGGACTGGGCGATGGCCAACTGTGACAGTTCACTGCGTTCAGCATGGCTCTGTCCTTGCGATACCGATCACAGTGCACTGTAGGGTGTACACGATTCTAGTATTATTTTTCGGTCAAGCTCCCGAGCGTGTGCGCTATGGCGATGGATAGGCTGAGCGGGAGGTGGTGATGGTTCGCATGCAACATGCGAGAGCCGCTGCGTTGGAAGCTCACATGATAGGCCGGCCTTGGGCCGGCCGATATGTCCGTGGCATCAACATGCGGGCCCCGGCCCGAGTCCAGCCGACCCTACCTCCGACTTCCTTCCCTGCTCTTGGACACCATGACCGGTCCTCCTGGTGTCTCAGGCAGAAGACCTACATTAGGCGCGTCGGTAGCCAACTTTTATACCCTTATAAGAACTGTCGCTCGCATTTTTGGGTTCTTGCACACCTTCCAATCGAGGTTCCGCCATACAAGTCTACCACACATTTACGGCAAAGCTGGTCTTCAAAAACCGCACTACCGTATGCCATGGGTCCCAACTTATCCTTTCGAAGATTCACGGCGTAGTCTGGTCATGCTGGTCTATCTTGACCCTCAGCGAAGCACATCTTTTACGGCATCGACAGAGGAAATACTCAAGACAAGCCATCCGCGTTTTGCAGACCCGGGTGACTGTCGCTACATCTCACTATATCGTGCTCTGCAAGTACACGAAGCTGCGCTATCTCGTTCTTTCTAGGATAGTCCCCTTTAAGAACCTATTCAGGGACCGAAGCACGAAAGCGATCATCGCGCGTCGTTGCGAGAGCGACCGGCGCTCGGTCGTCGACGTCCGCGTCGAGGCGAGCTGCGTTGAGACATGCGCTCCGCCGGCAGTCGCTGATCACTGTCAAAAAGTTATTCCAGCCTCTTCGTGGATATATATTCTGGTCAACAACAAGCATGCGGCAAGCTATTCTCTCCCTGTGCGCAGGTCGCCATGTTCTCGCTTTCGTCGTTCGTCCTGCTTGCTGTTATCGCCGCACATGCGCTGGCAGTGCCAACCGTCGACCTGCTTATCGACCACGGCTACGCAACGAGCGGCGACATTGACCTCCGTACGGTCCTAGCGGCCGTAACTACGCGCAAGGGTCAGACATTTCACTTTGGCTCGACGTACAACACGAACGACGCGGATGCGGGATTCACGGCCGACGTCTTCAGCGCATTCTTCAATCATGCTGTTGCGGAGAACGAGTGCAAGTGGGACGCGACAGAGCCAAGTCCTGGTACGAGCGATCTCAAGGAGTGTCAGATCGTACAGAGCTTTGCTGCTGGGACCAACGCGTCGTTCCGCGGGCACAACACCTTCTGGCATTCGCAATTGCCAGTACGTTGACCTCGTACCATATAATGCATGCCGTAGCTAACAAGTAACGTAGAGCTGGCTTCCCGGCTCTTTTTCCGCGAGCGACGTTGTCAATACGATCATCCCCGCGCATGTACAGCAAGAGGTTCAAGGGATGGGCACATCCGTCACTTCGTGGGATGTTGTGAATGAGGTGGTCGGCGATAGCACGACAAGTGAGATGTCAGCCCTGCAGTGCGTGCAGAACAAGAATGCCTGGCCAACAGTCACCTCCGACGGATCCGGCACCGCCCTTGTTTCGGACCTGTCCTTCCTTCACGCTGCGTTCAGCACCGCGTTCAAGTTTGCGGGCCCCAACACGCGTCTTGCAATTAACGACTACGGTACCGGTACGCTTTCTTCTCAGTCTCTGATGTACTCGGGTGTGCGTTGATATTTACTGCGCGCCACAGGTGGCGATGACGCAAAAACAGCATGCAACATCGCAGTGCTTAAGGACGTACAAGCCAACACGAATATCCCCTTCAACCGTTTGGCAGTCGGCTTCCAAAGCCACGTCTCGGACGGCGCGTTCACGAGCAAGGCCGCGCTGACGAAGACGTTCTCCACACTAGCCGATCTCGGCGTGGAGGCTATGCTCACTGAGCTGGACGTCTCGCTATCGGGGACCGCCGAGGAGAACCTGCGCTTCCAGGCCGCAATCTGGGGCGATTACCTCGACGTATGTCTTCTACCTACCACTAGTCTTTGAAGCATTTGCTCAAACAGCGATACAGGCATGTTTGTACGCGAGCAACTGCAACGAGTTCATCAACTGGGATACCCGCGACGATGTCTCGTGGCTCGGCGAGGACAAAGCCGGCACGCTCTTTGACTCGAACGGGTCGCCCAAGCCCGCGGCGTACGAGGTCGCCGCAAGGCTTATGCACTACTCTTACGGTCTTGACGAACTATGCGCAACCGCGCTCGGAACGGGCTCCTGCACTGTCGACGTTACGGCTTCAGGCTCGAGCTCGTCGGCCGCGGGTGTGGCGACTGCTATAGCTGCGCTCACAACGTCGGTACCAGCGGCTGAAATAACGAGTGCAAGCAGTTCGGGGTGGTACGTCAGAGTTTGCTGGCTTCGTGGTGGTCACTGTTCTGATTCTTCTTATGCAGTACTACGGCGCTCTACGGTCAATGTGGTGGTACAGGCTTCACCGGATGCACAACCTGCGCCTCGGGCTCGACGTGCAAGTTCTCGAATAACTGTACGCCTTTGATCCCTCTGCTATGATCCATGGCATACTGATGCCGTTGTACAGACTATTCGCAGTGTCTGTGAGATGCAGGGGGGCGAGCTGCTTGCAAGGTTAGGTGTTGGTGTTGGTGGCTTGTTGGGATAGTTGTGTCTTTGGGGGCGCTTGCGTCCAGCCAAGCTTCATCGCTCATCTGTTTTGTACCTCTTCGGAAATCATATACTGGGTTCAGGCTGCACAAGGAGGGGTTGACATGGTTAGTATGCATGATTCGCTGCTACATGCGCTGTATATCTTCTTGGCCGAATTGCCACCAACCGTGTTCGCTGACGCTCGGGGCCTAACTTGCTGATGTCGGTACCAGTACCGTGCGCACTGGTCTCGCCTCTCATGTAGCAATTCGTGACTCCCAGTGCTGTTAGAGTCTTGTTCATTATTCCTGATCGTTGTAGGCCGAGCCGGCTACGGGTAAAAAGCCGAATCTTATCGCGATTGATGCTCTTGATGCTACGCTCTCGTCTCATCATATGGATATATGCCACAGACCCAGATCGGTCATCCTGGAAGCTGGAGATACAGCATCATGTGCGGAGGATGGTGGATATTCTGAAGGTACTATGTGAAGACAGCGATCAACAACTGGCACTACGCCCACTATCCTGCTTTTGAGCTTGAACATTCATAATGTCCTGCGAACACTGTCTCAAGGTTTACTGATCCTTGTGACCGCTTCGTATCCGCCAACTTGATGTCGCCATACGTAGGTGTGCGGCACGGAGGAACACCCACCGGTACGTAGCCTTAGCAGATGAGATGTACACCACTGATTTGAGTGGGGAGGCACTTTTGAGACGATCGCGGACGTCAAGTGCTACTGTACGTCTCGACCCCATGCAGCGCCTACAATGAGAGCCAAGCCATGATCTACCTGACGCCGGACTCGCACGAGCGCGGCCCACCGGCTCGACCTGCAGAACAACTCGTACGTTGGTCTCTGCGTGCCGATAGCCAGGTATGCATGTGGATGAAACCTCGTCTGTATATAGTTGCTGGCGAACGATTTCGCGCGGAACGGTTACAAAGTCATTGAACCTGATCTATTCGAAGGCGAGCCAGTGGATGTAGCAACACTCGACGACGTGCGTCTCATCACACAGCATCCTTTGCCACCGCACCCTCTCATCACCTATGCAATAGCCCCGATCCCGCGCATCCTTCGCTTATGTTGGATGGTTATCCCGGCATACGCCTGCGCGCAACCTCCCACGCGTGCATGCCGTGCTCGAAGCGCTCTGAGGCCGGGCAAGCGGTGAGGATAGGCGCGATGGTGTACTGCTATGGCGGACGGCCAGTGTGGAAGCTTGCATGTGCGGACGTTGATCGAGGACAAGGACTCTGGGAGGTGGGTTGTGCTGCGTTCCGAGCGCAGGATGACCGTTGATGGCTGGACGCAGAGATACGCGTCAGCGGCCAATGCGCCGCTCTCCGTCAATGCCTGCGAGTTCGACGACTAGTTCGGCGCAAGTTCGGCGCAACAAGCCAGGATAAGGCTGAAGGGGTTCAAGCCAGGGTTCGAGATGGCGCATTTCGAGGGATGCACGCATGGCTTCGCTGTGCGCGGAGATCTTGTACGTATTGCTGTTCTAAGAAGCGCAGGATGCGTGCGCTAAAGCCCAAAGCCGCTGATGTGCGTAGAGCTATCCAGTTGTTCGAGCCGGGGAGGAGGGAGCGTTCAAGAGTACTGTGGGGTGGTTTAAGCGATATCTGTGACTGCTTTCGAGGAATGAGTACTGATGCGCAAAGCTGTACGGAGTCGCGTCAAGGGAGGTATATATATATAGGCGTATCTCGATATCCCCTCCGTATGTCTTCCACTGTAGCCGCCGGTTCAGGCGGAACCGCCCGTCTTCACTGCCCGACATTTCCATTTGAAACTAGCCCGAGCCTGCGCGGATATTGATAAGTGTCAACGATTGTAGTAGGCTTCGGTATATCACAGGGTATCCATGTTCCGACTAGACAAGATGGAAGACGCAAGAGAGCCTAAGAGTCTGCTAAGAGTCCTACAGTAAACTGTAAACAGAGCTCGACCGTGTGAGCTTGACTTCCCGGGTCTCCGGACCGAGCTCGTTCATGTCATGATGATGTCGCCGCGTCCCCTTCACGCCGAACCGCCACCAGCGTTATCTCCGCGGCAGTTGGAGGCCTTGAGCCAGACAACTACTGTGCAAGTTTTGGACCTCTGAATCGACAATGGCACGCTAAAAGTGTGTTCTGTTACCGGAGCCAATGACCTGCCGACTCTGGAGCTGCCATACGTATTCCATCGTGATCCTGCTTGTACCCATGCGAATGCTGGTCACTACTTCGGCAATGCTACCTTCCCCAAGTTTGAAGTATCATTATGAAGGGATTCGGTGATGGCGGGATTTCCTTTTGCACGCTGCCGACGCGGGATTCAAGATTCCGACTGCGCTCATGGTAAGAGACTGTGCACAGTTGTCTCTGTCAATCTCTCGGGGTTTTCTTCCATACCCGCAGCTCCTTCGCAACAGAAACGGCAATGCAACTTCGACCCGCAATAAGCTGCGGTTTCATGTTGGCTAACCTATTACAGCAAGTGAACCACTGTACGTGACGTCTATCATACCATCTTCAACCAAGTTCCCACTGACTTGGGAATGATAGAGGCTATACGGCGATGGATTGGGCTGCATATGTGCTGACAGGTTATATGCAGTGTTTTAATATCTTTTCGAACCTGCTGATGCACAGACTCGCGATGCTTCGAGCTTTAAAACACGATGGTCTGGCGTTTTGGCGATTCATCTTGGCACCCCCGTCCTCGGCTTCGGCACCGTATAGACTGCTATCCTCCGTCATCGGCATAACTGGAACAATCATGTATATTCTTGCCATATTCTTTCACCACTTCTGCAAGTGCCTCCTCTCCGCCCTGCTCTTCCGGAGGTTAGCTGCCGCACGGACTTCCTCGATCCCACCGGCATGGGCGGTGCGCTCTTTGGAACCGAAACATCACCCACCGTCCTTAACTGCTGCTGTCACAGGGCACGACCTCAAATTTCAGCCGCGAAATGCGTGCAGGCTTGGCATTTGACGCGGCTACGGCCATACTTAATCGCGTTGATCCTACGAGCGGGGTGACTCCAGGTGGTAAGCCGCTCTTTCTGACCGGAAAGAGTCATATCACCTCATGTTTGCATAGCAATACCCGAGGTCCAACACCTCTCAAGCCTTTTCGCAGTGCTGGCTATCCAAGACTATTATAGCGGGAATACCACCTGGGTTGACACGTTGACTAAGGTCATGCCGGAGTACATCAGTAAACATGGCTTGTACAACGACCCCAATGCTGGTTGGAGCGGCGATGCCAACTATTGGGCTCTTGCTTTCTACTACGCTTACCGGACGTACGGTCAAGGTTCTCTACTGAACACCGCGATTGAGATATACAACACCACCTATGCAGCGAGCTTTATCACCTCCACCGCAGCAGCCAACGGTACCGGCGTAGATCGCAGCGTGTCTTTTGATGTCCCTTCAACATGTCCGGCAGGTGTGCACTCTTAGTTCTACACCCGTACAGTCATTTCAGTCCGGTGCGATAGGAACTTCATTTGCGGGGGGCGTCTTTCGGGTGAGCACCATCATCTTACCATGAGCGTTGTCGTACTCAGGGCTAACAAGTAATCGCCGCCTTAGTCAAACGGTGCAGTGGCGAGCGTGATAGACGTATGCGCTGAATGCGTCGGTCCATTCTTGACGTACTATCTTGCATCACCTACTGTTAGCCACCCATGACACTCACCTGCATAACAGGCTGTCAGCATACCTATTTGAAGAAACAAACCAGACCCTGTACCAGGATGCGGCTCAGCTCTCCGTGGATTTCATGATCAACAATATGTGGAACGGGACCATTGTCTGCGATACTTTTCACCTACATGACTGTAGCTCGACCCCGAAGCCTCTCACTCTCAATCAAGCCGGATTCGTCGAAGGTGGGGTTTTGGTCGCCATGCACATCCTACTTAACGTGACATATGTAGGCTTGTCGGTATGGGCGAACGTGACCAACAACGGCACATTAACGACACTGCAAGTGACTTCATACATTGCTATTCTCTCTTGACGTTCATGGATTGCATCAGGCTCGAGGACGTCATTTCCGGTGTGACTACCTTTTCAGAGTGGTCCTCGACCAGTGGCATCATAACTGGTGACGATTTACTCAGTGTGCGCATAGCTCATTACTGACGATGTTTGCAGAGCATAGTGATCCCTTAGATATTAGTTGGGAATACAACCTCAAGGGGCTCTTTATCCGTGCCCTTTCGGAAGCAAGGGCGCGGAACCCCGACAGTGACCTCGCCAAATACATAGAGGCATACATCACGGTTCAGGCGAGCTTTGATGATTGACTCTCGATGATCGTACCCTGTGTTAACTCGTCAACTGTCTTGTATAGTTCAACTCCCTCTTGTCCAACGCTCAGGGCTCAGCGCCAAACAACAACTTCTACGCAACCTCGTGGACCGATCAACGTGCTTCGTGAGTTGCCAGACCGTACGCTATCCAGCTTCATCTCATCATTCTCTAGAACTTTCAGCGCGATAGGAAACATTGCCGCTATGGATGTGTTGAACGCTGCGTCTAGTCTGGTGCTCCCGACGACAAGCGGGTGAGTTGGCCTCCAATACATTGCGCATGCTCCAATGGTATTGAACAAGAACGCAGACCATCTTCAAGTCCCACACCGTCTTCAAGTCCCAGTAGCGGTCCCACCCCAAGCAGCAACTCTGAAAGGTCGAAAGACGCGCCGTTGAATACGGGGGCTGTTGCTGGCGGCGTGGTAGGCGGTGCTATCGTCATTTTTGCCTCAGCTTTCCTACTGTGGCGTCGCCGCCGAAAGCATAGAAGGAGGGGTAGCCGGTCGAACTCGACACCCTCGGGTTTCAACTCCGACGGGATGTTCGGTTACGGCGTAGTCGAGCCGTATTTCCAATCCTCGCCTGCCCGCCAATGGTCGAAAGCACACGGCTTCGACGTGTCGAGCCGGGACGACGAAGTTCGTGAATCGCTTTTGACTATCCGTGCACAAATCTTAATCTTTACACCACAGAGGCAGGGCGACCGCGAGCAACAAGTCACGGCAGCATCTGAGCAGGTTGATACTACCGGTATGCAAGAAGTCGCACAGCCTGCCGACCCGAGTGGTCTCGATGATGTACCGAGCCTAGTCGGTCGCTTGTATAACTTGCTGCACGGTACTCAAGGGGAGCTTCCGCCGGCTTATGGGAACTGAATGCTCCATCGTAATAGTAGTACCCATCTTACGTTCATAAAGCTGTTCTTCAGGCAGGCATCAGTGGCAATGGTTACGAGACTTTCAACCTTCGGACAAGATGGGATCGCTGCGTTTGAGCTAGTCACAGTAGGTGCGCTATGCGCATAGAGAAGTTTTCAGGCAGTGCAATACGTGTCAAGGGCATATGGGACAAAGTATGCGGCGATGGTGGTAGGAGAAAGAGCGCGACATTGATGCGTCGGAGGGAAACACGACTGGTCACAAAAATTAGATTGCGTGTCACGGTCCCAAATGACCGCCGCGCGGGTGCGCGACGGTATCCTTTGAGCAGTCACCACCTTTTCAGGCTCAGCGGCCCTCCTTCCTTCGTACATTCATCTCTACCATTAACACGCGGTGCGTATTCCGTGCTTGGGCACTACAAGGAGAATCGCATTAACTGAGACCTCTGTCAGCACATGTACACGACGCAACAATTCAACGATGGCCGAAGGCCTCTTCAAGTGGATCTACTGCCGCGCAGTCCAGCCTACAAACACCACACTCAACCGCACCGACATTTCTAAGGGCTGACCAACTTTGCCTTCTTGCTCACACCCTCGTCCTCCCCAGCAAGATGCCGCGGGCAAACAGGCGTTGACCAAGCAACTCCAGACCTCCTCGACGACGCGCATAAATGCTGGGTGCGCGGGCGATGAACCCGTGGCTAAGGCATTTGCGTTCAAGAGGCCGCCCCAAGGTCGGCAAACACCGAGCGTGCCGGCCAGGACGGGTGCGAGGCGACTCGTCGGACATATGGATACGACGTGAGTGGGCGCGACGAGGTATCCCTATGGCGAGCGTCTCGTGTTCGAGTTCGCTTGTGCGGACACATTCGATGGAGACCCGTAATTGATCGGGGACCAGTATCGGAAGGTGCGTCATGCTGCATAAGTTCACGCGTAGGCTGATTGCTAATTGCGATACGTAGAGATATGTGTTAACGGCCATGGCGCCGCTTTTTGTCAACGCCTGCGAGTCGTCCGATAAGTCTGGGGCGAAATCTCAACATTAGGATACAGCACGGGAGGTGCTGATGGGTTCGAGCTAGGGCTTGAGATGAGCGTATCTCAAGAGGTTCGCACACGAGTTCGCCGCGCGTGGAGATCTAGTGCGTATATATGTTCTTTAAGGAATGCGAATATGCGCTCTAACTTCGGTGACAGACACAGAGCGCTCCACTTGCCATGGCCGGGAAGGAGGGCGCGTTCAAGTGTTCATACCGGGCATCTGTGATTGCATTTGCGCGTCGAGTATAGGCAGTAGAGTACGACGCCGTATCATGAATATTCCAGCGCCACATTCTAACCCTAGTTTGACAGCATGTTCTTCTCTAGCCGGGAACCAAATGAGTACTGTAGAAGAATGGTCGTAGCTCGTGAGTCAGCCGGTGCAGGTGGTGGGTGGCATCTGTCTGGTTTTCGGGTTCTGCCGCAAGTTATTGACATATGGGTGATGTAAGGTCTACAGACATTCCATATCTGGTAACATCGCAAGGAAAGTGGGTGGGAGAAGGACGCGTACGCCCGCACTTCGCCAAATGACTTTGGTTTGTCGCGTGAAATAAGCATGTCCGGTTCTCGGGCCGACAGGCGGGAGTCGAGCCACCACCAGGGCTCCCTTGCACAACTCCAGTCTACCCGACCGTCGCTAACTCCATCAGAGTAGTGAGTATTTCGGGCTATGCGATCACGTCCGAAGCCAGTGCCCGAGTTGAATCGACGCGTCTGGAGCCTGGACCATCAGAAGTACTACTGGCTGTCCTCGGGATGCTAATGAGCGCAGCCCCACCACTTATTCGCGTGCTAGGACACCGCGTTGACGATAATCATATCCTCACATCGGAAGTATCAGGATGTAATGCGGCGGGCACGGCGTTACGGCGCTTCCTTCACTAAGCGCTGAGTCTACGTGTGATTCCGATTGTCCGTGTTGAGCCCCCGGTGTCCTCTCGTCTGCCCGTGTATCAAGATCAGTATCAGCTGCTCGCTAGACTGAATACCAGCTCATTGTCACAATGACCCGTCGTGAGCCGCGATCTGAAATTGCTGGCTTGTTTTAGAAACATGAACACTACATGTAGTACTCGCCTTTCATGAGGCCAAGGTACGTGCCATGGGACTCCGTATGTGACAGCTACAACGACATATCACAATGTGGCTGAGCGAGCAGGTGTTCCCTACTGGAGTCGTTGATGTGCGGGAACGTCATGACTTGAGCCCTATAATGCAACGACCATGCATCTCCCTCATCGCTTGTCCCTTTTTCTCATTAAGACGCCTACCCTTCCCAGCTGTCGGATATACCAAGACCGGCAATAGGCCGTCTCTCGTTTTAGACGGCAGCGCTGCTATGATTCTTCCTTTCGCCAGGCACCGACTCGCGATTCTGTCATTCGGCATCTGGACGCCGGCTGCAGCTCAGGCGCTCCAGATTCCACCGACATGGCTGGTGCGCATCTAACTTCTCTCAATGCTTGCGCTCTCTCACTAAGCATCTCGCCCATAGGATACCTCATTGAATATCAGTCGCGAAGCGCGTCAGGACTTTGCGTTCGGCGCGGCCACGACACTCATGGAGCAGGTTGATCTATCGCATGGTTTACCTGCTGGTAAGCAACCTGGTTTAGTATCAGGAAGCTCATCTCACGAGTCTCTTGCATAGGGATTCCCAATGTGCAATTTGTCTCGAACCTCTTCTCGGTACTTGCTCTTCAAGACTATCACAACGGGAACACCACCTGGATCAATAACGTGACCCAGGGTATGCAAGCCTACTATCAACTGAATGGCGTCTACAGTACTCCTCCTGGGCGGAGCGGCGACGCCAACTACTGGGCTCTGGCATTCTACTACGCTTACCGGACGTACAAGCAAAACACTCTGCTTGACATCGCGATTGCCATCTATAACGATACGTACGCAACCAACTTCATAACACCGAGCGCTGCGGCCAGTGGTTCTGGGGCAGGGCGTAACGTGTCTTTTGCTCTTCCCCTGAAGTGCTCGGCCGGTATGATAGACGGTCTGGATTATAAATGTATGCATGATTCTGATAGGACCGATAGGGACATTCGCAGGGGGTGTATTCAATGTAAGCGCTGCTGCCGCAATGAACGTCACCGTGACTCTGGGCTTATTGCTAACCACCGTTCCAGAGTAATGCGATACCTGACAACATAGACGTATGCGCTGAATGCGTCGGAACGTTCTTGACGTATATTTGCATTGCCGTCACTGGTTCATCCTAGGATTCAAGATTTTGACAGGTTATCTGCATACCTATATGAGGAAACACGCCAGTCTTTCTATTCCGATGCGGCTCAACTCTCGTTGGATTTCATCATCCATCACATGTGGAACGGTACAATTGTATACGACGCACTGCACCTAGAGGATTGTACACCACAACACTCTACCCCTCTAACCCTCGATCAAGCTGGTTTCATAGAAGGTAAGCTGCCGCTGTCCTGAGACTCGCTTTGTTTATCTTATGACTTCTATGTGCATAGGCTTATCGGTGTGGGCAAACGTAACCCGGAATGGTACACTGACGACACTGCACGTATGATCATGCAATGTTCTTCTCCCTCGATCCTCACGACTTGACCCAGTTTGGAGAGCGTCATCTCCAGTGTTACCACGTTTCCCGGATGGTCCTCGAGTCGTGATATCGTAACTGGTGGGTCAATCACATGTTACTTGTTTTAAGCATCACTCACTAGAATTGCAGAGAATGCAGACCCTCTGGACCCCATTCATTGGAGCGGCAACCTGAAAGGCCTTCTCATCCGAGCACTTTTCGAAGCTCGCGTGCGGAACCCCGGAGCTGATATCGCTCGCTATGTAGAGGCATACATCACGATGCAGGCAAGCTTTCAGTCCTAGCAGTCAATGCTTTTGTGCCGATCTTTGTTGCATGCAGTTCAATGCCGTTTTATCCAACGCTCAAGGTTCTGGGTCGAGCAGCAGCTTTTACGCAACCTCATGGGTTGGCCAGCGAGCTTCGTGAGTTCTCGCACTGTGTACTGCCTATGGTTCTTGAGTTCATGTGATCATGCACCAGGACGTTCACTGCGGCTGGAAGCATCACTGCTCTGGACGTACTGAACGCAGCATTGAGTCTTCCAGTCTCCTCGAGTAGGTCAGTCATGCATGTATCATATCGGGAAATCCTCCACTCACTGGCAACCCTGTCTTCGAATCTTACTAACAGCATTGAAGCATCGAAACACGAGGGTTCTCATACGGGGACAATAGCTGGGGTCGTGGTTGGCTGTGCTGTTTTCGCCATCGCCGTGGTCTTTCTTCTCTTGCGTCGCTGCCGGAATCATGCTAGGAGCCACAATTCGTCAGATGCGAACTCCGGCTCCCACAGCTCCAGCAAAGCCACGATTGCTGTTGAGCCTTTCATTTATCCGACACCCGCCACCCAATCTTCGAAATGGCAAGAGTACTACGCACCAAATCGTCATGAAGATCGTTCTTCGCTGCCTATCGCTCGTAATCAACCACACGCGTTGAGTGTGCCGACTGGAGAGCGTGCGAGGAGGCGCGAACGAGGAACGTTCGTGAGAACCGCGCCCGCAGAAAATGTGAGCCATATACAAGAGGTTGCACAGGCCGAGCCACATAGTCTCGACGACTTACCAAACATCGTGGGGCGCTTGGTATATGATTTGCTGCACGGTCACCAAGGGGAGCTTCCGCCGGCCTACGGGAACTGAGGACATGCAGGGTCAAAGCGAGTTGATTATAGCAGGTTTCCTCTTGTTCATCTAGGTGTAGACGAGATGAGATCGCCGCCTCTCACATCGGTGTACTACTCTACGTGTGGCCTTGTGCGCACTACGTGTATCTTAGGCAAGATAAAGCCCAGCAACGGCATGGTGGCAGGTGGAGAGCGGCGCGCCGGAAGCAAAACACGTCCGGTCACAGAAGTTCAGATTGCGTGACAAGCCCTCAGGTGCGCGCGATGAGCTCCTTTAAGCGGCGCAGTCACCATCCGATCGGTCGCACCAGCCCTCCTCCCATCTTTCACGTCCATCTACGTTTCAACGACCCGTGCGTGACCCTCGCGTGGATGTCTACATAAGAGGCAGAGGAACGATGAGCTGATCGATACGTCTTTTCCCGCCAGCACACGACGCGACTTCCGATGGCCGAAGGCACCTTTGTATCTTCCCTCGCAGTCCAGCGATACCTCCTAACGTCCAAAGTCCATTACGACTGCAACTAAACGCTTGAGCACTCCTCCGACTCGGCCTCGGTGTCGTTGTACGCCTGTAGGACTGGCTACGCGGTCAGCAACATTGTCCTCGTCGCTCTCTTTACCTCCTGCACTCTGCCGAGCTGCCTGATATCTTCAAGTCCTTGTTCTTGCGGTGGGCGCGGAGGATAGACCGAGCGCACGGCATCTCTTAGGCAGTGTCACACGGCAAGCGGGGCATATCGTCGTCGTCCTTAGGTCGCTGTGTGCGAACTTGAGCGGTTGCGGTTGGCGTATTGTGGGCGGTTTCAGGGAGGAAGAAGGATGAGAGAGAAGATGTCTTTGACTGCTTGTACTTAGTCCTGCGAAACAGGATGATAAATCCCATGGTGAATGGGAGAAGGCGCAGGGGACGTCGAGTAGATTGGCCATCCGAAGGGGCCCAGGAGCTTCCGCCGGTATACGGAGATTGAAGGCGTCCGGATAGAGATGGTATCGGCCTACTCATTTGTAATTCACTATTTGGACATTTTGACTCGCTACTTTGGGCAATACATCTGGTGAACGACTGAACGATATGATTGCATCTTCGGAGCTGTCACTCGGAGGCACGCGAATGCCGGGATAAGTATGCACTCCAGTGAAGAGGGAGTCACCAGTGGTCGGAATGGACGACTGCATGTTCAGTTATCTCGCATTCCGATGCAGCTTCAACGAGAAGGCTAAGTAGCAAATGAAGAATAACCAGCGTGCTGAGACGCTGAGGTCGAGATCGGAGGCCGCCTCTGATCCGCTGAAGGCGGCCCGGCGAACCGGATCGCGCGCCTCCGCAGATTCGGCTTGGATACGAACTACCATGATCTCCTCAACACTGTCAATAACATCATTTGTCGGCTCCAAGCCCACGGGAAACATCCAGCGCTGCTTCCTCACGCCTTTTTATGGAATATTGGCTCAATATCAGCTGAATCACGCGAATGCTGTCACCACGATGGTGGTAGAAGTTATAAAGCTAGAGCTCGGGACGTCTCGCATGCACGTCGAATACCGGAGGTCGGGACTTCATATCGTGCGTTACGCCGAGCGCCGTACACGGTCAACCATGAGGCGCTACAATTACCCAGGCTCAAGCTCCTGGCCGATACACGTACCGCGGTGTTATATGATTTGGAGAATACGGACCTTACTCAGTGGCACTGCATGTTGAGCGCCGAGAGATGAACCACACTTTTGCATGTGCATTTAGCGCGCACTGGTGCTCTGGGGAGCTCGTATAGGACATCACCGCAGGCGCTCAACATGCATCGTGTTATCGAAGGGTCTGGATCTCGCGCTGGTTGTGTTGGGCGGTGTCGTGCTCTCCATTCCAAGTTACGCCTGTCGATCTTTTGCAGCTGCGCGTCCGAGGGCAGCGGAATGTAGTGATTCTATGACGGTTGCTTTGCTGAGGAATGTAAGCTACCCTCTCAAGCATTCAATAGTTTGATCCGCTATCGATCAGGATTCGTAGTTGCTCACGGATGCTGGCTTGGCCCGCCGATGATACATACTATGCCCTCGGAGCTGATGCTGCTGCGCAGGTTACTCGGTACCGTGTCAAGACGCTGGGGAGCCATGTACTGATCCCAAAACCTCCCCCATTTCACGGTTCCTAGTTTTGGTCAATCTTGTGTATCTGTTTTCCTGGCGTGTTCTTCGTCATAGCGCGTCAACCCATTGTTCAAAGTCTGAACCCACATCCATCTTGTCCTTTCAAGATTTGGTGCTCCTCCAACACACGGGCGGCTGATACGCCGTCAACGACATGGTCGTGAGATGTGCTGTTGGCCATTACATTGTTACCAGTTCCGCATCACACAGCCCCTCTCATAGCTTCATATAGTCAAAACGGGCATTTCCCTCAGTCGTCGCGCATAAGCGTGTTATACCTCGACCTCCGAAAGTCGCTATGCTCCATCGATTGGGGGCTTGTAAAGCCGTTGGCTCCCTGATTTTATGGATACATACGGCTGGCGCACAGAACCTCGGTATACCAGGGGCATGGCCGGTACGCTTGCTACTTCATCTCGGCTTCTGCACCCTTATTGATCATAGCCGCCTTAGAATACCACGTCGACTCTCAGCCGCAGCTCGCGTGCAGATCTTGCAAGCAACGCCGCGGCGGCACTCCTTTCCCGTGTCACCCCAAATGGGACTAGTGATGGTGCGCACATTCTGCAAAAGTGGTTTGAGCTCGCTGATCCTTACTTGAAATATGGTCAGCTCTGCCATATCTCCAATACAGTACCAGCACTTTGGCCGCCCTCTCCCTACAAGACTACTATAGCGGAAACTCTTCGTGGTACCACGCAGTTAGCACCAATATACAGGAGAACAACCAACGCTGGGGACTGTACGGTGCATATGTCGAAGAGGACACACTCAACAGTGATGCCATCTATTGGGGACTTGCATTCTTCTACGCATATAGGGCGTACAAGCAGCAGAACTTTCTCGACCTTGCGACGATGGCTCACAACATGACATATACGAGCGGTTTTATCACCACCAGCGATGCGGGGAACGGCACCGGTGCTGGGCGCAATATCACCTTCACTCCGCCTCCTGGATGTACAAACGGTGAGTAGTAATTGCATGGTATGTGCGTCGCAATCGTAACCCGTGCCATCTCTAGCGACTATCGCCGGGTGTGTGTTTTGGGTAAGGCTCTCAGATTCTCTTAGCACTGTGACCAACGTTCTCACGAACGGCTTCCTAGAAAAAGGGTGCGCAAGATAATACCCAGATCAATTCAGAGACCGTGTCTCCTTTCATGGCGTAAGTCAGCAACATCTGCTAGCAGTGACATATTCATCTGATGCGTATCCAAGCTTATCGGCATATCTGTACGAAGAAACGGGGAGCTCCTTCTACAAGCAAGTGGCGCAGCAGTCGCTGGACTTCATCATCCATTATCTTTGGAACGGGTCGGTAGTTTATGACACGATAGAATTGAGCGACTGTAAGATTAACAGCACCCCGAACTCAACCCTTACCTACAATCAGGCGTGGTTTATCGAAGGTACTATTCCAGTGATGTTACCTGATCTTCTACTGAGCCTTCCTTACGCAGGATTATCGGTATGGGCAAACGTGACGCAGGATAGGGCAATGAAGGCTCTGTGCGTATACTGATTATCATACATGTCTCTAACCATACTCACTGAGCCTCACTCGGTGCAGCCTGGAGACAGCTGTCATCAGTGTGACCACAGTGCGCTCTTGGAACTCGGAGATAGGTGTCATCAATGGTAAGTCCGGCTACCTCGTGGAATATGCTCATGTGCGTGTAATAGTTGACTTGCTGACGACAATGCAGAGGGCCTCGACAATGACAATATAGAATCTACCCTGAAGGGTATATTCATCCGTGGCCTGACAGAAGCTCGGCTTCGTAATCCTAACACGGCTCTCAGTCAATACATAGAAGCCTACATCACCAATCAGGTCATTCCAACTCAAGACTCGTTGAACATGGGAACCACGCTGATAACTTGCAACAGTACAACTCACTTTTGGAGAACGCGCTTACACCGGGTACTGACTTCTATACGACCTCGTGGATTGGTCCGCCAGATCCGTTGGTTCCACCGATCTGCGAAGCGATATTCTGCTCAAGTTATCTATAGAAATTTCAGTCCCGCGGGAAACATTGCAGCTTTGGACGTCCTCAATGCTGCCGTCCTCTTTGCAACGCCAAACGCACCGTGAGCATGTCGACACTTCCTGTCTGAACGTTTGAACTAACTTCTGCACAGAGGGCCTACAACGTCGTCCACGGAAAGTTCGGCTACGGGAAGTTCAGTTGCGTCACCCACTGACAGTCACTCCGCGACTCACAACAAGTCCTCCAATGTGGGCGGTATCGCGGGTGGAGTAGTGGCTGGTATCGTCGTCGCCTTCGCCGCCGGCGCTGCCTACATAATCTGGCGTCGTCGTCGAAAGCATGTTATGGTAATCGATGCTGTTCTAGAGCAGCCAGGTAGCGACAAGCCAGTTGCTAACGGAGACTCCTCCGCGTCGACGGCGATCGAGCCGTACGTTATACATCTGCTCAGACACACTACATCGACTGATGCGGAGGATGTTGAACCTAGATTTGTGCACCCAGGTCCTGCGCCTCTCGCACGTTCCAAGTTACAGCGTATGAATGCACCTCCTCAGCCTGACCACGTTAATTCGGCCAAATCATCGGTTGGCCGTGCACCATCGCTTATCGACCAGGCCGAGTCTATGCCAATGCTCACCTCCGATGGTGACGAAGGGAACAACCCTCGCGCACGAATGGGATTTGAGCATGCGGGGGCTGCTGTGCAATCGAGGACTGAGAGCGGCAGTTTTAATCGCAGCTCAATGCGGGGAAGCGTAGTCGCGGATAATACGGTCGCATCCGCCCCAAGAGAAAACCATGCCCAAGAAGTGCGAGCTGAGCAAACGTTGATGATCGCGGACTTGCCGACGCTCGCTCGTCACCTGTACCCGCTTCTACAAGACCAGCAGGCGGAGCATCCCCCGCAGTATGGACTGTGACATGTGAAGCCTTCTCAGTCGTCGTCCGCACATTGAAATACTACATGTTAGCGTTAGTTAGGATGCCAGGTCTAGGATCTCATGTTGTATATATCTGATTTAACTGGCGTTATTGCGTCAAGACTATATATTCTCCACTAGCGGAACTCTCGTATTCGCGTTCACGCTGCGTTCGAGAGAGTAGCAAACGTGTATAGAAGCTTGATCGTGCTTCGAAGTTGAACGCAGCCTTGACGAGAAGCTCATGCATCATGGACACAAAGAAGCCCAAGATAGATTGATACAGGTCTTCACTTATCGTGCATGAAGCCACCGTGCCTTTGTTTACACTCTTTCGGACGCAGGCGCTTATCACGAGTCACCCTGTGTTACTCGAAGAGCGGGATGTGGTCGCCATCGTTCGAGCTAACCCCAGTAGGCATTCTGGCATGCATGGAGATGTGTTCAGAGAGTGCGATATGTGTCAACGAGTACACAGCGATGGTGGTAGGAGAGAAAGAGCGCGACGTCGACGCGCCGGAACCTCGGAGGCAAAACACGACCGGTCACGAAAGTTCAGATTGCGTGACGCGTCCCAAGGAAAGCCGAGGTGCGCGATGGTGTCCTTTAAGCGACGCAGCCACTAGTCCCCCTCACTTCCATCTACGCTCTATCTACCAGTACGTACTCGTACCACAAATCTGACTGGGAAATGCAGCGAAGATCACATCAACTGACGCGTCTGTCAGCACACGACGCGACAACTCAAGTGCTCAAGCTCAAGGATGGCCGAAGGCATCTTCAAATGGATATTACCCCGTGCAGCCCAGCAGTAACTCTTCTCAAACAAACACCACCCTCAGCGGCATCAACTTCGCGTCCTCCGACTTTACCGTCTCGCGCACGTCCTCGTCTTCACCACCAAGCAAACAGGCGTTGACCAACCAACTCCCGACAACTCTCTACGATGGGCGCAACGAGGCTATGACTGCTAGTCACGCGCGCGATAAATCCGTGGCTGAGTCGGTTGCGTTCAAGACATCTCGAGGCCGAGGCCGAGGGCGAGACCTATAAAGCCAAGGCAGACACCGAGCGTGCCGGCCAGGACGCGCGCGAGGCGAGGCTGGGCATACGGAGACGGTGTGGGTGGGCGCGACGAGGTTTTGCTATGGCGAATGTCTCGTGTATAAACCCGCATGTACGGACACGATCGATGCGGCTGCAACATTGCATCTGTCAGTAACCGAGGACAAGGACCGGGAGGTGCGTTGTGATGGATCTTATGCACAGGCCGACTGCTGATTGCGATACGTAGATGTGCGGGTTAGCGACCAAGGCGCTGGTCTTTTAACGCCTGCGAGATGTTACAAAAACTTCAATGCAGCTTCTTATCCCAACTTAATAGCCTATGCACTTCGCATTGAGTTTCGGTCTGGCGCGCAAGTTAGGAAGTCGGGCTGAGAACCGGCGAGAGCCCCTGTCGCGCTTCAGTCGCACCACTCGCTTCACACCCAACCATCACCAGTGCTCCCTACTTGTACACACTCAGTCCCACAGATCTTCGCTAACTCTGCTAGGGTGACAAGTACGCTGGGCTATGCGATTGCATCTGAAGCCAGTGCCCGAGTTTGATCGACACGTACGGAGCATTGGCCATCACAAGTACGAGCTGTCTTCGGGTTGCTAATGAGCGCGACCTTGTTACTTATTCGTGTACTAGAACACCGGTTGGGCGATAATCACATCTTCACGTCGGAAGTGTCAGTATGAATCGATGCGGGTCTGGCGTGAGCTTTCCAAGCGCTGCTCGTGTGGGAGTTCAGGTGCTCTAACGGCAAGAGACTTGACAAAGCTGCCCCTGTCGATCTGCTCGGGTTACCTTTCCGTAGCTTTCCGTGCAGTACCGCCGCTGCTCCGCAACAGAAGCAGCTAAGATTAATTGCTGATGCTGCTGGCCTAGTACAGTATATGAAGCACTAAGTACATGTGATCCCGGCCTACTACCAGCTATCACCAAGATCTCAACAGACTTCAGATGCATGGCTACATGGCGACGAATCGGACTGGAGCTGAGCCCACAGGTGTCCTTACGGCATTCATGTACTTCCCGTTCTTGCTGATGTGCAGATGCGGAGGGCTCTGAGCCTCAAAATGCGATGGTATGGCCTCCTATTGCTCGTCTGCTCTGCATCTTGACGCCCACGTTCACCAATCTTTGACAGTATCGAAGTCGTATAAGGCAAATAACTAGTGAAGCTTGAGCATCACCCTACCATGCTTTTCTCTACCTTCATCGGACACCGATTCGCCCTTCTCTTCTTCGGGGCCTGGCTTTCCGCCGCCGCCGCTCAGACTCTCGAAATTCCGCCAACTTGGATGGTGTGTCGACTATTGCTCTATTAACTTGAGCTACATCCACTCATTTGTCATTTGCACTTGTAGCAAACAACCTCAAATTCTAGCCGCGAGGTGCGAGTGGATCTTGCCTATGGCGCGGCTTCGGCCCTCCTCGATCAAGTCGATCCATCGGTCGGAGTTGTTCCTGGTATGCCACCGTTTATAACAATTCACAGATATCCATCACTCAATGATTGACCAGGGATACCTACTGTGCAATACCTCTCTAATGTCTTCTCCGTGCTCGCCATACAAGATTATCAGACCAGAAATAATAGCTGGGTTTCTACGGTTCCCAAGGGCATGCAGGACTACTATACGAGTCATGGTGTCTACGGCGACCCTCCGGGCCGGAGCGGCGATGCCAACTACTGGGCACTCGCGTTTTACTACGCTTTCCGTGCGTACAAGCAGGACTTCTTGCTCGTCACTGCAAAGGAGATATACGCCAATACGAGTGCAACGTGCTTCATTGCCCCTAGTGCCGCGGCCAACGGTACCGGGGCAGGGCGCAATGTGTCGTTCACCCCTCCTTCTGGCTGCGCGAACGGTGCGTATCCATAGGGCTTTGCATACATAACCGCTTACCCGACTGCGTGCTGACAGGAGATTTTGCCGGCGGTGTATTTGTGGTGAGTGCCTTCAGACATCCTTGGATCGCACTACACTGGGTCCACTAATCATCGCTCTTATAGACGAACGCCGTGCTGAATGATCTCGAGGTATGCGGTGAGTGTGTAGGACCGTTCATGACGTACTGTGTACACTATTTGCTAGCGCTCCGTGAAGCTTACTTTCTCAATAGGCTATCGGCATACCTGTATGAAGAGACGAATGACACCGCCTACTATGAAGCTGCTCAACTCTCTGCGGACTTTATGATTCGTAACATGTGGACCGGATCTTTCGTCGTCGACGGGTTTATACTCAGTACTTGTAGCGCTCATCAGAAACCGTTGACTCTCAATCAAGCCGGCTTCATTGAGGGTGAGCGCTTCCATGCGCTATCGTCGTGTCTCCCCACTAAATTCGTGAATGTAGGCTTATCGGTATTGGCAAACGTGACCAATAATGGCACATTGACGGCATTGTCTGTATAGTTTAGAATCATTTCCTCCTTCCAAGCTTACAGCTCGTTCCAGTCTGAGAGATGTTGTTTCAAATGTCACCACTTATCCAGCATGGTCCTCAGCGGGTGGTATCATACGCGGTGAGGCCGCCGTGTGTCCTGCCATGTGCAATCCTGCTGAAAATTTTGCAGAGGACAGCAACCTGAGTGACTGGGGCTACAACATGAAAGGTCTTTTTATCCGAGGACTCGCGGAAGCCCGCGTGCGGAATCCTGGCACTGATCTCGCTCGATATATCGAGGCCTACATAATGGTCCAGGTAAGTCTTCGGTGTCGACACTCACTATCTAAACACTAACATTGCTGTGTGTAGTTCAACGGCGTCCTGGACAACGCCCGGGGCCAAGCACCCAACAACAACTATTACGCGTCATCATGGTCGACTGGCGAGCATGCTACGCGAGTTTACTTCCTGCGGACTGTTCTCCCGAGCTCATCCGCTTGATTTCCAGTGAATTCAGCTTGGCTGGAAATCTAGCCGCTCTAGACGTCTTGAATACTGCCTTGAACCTCGCCTCGCCGAGCGGGTTAGTCGTCATCTATCTTTTACATGCGCATTGTGTTGACCACGAGCTACGCAGATCAAATGTGAGCTCCACGACAAGTCCTACCAGCAGTCCTGCATCGTCAAAGAAGGCGTCGTCAAATGCAGGTGCTGTAGCCGGGGGCGTGGTGGGTGGTGCTGTTATCATCGCTGTCTCGGTGTTTCTTCTGTGGCATCGCCACCAAAAGCACGCAAGAAGCGCTTACCCGTCAAACGAATCACCCTCAGCTTTCAACCCTGACCAAATGAACGCTCTAAACATACTGGAGCCATATGTCCACCCCACGCCCGTCCGCCAATGGTCGAAAGGACAAAGCTTTCGCGCATCAAGTCGCGGTGAAGCTCGTTCGTTGCCATCGATCACTGGGGTACATACCGATCCACCGCTTGCGCCCGAGGGAGACAGCAATCCCGAGCGAGGATCTATGGCAAGGCTAGAGCAGATGGGTAGCGAGAGCCACATGCGAGAAGTCTCAGCGGCTGAGCCCCATGACCTCGATGATGTACCGAACCTCGTAGGGCGCTTGTACAACTTGCTGCACGGTCATCAAGGGGAACTTCCGCCGGCCTATGGCCATGGTCATTGAAGATTTCAACGGACCAACTGCGACGTCTATCTCTCTGATCTTGGGGGTACTCGCGCTACATTCGTAAAGTTATTGTTTGGACAGGCACCTTGTTCATTCTTTGGGGCACTGTGATGCTGTGGTGGATGGATGTATGCACGCATGCGTGATTGTGGATGAACTATGGCTGCGAGCGCTGAGACTCGATGTCAAGATGTGCCACGTAGAAGAACAGGAACCTTGTTCTCGCCCAATCCAAGCAGCCTTGACGAGAAGGACGAGTTAGATGAACACATGAAGGCCCAAGAACGCATCCAGACGATTGCGCACGAAGCGGCCGCGCCTTCGTTTGCACTCTTCTGGGCACGCGCCTGTACTACTTACGCGCGTTGTGGCACGCGCTTATCAAAGTTACTTATCATCAGTTGCCTCTCGATCTCAACCTTCGGACGAGATGGGTTCGCAGTTCGAGCATGCCCCAATAGGAGTTCAATGTATCGAGACGTAGTCAAGAGGTGCGATCGGCATGAATAGAAGTATACAATGATGGTGATAGGAGGAAGAGCGCGATGTCGACGCGTCGGAGGTAAAACACGACCGGTCACGAAGTGACACAACTCAAGAAATGCCCAGGTGCGCCGCATGCTGTTTGCCCATTGAGCGGCGCAGCCATCCCCCATTCGGTCGCATCAGCCTTCCTCCCGTCTTTCACGTTCATCTGCATCTCAACGACATGCACGTATCTCTTGCATCCATATCCATATGAGAGGCAGAGAATTGATGAGCTGATCGACACGTCTCTTCCGGCCCGGTGAACCGGATCGCGCGCCTCCGCAGATTCGGCTTGGATACGAACTACCATGATCTCCTCACTGTCAATAACATCACTCGCCGGCTCTAAGCACACGGGAAAATCCAGCGCTACTTCCTCGTGCCTTTCAACGGAAGATTGGCCCCAACATCAGCTGAATAACGCGAATGTTGTCACCACGACGATGGTAGGAATACGGAGCTCAGGGCATCTCGCACGGACCTTGAATACTGAAGGTCGGGACTTCATAACGTGCGCCATGATGAGGACAGTATACCGCCCGCGAGGCGCTACAATCTCTCCAGCTCAGGCTCTTCGCCGATACACGTGCCGCGGGCTATATGATGGATCCACGACTACCACTCCTTCCAGTTCCAGCGACGACAGTGCCACCAGACCCTGAGCGTTGATAGATGAATCGAGCTTCTGCTTATGCATCTGGCGCATACCGGTGCTCTGGGAAATCAGAGAGGATGTCACATGTATTTATACGTAAATCGTGCCATAAATTCCAGGACCATTGCCGGTAGGGGAGGGCGACAACATGCTCTCCGTTTCCAGCTACGAATGCTGTCTGTCAATCTCTCGCGGCCGCGCCCGTAGGGATGGCGCAATGTAGGATCAGATAGTGATGGTCGCTTCTCCATGCCTTATATGAAGATTACCTCGCTTGTTACAGAGAGGTGAGCCGTCTTCAAGCAGTCGACAACGCGATCCGCTTTTGAGTAATCAGGATTCGTAGCCGTCCATGGATTCTAGCCGTGTCCGCCGATGATACATGGCTTGTTGGATGATCCATCCGCGTAGACTGCTCCGCACGATATCACGACACCGAGAAGCCGACTGCAGACCCTGTAACCTCCCCCGGTTCATCCCACTTCGCGCTTTTGGATCGCTTACTCCTCTGCAGATGTCTTTGTGATAATTGCCTCGACGTAGTGCATCAAACGTCCGTCCGAAGTTCAACCTGTCGCTGCTTGTGTATATCCAAGGCTTGGTGTTCCTTCCCCACATGACCCGTTGATACGACGTCCATGTACAACAGCGGTTGTACGCGCCACTGAATGTAGGATCGTCACCAGTTCCGCATTACTCTGCCCCTCTGATGCGGCTTATATAGTCAAAGAGTGGGGTTTCCCTCGATGGTGGTACAGCGCACGCGCTAGAACTCGCTATGATTTGTTGCCCCTGGAGGATATGTATACTCATCGGGCTCTTCTGCGCGCGGATGTCTACGGTGACCGCACAGGACCTCGGTATCCCAACGGGATGGAAGGTGCACTCAGTTACTTGCAGGAACCTGCGCCGTTACTGACTTTGACAACGTAGAACACGACGTTCGCTCTCAGTCGCGAGTCATGTATAGACCTTGCCTCCAACGCCTCAACGACACTCGTTCAGCGTGTCGCGTTAGATGGGTCTAGTGACTGTAGGTGGCCTATCCCTGCTGTATGACCTGCTTTTGCTATGTAGATTGAATATGTGCAGTTCTACCGTCTCTCAAGGAAATCACCAGCGCACTGGCCGCACTTGCCTTACAAGATCTCTACACCGGGAAGACTTCTTGGAACGGCACAATAAACAACAATGTGCAATCGGTCTTAAGTAAATGGGGATTATACGGTGGAGACATGGAGGACTTCAACAGTGATTCCATCTACTGGGGACTCGCCTTCTTTTACGCATATAAAGCGTACAACGACAAGCACTTTCTGGATCTTGCGGTGATGGCCTACAACGCTACATATACGGGTGGCTTCATCACTCCAGATGCTGCTGTCAATGGCACAGGTGCTGGACGAAACGTCACATTCACTCGGTGTTCAGATGGTGAGCAGTCGATGCATGACGTGTGCGTTGCAGGTATTGATCTCACTACCAGAGTCCATCGCCGGTGGTGTGTTCTATGTAATGCATGCTGCTTGTCAGAGGTTGTTACCACAATCGCTCACAGACGACTCCATAGAGTCTGAGTGCGAAAGAAGAAACCTCTATCAATTCGGAGACGGTATCTCCTTTCATGGCGTAAGCGGGTCAATATTTATTTGTGTCGTTCTCTGAATCGTAGGCCAGATTATCAGCATATCTGTTTGAAGCAACAGGGAACACCACTTACAAGGATGCGGCTCGGCTGTCTTTGCAATTCATCAAGAACCAACTATGGAACGGGACGATAGTCTACGACACAATTCGCTTGAGTGATTGCGTCATAGACACTGGGACCATCCTGACCTATAACCAAGCATGGCTCATAGAGGGTGAAATTCTGCCGATGTTGCTTATTTCTCATACTGAAATCCATCGTATAGGTTTATCGGTATACGCAAACGTAACGAAGGATCTGCAGATGAATGATTTGTACGTGCCATGGTCAGCCCACAACACTTCACTATACTCAATCCGAAATCGCCACAGCCTAAGAGAAGTCATACCCAAAGTGACTCAAGTACATGACTGGTCCTTGCAGGGAACTGGTGTTATCACTGGTAATCTTCACTTCGTGGCGATGCGGATGCAGACATAACAGCTCAAGTTCTGACGAGTATGCAGAAAATGCCGCGACCGATGACTACGGAGCAATCCTGAAGGGTATATTCGTCCGCGGCCTTATAGAAGCTCGAATGCGTAACCCGGCGGACGCGGTCCTCAGTCAATATATAGAGGCCTATCTTGCTGTACAGGTCAGTCTAGACTCTGGACGTATAAGAGGAACTACACTGACAATAGAGGCAACAGTTCAACGCGCTTCAATATCACGCGCGTACACCTACCACCCATTTCTATACGACCTCGTGGATAGGCCCAGTAGATTCGTGAGCCTTGCCTTTCTGTAAAGTTACATTCCGCTGAAGCATCATCTAGGAATTTCACTGCTCTGGGAAATATCGCAGCGCTGGACGTCCTCAATGCTGCTGTCCTCTTTTCGACGCCCACAAGCCCGTCGACGGGTGGCTCAGCTACTAGTACGGGAGGCCCAACTGCGTCATCGAACCACTTCAATACTGCCAGAAGGTCTTCGCACGTTGGTAGCATTGCAGGTGGAGTAGTCGCTGGTGTTGTAGTTGCTGTCGCTGCCGCTGTCATATGCATTATCCGGTATCGTCGCCGGAAGCACGTTGCAGCTCTGAACGCTGTCCCAGAGCGGTCAGATGACGACAAGCCGGATAACGAAGACTTTGCACCCGCCATTGAGCCGTACGTTATGCATATGCTTAGACTTGCCATGCCCACTGATGCGATGTCCAATTCAGGTTTGTGCACCCGGACCCTGCACCCCTCGCTCGCTCCAAGTGGCAGCGCATGAATGCACCCTCTCGGCCTGCCCATGGCGGTTCATTGACATCAGCACCTGACCGTGCACCATCGATTGACCTGGTTGAGTCTGTGCCAATGCTCACCTCCGGCGTTGATGACAGTCACGACCCTCGTGCGCGGCCGGATCTCAGGCTTGAGATCACTGAGGCGACTGCCCAACCCAGGGCTGAAAGCGGCAGATACCGTCGCAGCGCCATACTCAGGAGCGCAGTTCCGGATACGGCTACATTCGCGCCACCGGGAGACAATGCTGAAGGAATGGGGCGTGAGCAACCGCTCACTCTCGCCGACTTGCCGATACTCGCTCGTCACTTGTATCCGCTTCTGCAGGACCAGCAAGCGGAGCATCCACCGGAGTATGGACCGTAGAGCACGCTGAACCTGCGCGTTCGTCTTTATTGTGGGCTTCTTGGGCGTCACTTCTCAGTTTTTCTTCAGGGATCTGCAACTCTGGACAGTGTATGCTGTATGTCCGCACTTTTTGTTAGTATATGCAGGTATCACGGCTTCAAGCACATTCAATACACGACCTCGATGCTTGCAACTGTGATGCATTACCCAACCGCGTCCGCGAGATACGCGCGTACCGTAAGGAGGAAAATCTCAAACGCTACCAGCTTGCCACTGGGGTGAATGACCCGATAGGAAGGCCTCGCCGTTATTTAGTCTGGCTCGTAGAACCGACATAGATATCTTTGTCCATGCGCTGCCGTGGGTGCACGCGTGTGTATCGAGGCTTTAGAGTTGCTCGCCGCGAGGATTGGTAGGTACCACAGCGAGAACGACTTCTAAGCATGCATGCAGAGGTTGGGCGAGCTGGCAAAGGTGATTCCGCGTTCCTCCAGGCTCCAGCCGTCCGCCTGCATCTCCCAACCTGACGCGCCTCCAAACGTTTTGGCTTATGCATCGGACAGGATCGGTGCACTAAAGCATCTTAGGCGGCAAGACCCCCGTGTTCCGCATCTGCGCTGAGTTGCCGGAGAAAACGTGCTTTAGAGACATCCTCGGCGAGATGAACACGTAGAAGCCCCAGACGGCGTTCATGGAACGTCGATACAGGCCTTCACTTGATCGATGCATGAAGCCACCGCGCACTTCTTTACACTCTTTCGGACGCACGCGCTTATCATGAGTTGCCTCGTGTCAATCGAAGAGCGAGCTCTAAACCTTCGGACGAGATAGGATCGCCGCCGTGCAAGCTAGCTCCAGTAGGCGTTCTGCGTGAATATAGACGTGTCCAAGAAGTGCGATACGCGTCAATGGCATGGAGCGATGGTGGGTAGGAGCAGAAAGAGCGCGCCGTCGACGCGTCGGAAGCAAAAACACGACCGGTCACGAAAGTTCAGATTGCGTGACACGGTCCCAAAAAATGCCCAGGTGCGCGTGCTGGTGTCCTTTGAGCGGCGCAGCCACCACCCCCCATCCGGTCGCACCAGCCCTCCTCCCCATCTCTTCACGTCCATCTATATCTTTAACGACCCGTACGTACCTCCACTAAAACATTTATCTAAACAAGTAGAGGAGTGTTTGAATCGACTGACACGTTCTCTTGCCAGCACACGACACGACCTAACGATGGCCGAAGGCATCTTCAAATGGATCTTCCCCCGCGCCGTCCAACAATACTTCTTCACATCCAAACGGCACCCTACGCGGCACCAATCTCTCCAAGCATCCTCCGACTCCGACCCCGTCTCACCTCAATCCGACGAATCCTCGCCTCTACTCTCCGAACAAGACGCCGCGGCCGAACAAGCGCTGATCAAGCAACTCCAAACCTCTCTCGACGACGCGCGTAACGAGGCGCTCGCTGCGAGTCACGCGCGCGATAAATCGGTGGCGGAGGCTTCGGCGTTTAAGAGCCGTCTTGAAGCGGATGCGGATAAAGCCAAGGCCGAAGCTGAAAGGGCAACTCAAGACGCTCGTGATGCTCAAGCTCAACTTCTCGAGCTTCGTGGCGAACGGTCCAAACTCGAGAGCACGATTTCGGAGTTACAGGATAAAGTGATAAAGGCTGAAGCGGCGGCGAAGGATGGCGAACTTCTTCAGGCTCAACTCTCCGACCTCGACTCTCTCAAGGCCAGACTCGACGAACAGACTTCTAAAGCTGAGGCTGCGGTGGCTGAAGCGTCCGCTGCCGCCACCGCTCTTTCGGACGCGCAGACTGGTTTGGAGGCCCGTGCGAAGGAGCTGGATGCGCTCAAGGCCAGTCACGAGCAGGTCGGGTTAAGGCTTAAGGAGCTCGAAGACGGCGCGGTGACGTACGCTGCTACTCAGACGGAACTCAACGCCGTTCAGGCTGCTCTATCCAAGGCCGAGGCACAGTTATCGGAGAAGGACACGGCGCTGAGTCAACGGGACGGTACTATCGCCGAGTTACAGGCCAAGGTCGCATCGCTTGAAGGTTCGCTGGCGTCTCTCGAACAGAAAGCCGCACAGCTCGTCGAGGCTCAAGGAAAGATCGCGTCTCTCGAGGCTGAGCTTACGGATAAAGGTACCGCTCTCGAGACTGCCAGCGCACACGGTCCCAAGGTCGCAGAGCTCGAAGGAGCAGTCGCTGCGCTCGAGGCTTCACTCGCGTCGGCTAATACGGATAAGGACGAGTCTGCCGCCGCGCTCGCTGGTGAACAGGCAAAGGTTACCGAACTCCAAGGCAAGATCAGCTCGCTCGAGGCTACCGTCGCCGCTCTGCAGACTCGAACGGCCGAACTCGCTGCGATCAAGGAAACCGCGTCTACGCTTGAGACTGAGCTCGCTGCCGCTAAGGAGTCCGCTACCAAGCTCGAGGCCGATCTCGCCGCTGCGAAGGAAGCCGTCGACGCTGAGAAGACCAGTGGCGCGTCGAAGGTCGCTGAGCTTGAGGCTGCCGCTACTACCACACAGGAGTCTAACGCTAAGCTCGAGGCTGAGCTCGGCGAGAGCAAGGCTAAGACCGCGGAGCTCGAGAGCAAGGTATCGACGCTCGAGTCTGCTTCTGGCGAGGCAGCTGCTATCGCTTCCGAGCTCGCCGCAGCCAAGGAGACCGCATCCAACCTCGAGGCCGAGCTCGCTGCATCCAAGGACTCCGTATCAGCCCTTGAGACCGAGTTGGCTGCCGTCAAGGAATCTGCCGCGGCGCTCGAGGTTGAGAAGACTCGCGCTGAGGATCTCGCGTCGCAGCTTGAGGCTGAGAAGAGCCGTTCGGCTTCGCTCGAGGCTCGTGTCGTCGAGGGCGAGGCGCAGAAGAGCCGTGCTGAGGGATTAGAGGCTGAGCTCGCTGCGTCGAAGGAGTCCGTTTCTAAGCTCGAGAGCGAGGTCGCTTCTGCGAAGGAGAACGCTACCAAGTTCGAGGCGGAGCTCGCGGCTGTCAAGGAGTCCGTCGTTACGCTCGAGTCGGAGCTGAATACGCATAAGACGTCCGGTTCGGAGTCGGCTGCGTCTCTCGAAGCGGCGCAGACTCGCGTATCTGAGCTCGAGGCGAAGATCGAAACTCTTGAAGCTGCGTCGGGTGAACATGCTACTCTAGCATCCGAGCTTGCCACCGCGAAGGAGAGCGCATCGAAGCTCGAGGCTGACTTGGTCGCTGCTAAAGAAGCGTCGGAGAAGGCTTTGGCTGAGGAGAAGGAAGTCGGCGCTGGGAAGACGGTCGAGCTCGAGGCGAGCGCTACGGCGCTGTCCGCTGCGCTTGAAGCTGCGAAGGATCTCGAGGCTGAAGTCGCTAGTGCTAAGACCAAGGCGGAGACGCTCGAGGCTGAAGTTGCGTCGCTCAAGGCTTCATCCGAGGACTCTGCGAAGGCGTTGGCTACAGCACAGGAGGAGTTGACCGCGGCTCAGAAGCTCGCTGCAACACACGAAGCCGCCGCCTCCGAACACGCTTCAAAAGCCGAATCCGTAGCCGCTGAACTCGCCGCTGCTCAAGCTGCATCATCCACCCTCGAATCGGACCTCGCGGCTGCGAAAGAAGCTGCCGACGCTGCGCTCGCTGCTGCTAAAGCCGAGGGCGCTAGTAAAGTTGAGGAGCTCGAGAACGTCACTGCCGCTTTGAACGCTGCGAAGGAGGCCAGCGAGAAGATCGAGAGTGAGGTAGCTGAGGCGAAGGCTAAAGCTTCGTCGCTTGAGGCTGAGCTCGCGGAATCGAAAGCTGCCGCTGAGGAGTCTGCGAAGAAGCTCGAGAGTGTTCAGGCTGAGCTCGATGCAGCTCAGAAGGCTGCGTCTGCTCACGAGGCTGCCGCTAGCGAACATAGCGCCAAGGCTGAGAGTCTGAGCGCTGAGCTTGTCGTTGCGAAGGAGAGTAGCGCGAAGCTCGAGGCTGAGGTTGAGGAGGCGAGGAGTAAGGCGGCTGAAGTGGCTGAGAAGCTTGAGGGCGCGCTTAAGACGTCGGGTGAACATGAGGCTGCTGTTGCTGAGGCGAAGGAGGCGACGTCTGCGTTGGAGAAGGAGTTGGTGGAGGCGAAGGAGGCTGCGGCGAAAGCTGAGGCTGACGTCGGTGTTGCTGCGTCTAAGGCTGCCGAGCTTGAGAGCGAGCTCGCGGCTGCTAAGACCGCTGCTGAGAAGGCTGAGGCTGAGCTGAGCGCTGCGAAGGCTGGCACCGAGAAGGCTGAGGCTGAGCTTGTTGAGGCGAAGAAGGCTGCGGAGGAGCTTGAGAGTGTGAAGGTCAAACTGGCGGAGGCGGAGAAGGGTGTGCAGGAGAAGAGCGAGGCGTTGGAGAAGGTGCAGGCGGAGTTGAAGGCGAAGGAGGATGAGCTTGCTGAGGTCAAGGCTACGGCGAATGGCGCCGCTGCGCCTGTCGCTGAGACTGAGGTTGCTGCTGAGGCATAATACCCTTACGATTCCAGGCTATGCACACCCGCCGTTTTCATGCTCTGACGTCCATACTATTTACCCCCTCCGACCTCTTCCCCATGCACTTCGTTGATCCCTTCACACTATTTTCGGCTTATGTCTCTTTTTCTGCTCGTAGTCGTAATGTCAAAAGGCTTTTCTCTTCCACGGTTTCAAATCAAGACTGCAGCGAGGTTCGAAAAGTAAGACGTGGTAGGTCGCGGGCGGCTATGTATCGGGACGACTATGCCTGCGAGTCTGTGCGCGCTGTGCAGTCATATATCTGCCATAATTGGACGGCAGGCATTTGTTGCATTGAAACTGACCAGGTAAAACTTTATGGCCTTTACCGTAGCGGGGTGCAAGTTGCACTTGCTTGAAAAAAATTCACGCTCAAGCCTCTTGCAGCGTCGTGACAACAATGCCAGCGATGATCCGAGACTTGCGAGCACGCAGAGCACGGGGACTGCGCATTAAGTAGTACAACCAGTTACTGGCGATCTCATGTGTCGCAAAGCGCAGAGCGTACATATTGAGGTATGGAATGTCTAACGTCTAATCGGCCCTAAGTTACTGCTTTCTCATGCAGATGCTACTACTTCCCAACCCGAGTCGTCCTGCAGCACTAGCCCACGAACTTCCTTCACGAGTGGTACAAGCCTGAACAAGTCAAAAACGAGTCCGCTAAGGCTGGCGTCCGCGGCAGCAGCCCGCAGAAGCGCACGCGTAGTAAGCACGGGGTACTATACGTATAGCATTGTTCGCTGTTGCTCCACCTCAAACACGATGTACAATAGAAGGAAACACGGCCAGGCGGGTGAATCATAGACAGGCACCTGAAGCTCGTCCGCAACTTCATATCAGCCACCTGTATATACACAACAGCTTTCTCCATATGACGGTCAAATTTATGATATTTATACAAAGCGATTATTCAGCATAGTCAGGGTTCTCCCAATCATCGTCAGCCTTCTCCTCTACAGAAGGATGGACATCAGCATGAATACCCGATGCTTGCGGCAGAGAGATACTCACCATTGCCAGATCTCCCCGGAGACTGCTCACTCGCAGATGTGCTTTGCGAGTTCCGCGGACTTGCCACGTAGACGTTCCAACCCCTCGCGATTTTTCCACGCAATTGCTTACATACAGATGCACGTATCCTTGTATCCGTCTCGAGGAAGTCCTTCAGGTTAATTCCGCTCCGAGAGTCATCTTCCACGAGACTTGCGCAGGCCCAATCGGTGGTCTGATCGTGCGTGCCACGAGTATAGGTGCGCTCCCCGGTGACTTCGCGGTAAGCGTCGAAGTATATCGCACAGAACGCGCAGGAGAGTTCCGAAACGCCGATGTAGGAGACCGCGGGCTTGGAGTGGATCGCTTTCAGAACATTGCATTCGCAATGAACGGGTATGTGCGTGGTGACCTCTGCAGTGCAATACATGTGTGAGATCAACGATCGTTAACGTAAATCGGAAAGACGGGGCGTACCGAGCTGGTGATCTCCTGTTATATCGGCGGTCTGTGAGTTTGCGAGCCTGACAATGAAGTCGTTGATCCTCTGCTCGTCCTCATGTTCGAGCGGGACGCCCACTGAGCTCAGGACCTGCCGCACTGTCGGACGGTCGACGAAGAAGGACACTTGGCGCGACGCCATTGGATTGCGAAGGAATTTGGTCTTGAATCCGCGCGAGAAGAACGCGCTGGCAAGGCTGGGCGTAGTCGCGATTCGCGCCACGTTCCCGTAATGTTCACATATCGCAGTAGCCTTGGAGAGCCAGCGCAAGACGTCTGGCGGCTTTCGGGGGGCGCGCTCGAGCCGACCAAGATCCTGTTACTTCACACAACGACGTCATCACAATCCACGCACTTTTGATATACGCGTTCCAGAAGATACGGAACTCCAGATGCTTTAGTTGGTCCAACACCTTTTTCGCAGAGTGCAGCGAGTGCAACGCCGACCGTATTCTTTCCGGCACATCAGCGTCTCCAGAAAGAAGGTTCTGGCTGAGGTAACGCGCAGCCGAGTGCGAGGCCCTCGCGCCGTGCTGAAGCCAAGGTCGGCCGTCGGATCGCGTGACCATATGTGCGGCGGCTTGAAAGGCCTTCAGCGAGTCTCGTTGAGTCTGCGTGAGATCGTCGCGTTCGTGCGCAGGAAGGCCGAAGAGATCAGCAAGGGAGTCCGTGAAGTTGGTGTTTCGTGAGTCCTTCCGGTATCGCTTGTCCAGCTTGGGTGCGCAGTACTTGATCAGGGCGGTCTCGAGCGTGATAAACTGTCGGACGTAGTCCGTGGCCTCTCCCTTCCGCTCGAAGTCTTCGATGCGTATATCTTCAGCCTTCGTAGGGGGGTAATCGTGGATAACTCTGAGTAGCCCCAGAACATGATTCAGGTGGCTCGATGTGGAGTCGAGGACGCTGTCATTCTCAGAGACAACCAGAGTGATCGCCGTCTCTGACGACCCCTTGGGAGGTAGAAGAGCGCCGACGGCGACAACCTGCGAGGATTCCTGTCCTACCAAGATGTACGCAAGACTGTCTAGAGTGCGCGCTTGGAGCTTGTCGGCTTTCGCGAGTGATGACTCCGAATACTTGCGTCTTCCCGGTCCGTTAACTTCGTCAAGGCCGTGCGCCAGAAATGCGAGAAAGTTGAGGCTTGAGGAATCTTGTTTGACGGGCATCGAGCGAGTAGAGAGTAGGTGGAGATATATACGCGTGCCGCTTAACCGGCGGCCAACCAATCTCTTTCCACGCTCGTGCGCGGCGCGCCACTCGGTTTGTTTCTCCTCCGATCCCAACGCCCTTCGGTCTGACTGGCCCACCTCTCTCTCTTCCCTTCCCACCTCCACTGCCCCATGACGCTCACAATCCCCCGCCCGCCCATTTTGTGATCGACGTTGCAGAAAATGACGACGAGATGTTTTTGAGTTTGAGTGGGCGCGCATGCAAGACCCGGGTGCGACACTTGGCCTGGCACCGAGCGGCGTGGAGGTGACAACCGACTCCGCTCTTGACCGGTGACCCTCCCATCGCTCTTCCTCCCCTCCTCCATACATTTCCCGTTCAGCATCGACCAAACGATCCAAACACTCAGTGGGGTGCGGGTTGGCACCGCGAAATGCAGCCGACAGGGCGTTGGTACAAGAGGTCGCGCAGGCGGTTTGTGGTATACGGCACAGACGAGAGGGCCTCGGCTTCGTGCGGGACAGCGAGTGCAGTTACTTGAGTAGCCAACAAAACGGTAGTGCCCATCGGTGGTGGCGGCGATGGTGACTGGGTCGCTGGACGCACAGAACCTGAACTGGGGATTTTTATGAGATGCACGCCTGCGATTATAGCGCGAGAACGCGTACCCTTGTTCGACATTGTTGAGCTCCATCCGTTTCGACTGCGTGAGCGTCCCGGTTGCGAGCGCGTGGCCAAGACGGAGTAGCCTATGGAGTGTCTGCCTGTATTTGGCGGTAACAACGAGTGGCTCTATGGCGGGCGGTACGCCCACAGGCAGCGGACTTAGTCTTAGAAATCAAGTGATTGCGGTGGAACGATGGTGCATAGCAAGCCATATATAGCAAGCCGACTTGCTAGTGATAGCGGCGGTCCTTTGTTATGTAACCTCAGTCTCTCGTTATATATGCAATTTTATTTGCGAAAGAGTGAAAGACAGTGATGGACAGAGTGCAAGGCTGAGGCGCTAAGCGCTATCGTGCGAAGTATGGCTCGGCTCACCGGCCCACAGAGCCGCGGTGGGATCGGCGACATCGACGCCGTTTGCCTCAAACTACGATCAAGGCCGATAGTCACTCGTGTTCAATCTCTCCTTCTACCTCAAGTACAGCTGAAACATCTTGTGAACACCTCATGGCAGCTACCAGCGTATCTGCCGCCACTCAGCCGGACCTGTTCAACCGGCTCTGGTCTCAAGCGCTCAGCAACTATACGTTCAAAACGAAGATCGATCCATCAAAGCATCCTCTGGCTTCCGTCTTGACTGCTCTCAGGTCTCCCGAAGATGTCTGCGATGTCTTTCAGGATGAGATGGGGCGGTTCCGGGCTAGCGATTCTAAATGGGGCAAAGTTCGCAGCAGCTACGTCAAACCGATCGTCGAGGCGTTTATCATGGTCAATGATACACTGGGAGAGACCGCTGGCAACCTTGTACGTCGTATTTTACGTTGTCGTATTACAGAATACTCACTATGCGCATCTAGTCTCTCGTTCCCGGCGGCAAAGTGCTATTCGTTGCCTTTGGTGCTTTACTCATCGTAAGTTCGCAGATTGTCGACCATAGCTTCTTGCTAACGTAGATTCAGGCGACCAAGGGAGTCTCTGAGAGATACGATGCACTGGAGACGCTTCTTGAGGAGATCAAATGCTTCTTTGATTCGCTACGTCTTCGCGCGACAAGTCCTACCAGCTGGGGTCATCTTTCCCGCAGCATTGCCTCTCTCATCCTGGCCCACGTCTTGGACGTCTTTGCTCTGGCCACAAAGTTTTTGTCGGATGCCGATCGCTCGTGGGCGCGCCTATGTACGTTTATCCGTTACTTCTAGCTCAATCAACTCGCTGGCTAAGCGTGTGTGCTCAAGATCACTACGGTCAGAGTCTGATGAACAAGAAGGACATGCAGGAAGCTTTACAACGTCTGCGGTCGCTCACTGCCCTCGAGAACCGCGCAATCTCCTCAGAGACACGCGTTGACGCCGCCGAGTGTCGCAAGATTGCCGAGCAGCTCCGACTCGAGTCGAGCGCGATGAAGCTGGGTAAGCTACCTTCTGCTATCGAGTTCGGCGTCATCTCATAGACGCAGCTCGGACCCATGACTCGCTGTGTCTGAGCATTATAGAGCGAAGCATAAGCGACCTTGTTTCGAGACTTGGTGAGTAATACGCAACTGTCTTCGAGTCCGCAAAGCTTATCGTTGCGCTAGCGGCTACAGATGAAGTACGTCGATGGAACCGTACCTTGAGATCGTGCTAATTGTTGCGTGCAGCTTCGCCAGATACTTACTGCTCAAGAAGAGGCAGAGGCTACCGGTGAGTTGATTCGGATACTTGACGATCGATCGCGCTCTGACCCGAAATAGCTTTACTTGATAGGCTGGATCGCCTCGATTATGCTGACTTGACTGCTCAAAGACGGGGTGGCTGCTTGCAGGGGACTCGCATCGATGTTCTGGAAGAGCTTCGAAGTTGGAGCGAAGATCCTCGTGCCCCGCGCATATATTGGTTGAACGGCATGGCTGGCACCGGAAAGTCTGCGATAGCGCGTTCGTTTGCTCAGCGTCTGAAAGACAACGGCGCCCTCGGCGGCACTTACTTTTGCTCTCGAGAAAGCCGCGCAGAATTGACCAACACAGGCCGAATCATACCGACGCTCGCTGCGGCTCTGGCAGGGTTTGATATTCAGTACAAAGTCGCGCTTCTTTCGGTTCTGAAGCTGTACTCTTCTGAGCCGCGTCCTGTCGCGTGGAACTTGAATTTGCAGGTCGAACGGCTTATCGTAGAACCTTATGCACGCTTCATGCGCAGGGTCACTGCTTCGCTTCCTCTGCCGGTCTTAGTGGTGGATGCTCTCGATGAAGCAGAGGACAAGACTGTCAGTGATCTCCTGGATGCTCTCGTATCTGTTCGCGGGCAACTGCCAATCAAGTTTTTCCTAACCTCGCGTCCCGAAAAACATATTCGGTTCCGTCTGGATTCAATGCGTGCTTCGCTCAGACTTCATGATATTGAATCGGGGATTGTGAGGGAGGATATCCGGCGCTATGTTTATCATCGGTTTGATGTATTACGCGAACAATTCAAGGTTACGACCACGCTCCCAGAAGAATGGCCAAACAAATATGACATTGAATATCTTGTTTCATTATCCGGTTCTTTGTTCATCTATGCATTCACGACGACCGAATACATTGGTGGCAGAAACCCCGTCAAGCGACTGCAAGATGTACTTAAGGTCGGGCGCCAATCCGAGGCAATCACGAGTCCTCTCGATGATCTCGACCGCATCTATCGCTTCATTCTCTCGGCCATCACTGTGCATGGGAACCAAGACGAATTGGTTTTGGTGAAGCGCATTCTGTCGGCAATAATTGCCTCTTTCAAGCCGTTGAGTGTGAATTTGCTGGCGAGACTTTTGGGACTTGAAGTCTATGAGCTTAAGATCGCGCTTGATGAGCTGCATGCAGTCATTTATGTCCCTGACGGACTTGATATCAACGCTGTGTCAACTCTACACGCTTCTTTTGGTGATTTTCTTACTGACCCTCGACGTGCGCCGGAGGGTATGCTTGTCTCAAGAGAAATCGGACATGACAACCTCGCGATTGGCTGTCTCGCGATCTTGAGATCAGATGATCTGCACTTCAATATGTCCAATGCGCGAACATCGTACTTATCCAATAAAGAGCAGGTGCTTGCACATATTCCAGATTATATAGAGCATGCCTGCTGGCTGTGGCTTGATCATACTCTTGAAGCTCGTACACCGACCACCTTATTGCTTGAAAGCATCGAAAAATTTCTGCTCACTAAATTATTCTTTTTCCTCGAGGTCTGCAGTGTTATTGGTTATGGCGCGAGCAGCATTCAGGAGGGTATTGAGATCCTTCTCGAGCTTCTTGCTCTGCAAGAGTCACCCCACTTGAATGCCATTCTTCGTGAAGTAAATGACTTGCTCGAGGGGTCGGGTGAAGCTGAGATCAGTGCCCCGCATGTGTATTTATCAATTCTACCTTTTATACATAAACACCCACTTTTGGCTGCAGCGTATAAGGATAGCTTCACACGACTTAGTGCTGCCAGTTTCAACAGGTTGATAGCTGATGGGACACCTCTCTTCAAACATGATCTCCGACTAGCTGCATGTTCACCGAACGGTGTATATATAGCAGCAGTCACTAATGAATGTACCGTCTCTGTTTGGGATGTCCAGACTGGCGAGCTTCTTTTGCAGTTCGATTGTCAGTCTTCTCGTCGTGATTCACGATTGACGGCTATTGCATTCTCCTTGGACAGCCATAATGTTATCACGAGCACAAATTTCTGTGAGCTACGTATCTGGGATGTCGATACAAGCCTATGTATTAGGCAGCTTGATGGTCACACAGATAACTCTGTCATAGCCATGGCATTTTGCCTGAGAAGGGGTTATCTCGGCGTAGTAGAGTCAGATGAGACCTATCCAGGTTGGTACCTACGTATTTGGTGCTTGTCATCCATGCATGTGATCACTATCCTACGTCTAACACCACATAGTTATGTCGAGGTACCAGATGCTGCGCAATTTCACCAGCTTGAATTCTCTCCGGAGGGCAATTACATTGGTGTTGTCACAAGAAATTTAGTGGCACATATCTGGAACCTGCAATCTGATGAGCTCTGTACACAGTTTCCTAGGCGAGGGTCACTTGCTCAGAGATCCATAAGGGAACTTACTTCAATAGCCTTCTTGTCGGAGACACAGGTTATCATTGGGACATGCGTTTCCGGTCCGAGTTCTCGTAGAATGTATGTTGTCAATATAGGTTCCAGTCTCTCAGAGTCTGAGACACTACCTGAATCCTGTCATATGGTCTATGCACAAGTTGCCGGCACGTTCATTAGGTCTGTGTCATTTGGAGATTCATACGTCGCTACCGCATTCGAAAATGGGGTTTATGTCTGGAACCACCGTACTGGTGAATCAATAGGGCCCTTGTTAAAAGGACATTACGAGAGATTCGACCTCATCGCAGTTTTGTCAGACGGAAAGTCTGTAGTCTCGGGCTGCTCCTCGGGCCAACTCAACAACGAGAAATGCAGATATGTTGAAGAATATACCATTGCAATCTGGGACATAGACACTGCCACAGAGAGATGCAAAGCAGGTGAGTCACTGTGCACCAGTGTCCCTCTTGAAATTGAACAATACTCAAGAAGACTGTAGTCATGGGTGGTCAGTTCGATCATTTTTACCTTCCTCACGACCAACAAGAGGACTGGGTGCGCGGACCTAACCGAGAGCTGATCCTCTGTATTCCATCTGAGTACTGCCCGTACGTTCAGCATCCCCCAATGATCCATCGTCTCGGTGCCGCTCGGCTTACCATCGACTGGACCGACGCCGTACACGGCGAAGATTGGACGAAGTGTTATATCGGGCCCCAATGACTGCTTTGCGCCCGCGTCTGTGCGGTAGACTTGATGTAGGCGCCGCTTATCGGGAAATGGAGGCTGCACGAAGAACAGACTGAGTATACGTCAATGCCATCATCGATGTTTGGGAGAGTAGGATGCGACCAGATGTATGAGTAGGCAACGAGAACACACCAGATCCGAGCGACGATGGTCCAAAGCGAAAAGTAATGAGTGGACGAAGAAATTGGGAGAGTGGACAAAGCAAGTGAGAGAGTGGTCGAAGCGTCAGAGAACGGATAGACCAGAAACTGTCAAGCGAAGTCGACTCGGGTTCGAAGTTCAGATTCGAAGAGGAAGCGACGCAAACTCTTGAATTCCATACATTCGAAGCTGCCTGTCAACTCGCGTCGATCTTGATGAGCCGTCCGCCGTAAGTCTTCGCTGCCGTATGCCATGCATAGGCCCCATACAACGAGGCTGCCCACAGTGGTGGTGGAGGTTGACTGAAAGATCGAGCAACGGCCGCGTCGCGCGTTTTCAGTCCCGTGCGACAAGTCACGTCAATCTCGGCCCGGCATCCGTCGTGCGTATCCACCCTACTGTTGCCCTACTGCACATTGTACTCGAGTATAGGCATACGGAAAGACCTTTGACAGTGGTGGAAGATGGTGGTGGTCGCGAATGGTACGGCATGGCGTCGCTCGTCGTCCCGCCAGTCACGACGCTTCAGAACATACAACTCTACCTTAACCTCCCTAAACAAGAATACATCTACAACACAAACAGCCAGTCCATCACAAGACAACACACGTCCGTATCACCTCCCAGCGCCCAACCCCAACTTCGTAGTCTTAACAACAGCTACGACCGGAACGTCTTTCCCACCCGTCTCCCCTCCGATCCTAACGCCCTCCTCCCATCCCATCGAAGATAACATCTTGGAGCCTATATTCGATTGTCCGATCTTCGGCGCGGCCTGTTCCGGTCAACGCCATTAAGCATGCAGTATGAAAGTAATAGAAGAAAGAGGGGATAGAGATGGAATGGAATGGAACGAACCTTTCCGACTTCCTCTCCTTCTTTAGGCCGCACAGTCCCTCCTCTCCCTCCTCCCTTCCCTCCACCACCCCCAACGACCGTAACGACGCCTCCCGAGCGCTTCACGATAGCCCGAACTTTTCCCTCGTTCACCGTTCACCTTGATTCCCGTCCGACTGGTCTTGACAAGACTCGTATACCTCCCCCCCACCGTTCCCCCCACTCTTACTCTTCAACCTAAACGCAGTCGCAAGCTCATAAACGACCTTCCTAGCGTGCTTCTCCATAGGTGGTAAAGCCATCGTACCTCCGCTTCCTAGATCGTCGACGAATCGCCGGATTTGAGTTTCGAGAGAGTTGACGTCGAACACCCTGTTCGGCCCTAGATCCTTCTCCGATTGAATCGCAGCGCGTAGAGCCTTGCGGGCCTTCTTCCCGCCGTTCTTTCGTGTCAGAGGGTCCGCGGCGGAAAGTAGACGTTCTTGCTCGCGTGCGCGTTTCCGTTCGGCTTTCTTGGATCTATCTTGGATCTATCGCGCTCCCACTGCTCGGCCAGATCGGAGGGGAGGTGTTTGCCTTTATCTTTCTTGCGCGCTAGTATAACCAAAAGACAACGATTCATCAGTAAAAGGACTGGATGAGAGGGGTGAGAGGGATGAGAGGGATGAGAGAACGTACGCGCTGGAGCAGAAGCGTACTCGACCTCCGTAGACTCCGAGTCGAATTTACCGTGGTATACTTGTCTGAACAACGCGTTGCGCGTTTTACGATCTCGCGAGCCTAGGATCTCGCCGTTCTCAGGAAGATAGTCTCCGATGACTTGGGAGATCTCTTTATCCCCTTCGTGGTCCCATCCGATGTCGAAGTTCGGGTCAAAGTCGTCGAGATCAGAGGAGAGTTGACGGTGTTTGCCTTTTGAGCGGGCGCGGAGTTTACGGAGGCGGGATTGGAAGGATCCGTCGTCGTCGTCGTTGTCGTTGTCGTCGTCGTTGTCGTCGTCGTCTGAATCATCTTCGTCGTCGTCTTCTGAATCAGGCGCTATGTCGATATCACCAGCTTCAGCGACGAGCCTCGTGTCTTCGTCCACGATCGCCTCTTCAACTTGCTCGTCCTCAGAAGACCCAGACCCTCCCTCACTCTCGTCTTCGACCCTCATCCTCTCCTCATCCTCCAAATCTCCCATACCCATCTGTTGTTGTCCATGTAGACCTATACTCCTCACGAACCTCTCCATTCCTTTCACGTCTACATCGTCATCTACATCCATACCCTCTCCCCCTTCCCCTTCCCCTTCTCCCTCTCCCTCTCCTCCCTTTCCATCCTCGTCGTTGGCGGAGGAGGAAGAATCATCGCCCCAATCAACATCACTCCCCCTCCTCTGTTCCTCCACTCTCGGATCCCTCTCCCTTCCTTCTTGAAGATGCCTCTCATCAAGCATAGCTCCGAACGAGCCGAATAAAGGGTGACGAGCGAGTTTACGGCGGGAGGAGCCGCCTTCTACGGGTCGTTGGCGGACACCATGCCTGGTGCTCTATCGCTCGCAGACCGCTTTGCGGCTGTCACCAGAAGCCTCATGGTAAAGTCGTTCAATTCTTTTCGATTTTGCTGGGGCGCCCTAGCACCGCCATACGGCTTCACGGCACACTCAAAATGAACAGAAACGGTGGAGATATGCGGGTGCTACGCCCTGCGGAAGATGGGGGTCGGAAGATGCGTCGACGCGCGGGAAATCGCGTCGAGACGCGCCTCCGCCAACTGACTCGAAAACGGCAATAAGAGGTGCATAACTTGCGTGACAACAGCGCCGGAATCCGAGACTCACGAGTACGTAGAACTCGGGTTCTGCACATCAAGCGATACAACTAATTGTATCAGAGTACGAAGCACAGACATTGACGTATGGAACCCCACGATCATATTCAGCGAATGCAGTCGAACCAATTATTCCGCGTAGCCAACAATCACTTCTTCCTCCAGCGATCCTTAGCCTTCTCGTCTATAGAAGGATGCACATTAACACGAATACCCGATGCTTGCCGCAGAGAGATACTCACCATCGCCAGATCCCTCCGGAGATCGCTCACTCGCATCTGTGCTTTGCGAGTTCCGCGGACTTGTCACGTACACGTCCCAACCCCTCGCAATTTTCTCGCGTAATTTCTCACATACACATGCCCGTATGCTTGTATCCGTCTCGAGGAACTTCTTCAGGTCGATTCCGCTCCGAGAGTCATCTTCCACGAGACTTGCGCAGGCCCAATCGGTGGTCTGATCGTGCGTGCCACGAGTATAGACGCGTTTCCCGGTGACTTTGCGGTAAGCGTCGAAGTATATAGCACAGAACGCGCACGAGAGCTTCGAGACGCCAATGTAGGGGATCGCGAGCTTGGAGGGGATCTTGGCGTGGATCGCTTTCAGAACATTGCATTCGCAATGGACGGGTATGTTCGTGGTGACCGCTGCGGTGTAATACATGTGTGAGGTCAATGATCGTTAACGCAAATCGGAAAGACGGGGCGTACCCAGCTGGTGATCTCCTGTTATATCGGTGTTATGTGAGTTTGCGAGCCTGACGATGAAGTCGTCGATCCTCTGCGCGTCCTCATGTTCGAGCGAGACGCCCGCTGAGCTCAGGACCTGCCGCACTATCGAACGGTCGACGAAGAATGACACTTGGCGCGAAGCCATTGTATTGGGAAGGTATTTGATCTTGAATCCGTCCGAGAAGAACGCGCTGGCAAGGCGGGGCGTAGTCGCGATTCGCGCCACGTTCGCGTAGTGCTCGCAGATCGCGGTAGCCTTGGAGAGCCAGCGCAAGACGTCTGGCGGCTTTCGGGAGGAGCGCTCGAGCCGACCTGGATGCTGTTATGTACTTCACACGACGACGTCATCACAAACCACGCACTGTCGATATACGCGTTCCAGTCGATAAAGAACTCTCTATGCTTTGGTTGGTCCAGCACCTTTTTCGTGTGGTGCAGCGAGTGCAACGCCGACCGTACATCCTCCAATACACCAGCGTCTCCTTTACTTGCAGAAAGGAGGTGCTCATCGAGGTAACGCGCAGCCGAGAGCGAGGCCCCCGCGTCGTCCTCAAGCCAAGGTCGGCCGTTGGATCGCGTGACCTTCTGTACGGTGGCTTGAAAAGTCTTCAGCAAGTCTCGTTGGGTCTGCGTGAGATCGTCGCGCTCGTGTGCAGGGAGGCCAGAGAGATCAGCAAGGGACTCCATGAAGTTGGTGTTTCGTGAGTCCTTCCGGTATCGCTTGGCCAGCTTAGGTGCGCAGTATTTGATCAGGGCGGTCTCGAGCGTGATAAACTGTTGAACGTAGTCCGTGGCCTCTTCCTTCGGCTCGAAGGTGCTGATACGTATATCTTCAGCCATCGTAGGCGGGTAATCGTGGATAACTCTGAGTAGCTCCAGAACGTGATTCAGATGGCTCGATGTTGGGTCGAGGACGTTGTTATTTTCAGAGACGAGCAGATTGATCGCCGTATCTGACGACCCATCGGGAGGTAGAAGAGCGCCGACGGCCACAACCTGCGAGGATTCCCGTCCCACCAAGATGTAGGCGAGACTGTCTAGAGTGCGCGCTTGGAGCTTGTCGGCTTTTGCGACTGATGACTCCGAGTTATTGCGCCTTCCCGGCTCGTTGGCTTCATCGAGGCCATAGGATAGAAATGCGAGAAAGTTGGGGCTGGCAGGATCTTGATTGACTGGCATTGAGCGGGTGGAGATGGAGGTGGTTGGTAGGGATCTAGGCCAATAATCGGCGCTGACCAATCTCTTTCCACGCTCGCGCACCGGTTATACCTACTCCCACAAGGATACTTATATATATATATATATATATCAAAGCCCCTAGCTCGGTACGCCACGCTTTCTTCGCTGTCTGTACGACACATACATGGACCCGACTGTGGATCTTGAGCAATAGTAAGTAGGACGAGCGATGCCGCTCGCTCAAATACGAACACTTCGGGTGCAGTCTAGTGGTAGGAAAGCCAAAGTTAACGGCCCAGAAGCGCTAGTGTACGACCGCATGTTGCATGATTCCCGCATTTTGGGGGTTCTGGGGAGTATAGAGTGTCCCAAACCGTCGACTAAATACACCCAATCATTCACCTCCCAGCGCCCAACCCCAACTTAGTAGTCTTAACAACAGCCACGACCGGAACGTCTATCCCGCCCGTCTCCCCTCCGATCCTAACGCCCTCTTCCCATCCCATCGAAGATAACATCTTGAAGCCTATATTCGATTGTCCGATCTTTCGGGCGGCCTGTTCAAAAACGCCATTAAGCACAAGCACGCAGAAGAGAGAGAAGATGGATGGGATAGAGACGAACCTTTCCGACTTCCTCGCCTTCTTTCGGTCTCACCGTCCCTCCTCTCCCTCCTCCCTTCCCTCCTCCCCCACCTCCAACGACTGTAACAACGCCTCCCGAGCGCTTCACGATAGCCCTAACCTTCCCCTCATTAACCCTCCCCGTCCCAGTCCTAGTAGTCTTAACCAAACTCGTATACCTCCCCCCGCCCTTCCCCACACTCTTACTCTTCAACCCAAACGCAGTAGCGAGCTCGTGTACGATTTTACGAGCGTGTTTCTCCATTGGTGGGAGAGCCATCGTTCCTCCTGACCCTAAATCATCAACAAATCTCCGTATCTGCGTCTCGAGGCTGTTCACGTCGAACACTCTGTTCGGTAATTCCTTCTCGGATTGGATGGACGCGCGGAGGGCTTTACGAGCTTTTTTACCGCCTTTCTTACGCGCGAGAGGGTCGGCGGCTGAGAGTAGACGTTCGAGCTCGCGTTGGCGTTTCCGTTCGGCTTTTTTGGATCGGTCGCGGTCCCATTGTTCGGCTAGATCGGAGGGCAGGTGTTTGCCTTTATCTTTCTTGCGCGCTACAAACAAGATATTAGCAAGCAGAAGGAGGATTGATGGAGGGGAATGGGACGTACGTGCTGGAGCAGAAGCGTACTCGATCTCAGTAGACTCGTCGAATTTACCGTGGTATACTTGTCTGAACAACGCGTTGCGCGCTTTGCGATCTCGCGCGCCTAGGATCTCGCCGTTCTCGAGAAGATAGTCTTCGAGCACCTGCGAGATCTCTTTGTCTTGATCGCTTTCGTTCCAGGGTATATCGAAGTTCGGGTCAAAGTCATCTTGTCCGTCAGAGTCGATGGAGGAGAGTTGACGGTGTTTGCCTTTTGAGCGGGCGCGGAGTTTACGGAGACGGGATTGGAAGGATCCGTCGTCGTCGTCGTCGTCTGAATCGTCGTCCTCATCTTCTGAATCAGGCGCGACGTCGATATCGCCGGCTTCGGCTACGAGCCTCGTTTCTTCCTCCGCGATCGCCTCTTCAACCTCGTCGTCCCCATCCTCGTCCTCAGAAGAGGAACCAGATCCTTCCTCACTCCCCTCATCCTCAACCCTCATCCTCTCCTCATCCTCCAAATCTCCCATACCCATCTGCCGTTGTCCATCTACACCCATACTCCTCACGAACCTCTCCATCCCCTTCACGTCAACATCACCATCCACATCCATCCCTTCCGCCCCCTCTCCCTCTCCTCCCTCATTTCCTTTATCCACTTCATTTTCTGAGGAGGAAGCGTCGCCCCAATCAACATCACTCTCCCCCCTCCTCTGTTCCTCAACTCTCGGATCCCTCTCCCTCCCTTCTTGAAGATGCCTCTCATCAAGCATAGCGCCGAACGAGCCGAATAAGGGATGACGGGCTAACTTGCGGCGGGATGAACCGCCTCCTACGGGTCGTTGGTAGAGAAGACTGCGGGGTCGGTGGGGGGTGCGGCGGGGTGTTAGTGTCAGTGTGCTGGGTCCGGCTTGGGGTGTAGGTGAGGAGGGGGGCTGGGAGAATGAGAAGGTGAGGTCGGAGATTTTGGGAGGTGGGATGGACGGAGGTGGTGCGATATTCTCGGCGGCGGCGGTTGGCGCGTCGGGTGCGGGCGGGATAGACGGTGTAGATGGAGACGCGTCGGATGAGAGCGAGACGGCGATGGTGGATGCTGATGGAGGTGTAGGCGATTTGGTCGTCGTTTCTGGCGCGAGGATTTCATCGACGGCAATGGGCATACTTGGCGTCTGCGTCGTCTGCGACGGTACAGCATCTGCCATCTCGACCTGAACACGCGCGTAAGATATAAGCCCAATGACGAATAGAATTGGATGGCGTACCTCTTCGACCTTGACCGCCGTAGGAAGTGTAACGGGAGGAGCGACCTTCGGATGCGGCGCGACATACACAATAACCTCCTCCTCCTCCTCATCCTTTCCAAGCGGCTCAACAACCGCACGCTCAACATCGATCCGTTCCGCGGGCTTCGACGACCCGACTGTATCAACGTAAAAGCCCGTGAACGTCTCTTCCGTCTCCTCCGTCTTTACAGTCGCAGTCGTAGTCGTTGTGCGCTCGGCCTTTTGATTGGCCGCGAGAACTTCAATCTCTGCTACTGCCTCGCCTAAGTCTGCGAAATCGATCTCTTCGAGTTCTTCTTCATCGTCGACGTCGGAGGAAGTGGGGATGTGGAAGACGCGCGAGACGGCATCTGCGGTCGGGACGTGGCTCTTCTCTTGCTCATCTACATAGGTCTTGTAAGAATAGCGTTAGCACGATTTCGAAGGGAACGTACCGGCCGCTTCGACCACAGGCTCGAATATCTCCTCCTCATCCACGAACAAACTCGGCGTCATACTCGATCTGACGAACACGATCGGTTTGAGGTACGGTCTATCTTCGAACAGTAATTGAGAGAGAGGCGTGGACGTGTTCTTCAGTTTCTTGTCAAGCATCTTTTGCCGGAATCTGTCTTTAGGGCCTAGATCGCCACGGGGAGAGGAGGTGCCGCGGAGGGGAGAGGCGAATGTGCCTCTGGGCGTTGAGGAGCCTCTGCGGAAGGAAGAGGAAGAGTTTGAGCCGGAGAAGGGAGATCCTCGTCCTCGGCCCCGACCACGACCGCGAGCGCGGGTGTTGTTGTTGAAGCCTGGTCAAACGTATGAGCATCTCTCTCTAGTGCGAAAGGATTAATGGCACGTACTGTGGGGTAGGATGTCACCCTGGTTGATCACGAAATCATCGTCGAATCCATCGAACCCGTTTCCTCTCACTCCATACCCTCCCCTTCCTCTACCCCTCCCTCCCCGTCCACCTCCACCTCTCCCGCGATTGGTAGTATCTCCGCCCCGATTCGGTCCGCCTCGGTTTCCGCGCGCCATGGTTGTGGTTGGGTGTACAATTTGTTTCTATGCTACAGTGTCGGTTTGGAAGTGATACAAGGCTTGTTCTAGTGGAGGCGATGGCGATGAGTAGAAGGAAAGATGAGTGTTGACTCCGTGAGCAAGGTCGGTCGGGAGCGAGATCGCGGTGACGTCGGGCCGATGATGCCGAAAGAAGGCCTACAGCACGAGGCGACCCTTGTCTTCGGCCTGCCGCCTCTTGTCGACTTCCACCAACGCGTGCTCGTTCTACTTGCTCTCACTGCTAATGACAGGCTCTCGACCTCGTGAAGCCATGCTGTATCGCCCAGCCGTACCTGTCTGCCTCGCTTTCTCTCTCACCCCGGGAGTCATCTCAGAGGCTCGGACGCTGCTACTGGTGATTCACTCGACTTGCGCCGACTTGAACGTCCATGCCTATCTCGCGGGATTCCCCTCGGCTTGGATCGCATGTACCGCCAAGCACGATCTGCTCTTGGTAGAAATGGAGAGGGAAAGGCCCAAGGTACGTCCCACTTGCGGATGAACCCTTCCCGCTCGGCTTACATTTGAACAGGACAGACTCGTCCGCTTTGTCGATAACCCTGGCTATAAACCCATCTACCCATCGTACCCGGCGCATCGTTCGACCTCTTGATTTTGCTTGCATCGTACACTCTCGAGAAGGTCCAACCACTTCGGCTGTCGTCGGACAGCCTACACAACGAACTTCGTCTATTGCTAGCCATTGCCTTTGACCACCGGGGCCAATCAACGAAGCTCGTCATACGCTCCTCCTTCTATTGATCGCCTCTACATGTACCCAAGACGATATACTGTGCCGCGTTTGAGGTGGACCGGTCCTCTAAACTCTTGACGATCACTTCTTCCTGAAGATGCGCCTCGCAAAACGGCAGGTTCAAGTCGTGGTTCTCTTCTCCTCGCTCTACACTTCGGCCACTATCCGCTCTTGATTCATTTCCTGCGTCTCCTTCGTGCTTATCTTGGGAGCTCGGATACAACGCAACGCTTGGCCCTACGCAACCAGTCAACAAGCCAAGTCAATCTCTGGACCGGTCTCTGCCAAAGTATTCCGCGGCGACCATTGGCTCTCAGGGCGTATCATACACTCTGCTTTCTCAACAAACGGACGATTTTCCCAGTATTCCTCGCACCTGAGCTCGACAAACCTCGTGTTTACGTACAAATCTAAACACCCAAGCCCCTCCGCTCTCAGTCAGTCGAACGCACGAACCTTCATCATGTCTCTCAGTCGCGATGATCTATGTAGACGATGCTTTGTAGGGAAAAGGCTCACTGATTAAATTGAACGGAACGACCGCTCTTTACGACCGTTGCGCGCCATAGGGAGTCGAAATGGTTTTCTACTACTCCAATCTCAACCCTCACGATCCATCGCTGCCATTTTCATCCTGACTTCGCACAACAGGTTCGGTCGACAAAATGAAGCAAAGATAACGCCCCACTTCAGTCATACCAGCTCAAGGCTCGGCCAAGCAACGACGCTCTCAAGCGCAGGCCCGCAACGCAGGTCTGACTCGACGTCTGTATGAAGGCTGCTCGCAAACGATATGTTATTTACCAATTGCATCAAAAAAAGTCTCCGGCGGGGCGCTTATTTCGGCCTGGCATGATAGCGTCGTCTCTACGTGGCAACCCTGAGCGACCTGGGCGTCAAACAAAGCCATCCCTTTGCGGAGCGCGATGAGCTTACGGATAAACTGACTGCTTCTCAGGGCCATAATACCTGCCCGTAGCCTGTCCGTCCAAATCCTCGGTTGATCTACATTTGAAGCTGATCGGCGGAGTCTGTCAACGCACATCGCCCTGTAGACTTGTGTTAACGGCGCAACCCTGGCCGAGCAATACAGTCAAACTCGAAAGCGCCCAAACCATGACAGTCTTTTATTCCGGCGGAGGCGGAGGCGCTGACGTCCGGCTAGCCTCTATGGTCCATATAAACGAGACGATCTGAACAGGTTCACGTCCAGCTTGCAACACCTCCCATTTACTGTCCTTGACCGCCCACCGCACTCGCTAGTACAACTCAACTCGACACCATGATCGAGCTCTCGACTACGCTTGCCTTGGTGGCTTTGGCTGCTACGTCTGCGCACGCCAGTACTCGTATGTTGGTTTCGCCTGCAATGCTTCCATCCAGACACTCATTATCTTATAGCTACTTCCGGCGCGAACATCATCCTCAACGCCCTCCCCAACTCAACCTCCGCTCTCTCGAACGCCTTCACATCCGCCCAACCATCACTCGAATCCAACCCTTCTATAACCCAAGCCTTCGCCTTCCACGTCACCGTCGATAACATCAAGAACATCTCCTCGGATCTCTACGGCGTCGTCGCGACTTCCACAGCGCCTATATCTTCTCTCCCCGCGACTGGCCTGGGCGATGTTAGCGGGTTCTTGTCTGAGCCTGCAACGGTGTTGCCGTTCGATGTGCTGGCGTATAAGGTTAACAATGTTACGCTTGATTTGACGGTGGCGGGGATGGTGTACATCGAAGTCCAACCGGATCTTATCGATCAAGCCGTCAAGTTCCTAACCGTACGTTCCTCTCCTCATACTCCCCAGATCTACCAGACACTAACTTGAATGGTACAGGGAGACTACGCCGACGCAGTCTACGCAGAAGATATAACGCACTGCTGGTACCTCTGGCAAACAGGTCCAACATCGTTCGGTCTGTTCGCTGCTTGGCATACAGAGACGGATCGTCAGGCGCATTTGAATGGCGTTGGCGTTGCGTTGCTTAATGAGGAGATGCCGCAGTATGTGAGCTCGCAGATGGAGTATCAGCAGATGGATATCGTTGCGGAGAAGACGGATGGGTGATTAGAGGTTGGAGAGTGGGTGGTACGAGTACGATGATTGCGTGTGTAGATCGTAGCGAGCAGGAGGGACTTTGGGGTGCTACAAGATGTTTTTGGGGCGATTACAGGAGAAAATGGTTCATTGGCATGTATACATGCGGGAGCTAGATATAATAGCACATTTGACAATTGACGTCGCCCGGAAACGTGTATGAGGGCTTTTAGGGGTCCGTATTTGGAGTCATACATATACGCAGAACAAGATAAAGCGACCATTCTCAGCAAGATTAACAAAAGACCCGTCATCTCTTTAGTCATCGTCATGAATTATGAGTAGCTATATATAAAGCCAGCCAACAATAACCAGAGAAATATTGAACGTTACTATGACACGTAAAGAGAAAGATCCAGATCACGCCTTCTCCACTAACACGCTACCGCATCGCGTAGGACAATGTCCGCGAACTCTTCTAGCGCCTGTAGTGCCTCAACATCCTCTGTTAACCCTGGTTTGTACGCCTGGGAAGGGATTGACAGCTGCAGCCTCGACATAGACCGGCCATCCTGCGCGAACGATCTCTTCCGCCGTTCGAGCTGCTTGACAAGCCGCGGTAAATCGACGTCTTCGTGTAAAATAAGGTGTTTCAACATCGGAAAGACAGAACAAGAGCATAGTAGTTCCATGATCAATAGCACATAACTGAGCTCTCCCTTGTCGTGAGGGTTTGAGAGGGTGAACGTGTGCACATTGGAACAGACACGAAGAGCGGCTGCGTATTCCTCAGTAGTGTTCTCCCACACCCTATGTGGATAAACGCCCACGCCGGTGTGGGTCAAAAGGCCGAACTGAGAAGGGGGAAGAACTTCAAATAATGGCGGGAAGAAATGAATATCATGGAGATAGAAATGGCCACCCCAATCCCCTATTTCTTCGAATGTAATGGATAAGGAGCCGCTGACAAGCGCGAAGGGGGCTCCGATTGTATGGACCGCCTCAGGATCAGATGCAATGGCTGCAGCTTCGTAGAGGCTGATCGTCAATTGTTGGGCGTGAGTAGGATCATCGAAGTACTCTTCTTGTAAGGCTACACCGTTGTATGCATGACTGGGCCTCGTCTCGATGCAAGTGCGCCAGATATCTTCGACGAAATATCGACCATCGAAATCTTCCAATGGGGTATTGCGAGAAATAGTGACGGCAAGTTGAGCCGTACAAGGTACTTTGATAACGCGAATAAAGCGTGCAGCGGGAAACCATGCAGAGCGTATGTCGTCCTCTTCTTCCTCAAACCCTCGATCAGCGAGTGCTCGCAGAGTGAGGCTGGTCAGATTTGGGATGTCAACCGACGAGGGTTTTCGCGACAATAACGGACTCGCTTTAGGGACCTCATCGGCAAACTCCATCTCAAAGCAATCGCGGAGAATGATCTCAGAACGGCTGCGGGCCGATTGTCGGAGGATGAAGTCCAGATGCGAGTCTCTGAGTGACACGATAGGCTCATCCTCCTTAGGTTGTGCTGATTGGACGTGAAGATGACTCAGCACCTCAGATGACCAACGACAAAAAACGTCTTGCAATCTCAGCCGTCTGAGGCGTGGTGCAAGGATGAGGGGTGTATGTTTGACCTTCGCGACTTTTTGACGCAAACGTATACAGAGAGTGGCGGTCTCCAGGAGTGGGAAAGAGTTCGTGGCAAATATATTGGACAGATATTGGTGAGTTGACCCCTCCATATCGTACCAGAAAATTGTTTGTGTGCGCGATGCCAGATCGCTTCCAGCAGCGTCCAAAAACCGAGTATACACTGACAAAGCGCCGATGCGATAATGAGACGAATAGATTTGAATGGTGAGCGGCAAGTTTTTAGCGCGCTGTAGCATAGTGTCGAAGCCTGAAGGAAGAGCTCCTAGAGCGCCAGCCCATATGGAGGGCATAGCAAGCAATGCACGTCTCCAATGGGAGCAGACATGACCAAGTCGTATCCATCCGAGGCTTCCTCCTTGTCCTCTCAGGAATTGAGGTTCAAATTCACGGTCACGATAATCCCAGCGATCTAGAGAGCGCATAAATTGTCCTCGCGCGTGTATATCAATGGGAGGGCGGGGCTGGTCGTCTTGAGAAACCAAGTGAAATATGGCCTGAGAAATCTCTAAGGGTAGGCGATTGAAGGTGATCGCATCCGCGTTCCACTGGGCACGATAGAGCCGTGATAGATCCTCGAACGAGTTTAGATCCGCGCGCATGGCTTCGAACAGTGTGGAGAACTGGGCAGAAGTTCGAGGAATGTTGACAAGGGTCATCGCGGTTCTGAGTTCCTTGAGGCGCGTAGTTCCAAAAGCCATGATTGAGTTCTTGACTGCAGACTGAGCTGGGTCAAAAGAGGATGGTGAGCTGGGCATCCCGTCAGCAGTCGGCAATGCACGGAATATCCACTCGGGCGCACCTGTCCAAGCCACTTCCATCCATGGCTAACGTAATATTGTAGAGATTCTAGAGGCTTGCGCTGCGGAAGAAAGGCTGTGGACGTCCGTCGTCAAGTTCTGAGTGAAGGTGGTGGTCGGAAGACAGTCGTCGCGCGTCGCGCGTTGATGGAACGTTGATCAACTTCAACTTGATCTGTCTTCGGATATCGGACCGTTGTCGGACCGCATAAACATTTAAAGTTCAATAAATGCCCCGCCGTCGACCCCAATCCAGAGGCCCTATATTCGAACGTACTTCAGGTGGCTCAACTACGTACACAATCCAAGTCCTTTGAATCGCGTATGGAAATAACAGATTCCAAGTTCTACTTCTCCACTGTACTGCTTCGTGCCCATGCACCCCGCACCGGACACCCCATCATCTCTTCAGCCATCTTCATCACTTCTGTATGGCCAGCTGCGCACACAGTCAGCTTTGGGAGTCTATGCATAAAATGAGTCAACACGTACCGTCCTTCCAACGCATAGGGCCCTGATGGCGTTATCAATAGGTTACTCATAATGCATGGTACTCCCTGACTGCTCACCAGCTCTTCCAGTCTATACCCCTCCTCGCCATATTTCAGACCTGGCACCTCATCCTTGCTCTTCATTCCCACCGCAGCCATGGCACATTCAAGCACCGATCGCAACCCGGTAGATCTCGGCATGTACCACGGCTTCGTCACGCGCCAGGCGGGATGCATGCGCGCAAGACTATCGTCCGCGGGTGGCGAGGGCGTTTTCATAGGCACGATTGGTTTCCTTGGGATCCAAGGAGGGAGAATATGACCCTGCGTGAACTTGAAGAACGAGGCGGCGACGTGGATAAGAGCGTGCATCCAGGCTGGTTGCTCCGGTAGCCTTGAATGGATCCACGTTAACGGTGGATTGGGAAGAATGTGGACAGGATGTGGGGAACGTACTGCATCGCTACGCGCGTACGTTCATCGAAGATACATATGAGTACCCTCTGGAACATCCCTCGCGCAAAACGAGGTACCACGCTCGACAGTTCGGTCATCATTCCTTGCGCGACCTCCCTATTCGTCTCTGCGGGGACCATATGTTGCTTCTCATACTCCTGCGGGGCATCGCCGTCAGTGAGTCGCGTTAGTATTCAGAAGCATGGAACCCGTACTTCAGACCAGACCGTGAGCTCTTCGACGGTAGCGGGTATACCACGGATGCCCATGAGCTCGCCGATGCGGGTGTAGAACACAAGTCGGGCTCGAACTTCGAGAGGTGAGAGCGGGCGCCAACCATATTTCTTTGCCCAGCGCTACACATCGAAGGCTCTATGAGCGAGCTTCTCAGAAGGTCATATTGCGGTGGTACGCACGACGGGCTCAAGAATAAACAGGGAGAGCGTGTACAGATAATCGTCGTTTGACTGCCAACATCGGGTAGTCAGCCATTCGATCCCAACATGCATCTGTCCCGAAGCGTACGATGGGATAGTGTGCGTGCAGCCAGTTCATGCGCGCGATACCAATGAAGGCGCGTGGATCCGGCTCGGTCTTCGGCTCGGTCTTCGTTTCACTAGCGTATAGCTCTGTTGGCGGTCCCGTGCCACTGATCGGACAAAGGCTCCATGTCCCTGTATCATATGCCTCAGTATAGAGCTCAGATTCAAGCACGTATACATGAGAGGAATGTCGTACCGACGATGATAGCTGTCTATCGGGCGCAAGAGCAACAGCATCAGTGGTCCGTTCATACACCGATGAACGCTTGGCCCACTCACATCGATATACCGCTTCGACACAGATGGCTCTGCCTTCAACTCCCTGCTCGAGCACAGAACCTTCGAGATGGACGGCTACACATCCAGTCAGCACCTCAAACCCCTGCAATCGATGCATCCCCATACGCACGATCGCATACGTCCTTACAATCGCGAACGACAGCGCATTAGCCTGTACAGCTCCCAAATCCCACACTGTACTAGCGTGTGTGATATCCTGCGCCTCCGTCGCCGTCATAGGCGCTTTGGGATTGCGCACGAGCCGAGCATATCTGCGGTGAAGACGGTTGTAGACCCGCCAACGTGTGAGGCGGACGAGGAGAAGGTAGGCGAGAGCGAGGGAGGCACCCGCAGAAACGCCAGAAGGTACGGCCGACCAGGATGCAGGAAACATGGCTGTTCAAAGTCAAGGTCAAGGCACGTATGACCTGGCTGGACCAGTGCTCTCTGAAAGCTGCCGCCATTCGGAGTTAATCGTAGGCGCTTGACCTCGTGAGTAGTTAAGAGCCTCTGGGCAGCCGAGCCCAGTCTGAGGTTTACAGCGTACGGAAAGAGACACCATGCCGTGAGTTCCGTCTATCCGGCATCACATACAGATAGAGCCAAGTTGAGCTTCAGCAGGACGAGTGTACTAAGGCAGAAGCGTATGGGGTAGTGCGGCGCGCGTACCCTCGTACCCTGCGCGGAGGCATCTCCGGTCGAAACACCGATGAGCCCAGTGTATTCGGCCTGTAGGTAGGCCTCTGAGTGGTACGGCGCATTTTTTCTCACAAGAAACTGCACGTTCTGATACATCGTTGGTGGAGGTGAAGGTCGAGGACACAAACGAGCCTGGCCGGGTGTCGCGGGCGCGATTGATCCGCATATGAGCGCGTGTGGACGTGTGTTGCACGGGACGGCCGGCATGAAGTATCTCAATAGCGCCGGCGCACCAAGTACATAACATTATACAGCTCGAACAGTCAGGTATCTTCTTGTCTATGTGAACTCTACAATGGTCGGTCGAGGGGTCGAGGGTACGAGGCTGCGAGACCGAACCTACGTTCAACCGAGGTTGACGTGGATGGACGTGGATGTTTCCTGCGCGGCTTCTCTTCCTACCACCACCTCGTCGCACCTCGCAATCTCATCGTGTATCGTTGTACATCAACATATAGAACAATTACCATGCGAAGCTAAACTATACACAAAAAACCATCCGAATGTCCGAATGCTAGAATCATCACCGAAACAACATGTCGAATCATCCTAGCCATCGTAAACCTTCACATCGTGTCTTCAAACGTCAAGACCTTCAATGCTACGCCCACCAGGCACCCCACGCATCAACCTCAAGGAACCGACTGCTCGAGCGCACCTGAGGCTGCGTGCCGCCAGCCGCATTCATCCCCGCCCGCCTCGACCTCCGCAGGCCCAGTGCCGTCCTCGTCTCCCAACATGCAGGAATGCAGTACAGGCTGTTACTTGAGGCTGGGCAGTTGCTTCCACTCCTTTACCGAAGGGCGACGCGCAGCCTTCTTCAAATTGAACTCGGTCTGGGAAAGCTTGTCATCCTCTTGAGCAACCCGTAGCAGCTCCCGCATTGTCTTCATGCCTGCTGTGATCACTAAAGGCGTGTGGAGAGCGAGTGTTGTGACGTCCACGGTCACCATTTCCGCGGAGTAAGCTGCTGTGAAAGCTATGCTATGCTGCTGACGAAGCTGGAGATGGAAGGCGTAGGCAAGATCGATGAACGAAACATAGGTCGCATCTGGGAGGGCTGTTTCAAGCAGCTTTGCGAATTCTGCAGTGGACGCCCAACATAGAGGTATTTGCGCGGAGACGTTGTTGTAGAATGTTGTTATCGCATAATATGCCTTGCGAAAGCGGTCTGGGGACGATTGGTGCGCAAGAGATCCTCCCAGAAACGAGTAAAGCAGAGTCCAGACCAAGATCCACAGAAACGCCTGAACGTCGTCAAATGTGTTCTGGCGGAAAGGGAGCGTGTCATGCGGAAAGTCGAGAAGGCAACTCGGAGGCAGAAGGCTGACGTCCCACGACTTTCCAATTACGTCGCGTGACATAAAGTCCAGGGTTCCCTACAAAGCAATATGAGCCATATTTCTTTTCGACCTCGTCACAAGCACATTGTGAAACTCACACTGCACATAGCATGATGGGGATCGTCGCTCGATAACTTGAGTGCGAATTCAACATCCATCAATACGGCCACCAGCTCCATGCCGTCGATGGTTCGAGCACGGCAGTCCGAATAATTACACGAACAGGGATCCCCAGGCACGCGCTTTACGAGCAAGATGTTGTACGGGCTGATGTCGCGGTGGATCCATCCTGCGTCGTGGAAAGCCGATAAAGCTAAGAACAGAGAAAGGTCAGACGGTGCGTCTTGGATGAGCACTTCTGACGTACCGCACAATGCACCATGTAACGTGTAAAAGACCGTATCATAGCGTGTCATGCCCGAGAAGACGTCGCCGAACTCGGAAACCATACGGTCGTGTCGGCGAAGGGACCAGCTTTTCCCGTGATAAATCTCGGGCTGGAGCAAGTGAGGGTAAGTGCTCTTGTCGGGCAACGACGTCAACGAGTTTCGAGAGCCTGGTTCCACATTCTGCTTCAGCACGAGGTCTTCTCTGAGATATATGGGTTGAAATCTCTCCAAATCGCAGACCGCAGCGTTCGTAGTGTCGCCTTTCCCATCGCTGCGGCGGACTTGGCCTGCGTGCTCGACCTTCAGGAGATGTCTCCGCCGCGGATCGTCGCCTAGATCCTTCTCTATCTCTCTAAGGGTCTTGTACTCCGGCAAACGGTCATGATCCAACCAGGTGTCTTTGAGAGCCAAGGACGGTCCTTTGAGCGATCCGCCACCCACGAGCTCCCGCACTTCCCATACTCGATTGCCGCGACCGGTAAGCGCGTCCGTGCCGTTGTCCGCAATTGGACGTATCGTTCGAAAAACACGCGAAAAACCGTCTTCGTCGTGCACCAGATAGTCCCAGATGCGAACGTCAGGCTTCTTTTCGTCGATGACTTCGAACTCGACGAATTTGACAGTATCGTCATAACCCAGCTCTTCGCGCGTAGCAGTGGCGAACGATGCGAGGATGCGTAGGAACTGATGCAAGCGCTGATTGCCGTCAGCAAGCATGCACGGCATAGACAGATATATCTCACAAGCCGAAATGCTTGAGAGACGACGATGTTCGAACGGTCAAGATAGGCGACTCGGACGACGTCGTTGGTAACGGTCCAGCTAATTGCGCTGCTCCTACGCGGATCGTTTCGCAGTACGTGATGCATACTCCACACGGCCTTGCGTACGTTCTGAAGGCCCGTGTTAGCGGATGAGACTCAGGCGAGCGCCGACAAGCACGGTCGGTGACGCACGTCTCGGTCCTTTTTGGGTTCGTTCCTCTTCTTGACTTCCCCGAGAGATGCCATTTGCATATAGTCTTTCACCTCGCCAACAGAAAACAGACTCTCCTGGGCCTCCTCCGTCGTCCATAGGCGTTCCCCAAGCATGTAGAAGAAGTCCGGCTTCTGAGCGCCGAAGATATCGGATCCAGGAGTTGTTGTTCCCGTAACGTGTAGAACGACGGACGGACGAAATTCGAGGATGAACTCTCGAAGGCATGATTCGACGCGGTCGACAATCGGTAGCAATAAAACGCCGAACACGGCGGCCTCGCCGCCAGGAGTGCCGGCCGGAGACGGGAGGGCATCGAGGGTTGGGAAAACATCGGCCAACAAAGCCTGCCATATCTCGTCGGAAGGTTTTCTGGGGAATATGGCATCGAGTAAACGGTCGATCTCGACCGTATGAACGAATGCGTGATCCACGTAGAGAGCATCGAGCGACTTCTCAGTGCTCTTCGAGTCGTTAGCCAGATGCGTGGCTGTGAGTGTTACTAGACTTTACAGGCGTGGGTTCATCCTGAGGTTCAGGCATGACGGTGCAGAGACACTGCAGTGAAGAGAGATGCTCAGACGAGCCGCTGATCCGATTCTGTGGCTCCAGAACACAGTAAACTCTCCCGCGAGATTACGCTGATGCTATACGAGACCGGGTAACGTACCGTCTGTGGGCGACCAGCGGATAGAAAATCAGGAAGGGTGGTGGTCGAAGCCCAAGGTGGGCTCTTTCGACGTCGGCGCTTGTTACCAACCGTCACATCATGACAGCACGCGTCGAGAGTGACAGCGCGCGCCGAGGCCCGAGAGCATGATGACGGCCTTCGACACGGAGTATCAGGGAGTGCAGTATCGAGTTCAAGTATTGGTTTGCCAAACAGTCCAGCCACAATGAGTTTAACTTAAAAGAACCGCACGAAAGATCCCGATTATTGATCGTGTATTCACTGAAGTACACTACTGCTGCTACCAGATATCAGCCAAACTATAGTACAAGCGAAACCATCCGAGTCCACGAAAATCCACCTCGAGCGTCATATCCAAAGACTCATTGCGCTACTGCCGAAACCAAGCTTCAAGCCTCACAGTCTTCCCCGCCAAACATCCCACACATCAACATTCAACCTCAAAGATCCTCGCGGAACCGACTGCTCGAGCGCGGCTGAGCGTCCCCGCCCACCTCGGCATCCGCGGCGGGCCCAGCGCCGTCCTCATCTCCACCGGGCATACGCGGCTCGCGACCCTCAGGTGCCTTTTCCTGTTGACGCTTGCTAAGCCTACGCGAGACGCGATCTTCACCTGGGCCTTCGCCATCGGGAAGTCCGCCTGGCATACCGCTCTTCTTCTCGTTCTATAGGAAGTTTAGTTCAGATTGGGTAGTAAAGTGGAGAGAGATACGTACGATGTACCCGTTCTCGTGACCGTGGTGCGAGTACGACGGTAAACTCTCGTCCGGCGCCGCGTCCCTAGCCTCTTCATACATAGCCTCTTCATCCTCCTCATCCTCCCCATCTTCCTCCTCAACACTACTCCCCTCATCATCTGTCTCCCCTTCCTCCGTCTCATACCCAGCAGCTCTTACAGCAGCATGTACCGGTCCAGCCCTCTCCATATGTTCACTCGCCACCAAATACCTAGCGCATAACATCCTGATATCGTTCCACCACTCCATCATCTCGTCGTGAGATCTGGCGCGGAAGGACCAGGCGTGAGCACCGGATTTCATACCCATCTTTTGACGGATGGAGCCGGTCTTGGTCGTACCCTGTCCATCGCGTCCACCTTCGATATGGAACTTGTGGCTCTTAGCATTCGGAGCGCTAGCGGGGCCTAGAGTGCATAAAGGCAAGAAAAGGCTGAAGGTGGGATTCGTGCCAGCTGCCGGATCGGACGAGGAGAATTCGTGGAGGAAGCCGGCGGCTGTTAGGACGTAGTAGCTCTCCCTATACGAACGCGTGAACCGTTTCTTGCGCTCGATGTATCCGGTGTGTACGGGGAGAACGGCCGGGTCTTCTTTGGAAGGGTAGTTGATGTGCTCGGGGTTCCTCAGCGGCGTCTCGGGGTCGAGCAAGTGGTCCGAACGAGCGCTGAACGCGATCCATTCCTGGTCCGGCTGCAAAGAGGCCATGTGCCCACCGAGTGCCGTCCAGGTCTCCTGTACGGCGGTAGACATGCGCGATTGCCATTCGTCGAACGTCTGCCAAGCCGACTGGACAGCGCGGACGATGCCCTCTTCGAAGTGCGCGGAGTTCTGTTGCATGATGATGATGGATTTCTGGAGCGCGTTCTCCTCGTGGACTTGCTTTGCCAGCTGACGAGAGACGGCGGCGTTGGCGATGTAGCTGCATGGAGGTGTCATTGAGGATAGCGATGGAATAAACGAATAGACTTACGGGTCGCTCTTGGACGTCACATGGAGCGGCGTGTTCTTGAAGACGGAGATGTTGGTGGACAGCTCGCTGATGAGCTTGCTCGACAACTCGCGCTCCTTGGCCACGCTCGTCGCAAGTCTTCCCGTGTCGTTCTGGATATTCTGTAGATACCCAGTGTCAGCGCCTGATAAGGGCACGCTAGTGCAGCGAGAGGATGCACCTTGATGTGCGCCTTAATTTCCGTACGAAGCTTCTGGAGGTGCTGGACGATAGACGAGTCGACGGTGCGGCCTAGATTAGCGTGCTGGTCGGCGATGATGCGCGTCTTGTCCCGAATGCCGTAGAAGACGTCCTGCAACGATTTAGCATATAATTCCATATTATATAGTAATAAGAGCGTACCTGCAGCCCGCCCTCGCCCATGAACTGATTCCCAGACCTGAACGGCACCTGAATGACCGCGCCCAACTTGGTCAACTCTTTCGCCGTATTATTCTCGATATCCGCCACGCCCTACCGCTCTCGCATCAACACCGCCGTCCTCATCAATAGTAGATTAAAACGCACCTCGAAGTAGGCAATGAGCTGCTTGACGATCGTCTTCCACGCAACGAACCGCTCGATGAGCACATCGCTGGGCTTGAGATCGTTCCCTCCTTGAATCTGTCTCTTAACCAGACTTTGGCTGCGAGAAATGGTGCTCCCGCGTTTGCTAGAGCGAGAGCGCGTAGACGCTGCGCGCGAGATGGATACTGTGTCGTTGTTGTTCATCGCGGGCGGATGGAGGTTGGGGGTAAAGTCGATGTTTGAACTGACAGGAGGCGCGCAAGGCGCAAGCGGAGATATAGAGTCCGAAGGGTCCACAGACGACGTCATCCTGATCCAGTGAGCGAGACATCACGGCGCGGGCGCGTCAGCGGCTGTGAGTTAGACTCTGAATAGTACGGCTACAGCCGAGAGCAGCAATCGGTGCAGATCGAACGTCTGTGTTGCAGAGGGCACAGGACATAGGGGACGAAGTTTGGAGCCTACTAGTACCCGCAAATCGAAGAGATGCGGCCAAAGGGTTATAGCAATAGAAAGCATAGCGGTTCCATTTTGACTTCGTAGATCTACTGTACAGAGGGGCATTACAACCAGACAAGAACAAGCGGTATCGGGGAGAGGGTTTGAAGTGGATGCGGGTAACGCGTAAGGTAGGAGGTGGAAGGGAGGAAGGGAGGAAGGAAGGGAGAGGAAATGTGTACAAAACAGGACAACAAAACGCGTACAGGCGGGGTACAGACATACAGGACAAGATAAGTGACAACAACATAATGACAAGGGTAGTAGCAGGGGGTATCGCGGGCAGTTACAATGAGCGACGGAGTATATAGCAAGGGCAAAACGAGCGCAGATCATCACCTAGGATGGCTCACAAGTGCAAGCGGTACGTCTCCGCCACTCTTCAACTCCAAACCCGGACCCGGACCCGGACTACTCGCTCTACTCCCCAACCCGGCACCAGCCTCCACATCAAGCTTGACATGATTACCCTTATCAACGCTCGCCCACCTCACACTATCCTCCCCACTCATCCCACTCTCCGTCGTCCCCGCACCCGTCGACTGACCCCAATAATCCGACGCTCCTCCTCCCCCAGTCGTACCAACTTGATCCCTCGTTGTATTCGCGCCCCATCGTATCGTCGTTTTCCCTCCGCCATTGGCATTATCCCGGGTAACGGTAGGAAACATCGAGCGGAAACGCATACCCGTACTCTTCCAGTGCCGTCCATCGTTCGCGCTCTCGTCCGTAGTGGCTCCACCGCTCGGTCCGGTTGTACCAAATGGTAGCTTGCGTAGTGCGGCGGTTGCTACGACGGGGAAGTTGGCGACTGTTAGAGACATGCAGTCTTCTACGACGGCTGAGATGAGGACGGATGTCGTCCCGTCTTTGATGATATACGCTGCATGCACGAGCGATACGAATGTCGTCACAACTAACCGAAAAAAAGATCAAGATCAGTACGAGGGGATCGGCGGGTAAAGAGGAACTGTGTATGGTCGTACTTGCGGTCGAGAAGATGAACATCAGTCGGCGGCGGAGCGAACGGTCGGTCATACCGTAGATGAGGCGGATAGGGAGCGTGATGAGCAGCAGGTCGGCGATGACATCGGCTGTGTGGAAAAGATAACACGGGGCGTGAGCATATCGCACTAGACGCCTTGATACGAACACAGAACAGAAGTCCCGCGCAAGCTAGCCTCTGTTCTCGGTCCCGCACAGCCAACGCTTCTCATACACACACGCTAAAAGGTGATGCATGTTCGATGCATACTTGCGGGACCGAGAGGAGCGAAGCTCTATCATGCGGGACAAAGCCACAGATGGGGTTGATGGGAAGAGTACGCACAGACGACTTGGCAGATAACGACCTGCAATCCAAGATGACACTGTGGGCTCGGCAAGTTCTTCCATTCATGGCCCTTAGGCTCGCATACCCAGAAAAGCTGAGCAAGGAAGAAGAGTAAAGCGGCGACGAAGATCGCCGCGACCCATTTGAGACGATGTTGCCAACGCGGGTCGGGGTCGATCCGGATGATAGAGAACAGGATGCTCAGTCGCGCCGACCTGTATCGTCCGCAATCAGTGAAAACCGTTATACGTAGGGGGAGAAGAGGGGACGGACCAGATGATGCAGTAGAATGTCGTCGCGAGCAGGTAGTACGCCGCGATGTGCCCGGACTTTGGCAGGTCGGCTGCAACGTGCGGGCGCTTGTCAGCTTTGCTTTGACAGACACTGTCACTCGAAGAACGTTTTGACCACGCACAATAGTCATCGACATGCAAGAAGGCCGCTACGATCTGGAGGAGGACGCTGTATGGAAAGCATTCGTTAGTTCTGCGCGAGTCATGGCCCGAGGGCGGGAGCAAGTCGCTAGTGCGGACACGGGGGACTCACAAGATGAAGCTGAATATGGTCCATGCGTCGTCCCACCATAACCTCGTTCTCCGAATATACAACCGCACAACAGTGAAGCATATCGCCACAAACGCGCATACACTCTCCGTCACTATCCATTCACAATGAGCATCCCTTGCGTCCCTCCAAACCCAGCAGTCAAGAAGGATGAACGCACCGCGAATATCAATGTTCGCCTGGTGTATGCCGACCATGGCCCGTGGACGGTATTGGTAGTGATGATAGTACAAGGGAGGGACGACAGGGAGATTCGGGTCAGAGGACCATGCTCAAGTACGGCGTGCAAAGGCGCGCGAGAAGCTGCGAAGCCCCATGCGCATCGGTCGACCGAGATCTGATAGAAGTCCCATCACGGACTTTCTCACCCACCGCCTCCACGGTCATACCGCCTTGCTTTCCTTTTCCGTCTTCATACTACGTACGATGCTCCCCTTGTCCTCCGGCGAGCCCTTTGTCTCTCTACTGCTATCAGTCGTGCATCGCTGCATCGTTGCGATGCTACTCTGGTTGCGACCGATCCCCGCTGCTTCCGGTGAACCGTCATGGCAACTCCGAGGCCATGACATGCCCATTTTTCTCACCACTGGCACGCGCTCTGAGGGGTACGTACAGCCTTGGGTACGCTCTTCTCTGAACTTAGAATTGACATGGCTTCGACCGCTCTGGTCGACCTTCGCATGCGCTGATCTCGCACTACACACGGCCCGACGACGGGATTGATCTCCGGCCAGCCTACGCTCTTGCACTGCCAGACCAGCTCTCGACGCCCTTTGAACAACTAAAGCACTCGCAACCAGCGCAGGAAGGCTTCGCTCATCTTATCTCTGTGGGCGCTCCGAGTGTACTTGACCGCTTAGCCCGATCTTTGTATATGCAGCCTTGGTGGCGCGCAAGCGCCTGTCCATCTGGATCTTCAGCTCGGACTCAATGCCGAGACGGTCTTGCTCGACCTAAGTCCCTCCTTGATCTTCACGCTGAACAGTACTCAAGACTGCGTCTTCTACTAGTTGCGTCAAAACATAACTGACATGGACGAGCGACGCTGGAACCTGTTGAAGGTACTATGCAACGGAACGATCAAACGGAATCAAATGCACCGGCGTCTACTGGCGTAGAGATCTTCCATCTTGAGCTGTATCAACATCACGACCATCTCATCTGTCTAGAGGTGACATCTCAACGTGGACGTACCCCTTCCAGCTCCCATATTCAGGAGACCATCCTATCACAACAAGTACGAGCACGGACTCAACGGATCGCCGATACACTTGGACACTGAGGCTACACTATACTTGCCTGCCGACCTTTCCCTCGTTTGCTGTCAATGACTACGCCGGTCAATGATCCATATCGATCCATCTACGTCTACACGACATGACCACATGGACACACTCTTGATTGGATAGGTGGACGTACACGCTTGTGAGGACTCGGATACCCATCATGGCTCGAACGCCGAGGCTTCACCGGTACTCTATAACCTTGTATACGGCAGAAGCCACTGGTTAACTTTCTTGCTGGCGCTCAAGTCGAGGGTGGCGCAGACCTTTCAGATAGACTCGGACGGCCCGGGAAGTGTTGCGAGACTCTATCACTTGTGTGGTCACCGTCGCACGCCACCAGGGATTTTGCTCACGGCGCCCTGTGTGACGCCTTACTTGGTAGCTGTTTGCTACGGCCTCTAGGAGTAGCTTTGTGTTATCACTACGAGGAGGCGCTCGAAGCTGCTGAGCACAATCCGGGCTCTCATAGCGCTGCAACGCAAGGCGCCAAAGCCAGCTTAACACGAATGGAGGACAAGATGCGCCGTCTATGAACCCGACATCGACTACGGATGACCTATGTTCTCAGCGTGCGTGCGCTCTTGACTACGAATGGCGGCCATTTATCATGTCGTAGGCGCAGGCAGGCCTTGTTTACCGCTTCCGCAGAATTAGGGCCCTACACTGTTGCATCAGATCAATTTCTGGTCATACATCATGACTACACGGACATTTCATATATCTGCTCTCACACGCGATACAGCTGTACACAACGCACCTTGATCTTGACAACCATTTACCCACTTCTTCGAGGTGGTAACTCTCCGTTCCAAATGGCGTTATTCATGACTCGCCTGAGCCAAGCAGCTCGACATAACCTGCATACACTCAGGACTCGCCCTCTCGCAGAGATCTCGGGATCGTTAGGCTCTCTATGCATATTCATACCGCATTTCACAACCATGGCCGCAAATCAATTCATTCACCTTTCGTCGACGCTCATATTAACCGGACTATCGAACATCTTGGTTGGCGTATTCTTTGGCATTCCTATGCCAGTACAACCAATGATGGTCATTGCTTCGGTGTCCATGAAGAGCCAGTATGGCAATTTGGAGGAAACTATGTATCCCGCTCTTGGTGTCGCCATATATCTCATGCTCCTGAGCATGACTGGCTTCATGCGCTGGCTGAACCGTATCATTCCCGTGCCCGTCGTCAAGGGCGTACAAGTCAGCACCGGATTGTGGGTCATACTCTTCGCTGGCGAGCAGCTCCTACGTCCTCTCCATTGGTACACCTACTTCCCGGCTACATCGAGTGTTGATAACATGTATTGGGCGCTCGCGGCTTTCCTTGTGCTTCTTGCCTGTGAGCGAGCGCCGCGTGTACCATACGCTCTGATCGTCGTCATCTTCGGCCTCATCCTTGCCACAGGAAACACACCGCTATACGAACCACCGTGGCGAAGCCGTCCGCCTCTATCCGGCACGCCGCCCATCGTCGTACCATCGGTGTACTACCTCGACCATGCTCTCCTCGGTGATGGTCTCGGGGAGCTTGCACGCACGATCCTCACCTCTATCATCGCCACCTCGCATCTCGCGAAAGATCTACCTATCGACTCGGACATGCCTACACCAACTGCAACAGAGCTCAGCGTATCTGTCGCGGCCATCAACATCCTCGGATGCTGGTTTGGCGCAATGCCTGCGAACCTCGGTGTTCAGGGTCTTGCTGCGCAGTACCGCTTTGGCGCGCGCAGCGGCGCTTCGGTCATGATCCTAGGTGGTGCCAGTCTGATCTTGGGACTGGTAGCCCTATTCAGCGGCCTGGACGTATCCTACCTGCTCGCGTGCATCCCAAAAGCTTTCCTAGGCGTCATGGCCGTGGCGACGGGCGTAGAGCTGTTGAAAACGGGGGAGACCTTGAACACGAGCGCGCGCGACTTACGAGGAGAAGAAGCTGGCGGGGACGACGCAGCTGGCGGCAGTGTGCACTTGCGTGAAGTAGACGAGGAGGAACGACGTGCCCGATGGGCCGTCATGCTCGTCACGGTTGCTGGCTCTTTGACGTTCAAGAGTGAGACGGCGGGCTTCATCGTTGGGATGTTGTGGTACTGGGGCTTGGGTTCGAAGGAGCAAACGTGCGCGCCTCCTCAATGGTGGACAAGAGGCGCGGCTTCGCAGGGGGAGACTCGGCCCTTGTTGGATCCTGAGGTGCCGCGCGATGAGGAGGGATAGATGCGACAGTTATCTAAATCGATCGTACATGGAAGTCTATGACCTAGAATGATAGATACAAGCGAAACCAGCAGAGAAAGTACGTGAGCTTAACAGAGTATGCTCGATGCCGATACACTACGCTCCGTATGAATTTATGATCACTTCAGGTTTCGTATTGCGGTGGAAGCTCTTCCTGGTGGCCTCGTACAAGGTTGTTCAGACGACGAAGAAAACTTGTCAGCTCTGTCATGGCAGCTGCCTCGGTCGGAGTGGATTGTTGGTTTGCCTCTCCGCTGCTGTTCCGTGGCACCGCTGTTGTCTGTGTTGGACCCATACCCAATGTAAGGCTGTTGCCATTCTGCTGGATACGCATTGAGTTAGAGCCAGCGGGTACGGCCGGCGAGGATGATGAGGCGCTGTTGGCCGGGCGCCGATCGGCGTAGAATCGTTGCCACTTTGATAGTGGCGCCGAGGGAGAGGGTCGGCGAAGAGCGAACGGTTCAACGGCGTTAGCAACATCCCCAGCGGCAACACGCTCCCGTTGGGTCACATAAGTTGTATCGTCATGTTTCCTGCTGCGCCTGCGGTGCCATATGACGAGAGTCGCAATAGCAGTGAGCAGCACAACAGCGCCTACCACTCCTCCTGCGATCGTTGCAGCATTTGAAGAGCTGCTCGTGGTACTCGCGGATTGACGTGGGCCCGAGGCACCCGAGCCGCTGGTACCAGTTGTGTTCCCTGAAGACGAGTTTCCGGGCGAGCTGCTTTACGATTAGTCTGACACTACAATGCTGACCAGAGCGAGTATTCTGAAGAACCAACCTGGCAGGCGCAACGAAACTGAAAACGGCATTCAGAACGTCTAAAGCAGCAATATTTCCTGCTGCGCTGAATGAGCTAGCCGGGAGTAAGACATGCGTACTATTCCGTCATAGACAGCGCAAACACGCACGATACAGGCGGGCCGTACCACGATGTCGAATATGAGCTCGAGTTTGGAGCAGGCGACAGAGCGTGATCCAGTAGAGAGTTGAACTAAGCAAGTAATGAGAATGGAGCGATCGCACTGACAGGATGGGCCCCCTACTTGAACTGTAATGTAGGCCTCAATGTATCGAGCGAGGTCTGTGCCGGGATTGCGCACACGAGCCTCTGCTAGTCCGCGGATAAAGACGCCCTTAAGGGCCGAGAATTCGATAGTAGGATCGGGATCCTCTGATATGTCAATCAATGACTAGTGCATGCTATCGACAGGCAATGGCAAACCGACCGCTTATGACGCCGCTTGGCAATGACCAGCCTGTGAATGTGGTGACATTCAACACCAACGCCTCCAAGCTAACCGGTATGAATATCCGTCGCCTCGACAACCTGAAGTCAAGGATACGTACATCAATGTTAAGGTAATGTTTTTGGTCACATTTGCCCAAATTGATAGACCTACATAATTTGATGAGGTTATGTAGGGGGAAATAGACTATGTAATTATGGGCCCACCTTCTATGAACCAAGCCTGATTAATTGTCCGAGGTTGCTTAGGATATAGTTGACAAGTACTGAGACGAAAGGTATCTGCGATGATAGACCCATTGAACATGTGGTTGAGTGTGAAGTCTAGCGAAAGCTGCGCCGCCTGCTTATAAGCAAGATCGGCCGTCTGTTCGTACAGATATGCCGACAGCCTGATGACCTTGTTAGTAGTGCATCAAGAGGTCGGATGAGTTACATGCGCCATGAACGGCCCGATAGAATCCATTGTCACGTCTGTGTTGTTTGGCATGGCTTTGCTCTATGTATCAGGTGTCATTAGGCTCGAAGGCGCGGTAAAAGCTTTGCACATTCCAGGGAAATGTGCTCACGTTAAAAACCCCGCCGGCAAGTGCATCTACCGTTTTGTAAGTACACGCGCAGCGTATAAAGATAGCTGTTGCTTACCGTTTGTACAAGGGGGGACAGGGGAAAATGTTACATTCCGTCCCGCACCATTGCCACTAGCTGCCGCGTCCGGAGTGATGAAACCTGCTGCATATGCTTCATTCCATGCTTTTACTGCCAGGTCAAGAAGGGCCTGGGTTCTGTACGTTCGATAAGCATAGATAAATGCGATGCCCCAATATATAACGTCGGAGTTGATCTCGTCAGATCCGGCATAAAGCCCGTATCTCTCTGTATATGCCTGCATGCCGTTTATCACAATTTTGCTCCAAGACGAGTTCCCGCTGTTGTAATCTTGTATAGCAAGAGCAGAGTAGGTACTTGTGAGGTCCTGGGGGACCCGCAGCAGACCTAGTTGCCCGTGAGGTGAGTGAAAGCCTGTCAGGTATCCGTAGTGTGGCAATCATACCTAGGGGACGTGACGATGTGTTTATATGTTGAAGAAGTTCTGTGGCCGCGCCATTGGCTAACCACTCGCGTGAATCGCGGTTGAGGTTGGAGGACGTATTCTGCAATCTATGTGGTCAGCGTTCAGAGATGACTGTGCGGGCACGACTTTACACACCGTCCATGAAGAAGGGGTCGAGAGTGCCTGCGATATCACTATGCCGACCATCGTGGCAAGAATAAGCCAGGCCCTCAGTAGGCCATGGGTCTTGTCAAGAACAGTGGACATCTCCTCGGATCACTACCAAAGAAGCCTGAATGAGAGCCTGAGACGTGGTTGAAGGGCGAGGGAGAGCAGAGATAGGCTAAAAGCGCAAGATTCAGCTTTTATAACAGGATGGGGTGAGATGTTCCATCGATAGACGAGCCAGGTACGTCTGCCGTTCTATAGAGACGAGCGCCACACAACAGCTAGATAGAGTCATCACTACTACAGTCGCCGTAAATGAAAGTTGCACAGCGAGTTGGATGCTTCGTGTCTGATCAGTGCGGGGAATGTTCAGTTTCCCGTACCTGATACTCGGTGCTTGGTTTATTCATAAACGCTGGTGGCCCTACTATCCGCGATCCATTATGACAACTCGTCGGTAACGATGTCGTCCTCAAACCAATGCGCAGATTGTCATTCCTCAGCCAATGATCAATCTAAGCACGGGTAAACTGAGCCATAATCATTGACAGAGCTCAATCCGTGCGTGGCCCTGAGTCAATCAGGATCGGAAGTACATCTGGACTGCCGCATGCTGCACTGGATACGCGGATATGAATAGAAGACTGGTGGGAAGATGGTTTCCATTTCTATTGGGGATAGCATAAAGTAGCACACCTGCGTGATTACAGCTGTAGGAGTAGTGGTAAGTCAGTGTACGCTCTGAACGTATAGATCTGACCTACTTTGCAGAACGAGGGCACTTCCATGCGACAGCAGGTCTACGTCGGTTCTGAGTCTCCAGGGGACGTGATGGTGGAATAGCTCGCCATTCGCGCGTGCTCCATGTATAGTACTAACTTACTTCATTCTCGAGATGAATCGCCTCTTCAGCCTGTCAAGTTCGTCAGTAACGAACAACCAAGTGTAGGTGAAGGGATTTCATGAGCGTCGTGGTCTGAAGCAAAAGCAACCGCAAAGCGGTGGCCCCACGAGCGTCGGTCCGAACTGCGTTCGCACGGTCCTGATCCGCCCCAACAGCGCTCAACATCGCGCGTTTCCCGAACCGATGGCGAGACGCGGCCAGGGGCGACCATTGCTGATTATGTTCGCCATTGCTGATCATGCCCCACCATTCCTGCCGACGCCCAGGTACACATGGTCATAAAGTGGCCTTGTGCTGGCAAGCAATGGCGAGGTCATGGCGAGCCGGTGGCGAGCAGTCGCCAGCTCAACGATATATCCCATTATATCCCAATATATATATTATTTTGCTTTGGATATCGATGCTTATGATCACACAGATAAGATATGAACACAATGATGTAAATTGCGCGATAAGCTACAGATACAGATACAATACAATACAGCCAGACCATCAATACAGGCAAGTCGAACCCGAAATCAAGTGGTCGCCTCAGCGGCCTCAGGCTCGGTAGGCTCGCTGCCAGCCCGCGCGCGGCGCCGTTCCTCGGCCTGCGCGGTCATAATCGCTCGCATCTCGTTCTCGTCTTCTGGCTGGGCTGCGAGATCCTGCCCGTTCACTTGCGGGAATATGAGCCTGCAGTTGCAATGAGTAAGATGAATCAAGTAGTAATGATGAACATACTCGTTCCACCATTTAAGTAGGGCCGCGCGATCTTCTTCGTCCATGGTAACCTCGAGGTCGTGCATGATTTGGTAGTAGAACAGGCGGTACGGCCACTCGTTCCTCGCCTTCGCCCGAAACTTGTCGGTGATGGCCTCGCCGAGTTGACCGGGCCCTGCACTGAAGTTGGCCTGCGTGTGCAGTGCGAACTGCAGCTGCATCGACGTGAGCATGTCGATCGCGCGTGAATTGGGAATAATGAGCATACCAACATGGCAACATCAGCGATGATCGGGAAGTCGATGTACTCGACGTCGTAGAGCTCGGCATTGCCTTTGCGTGTCGATTTACCTTTGCCACGGGCAGACGAGCGCGAGAGAAGGATGGCCGTGACGGCCTATCATGCGATGAGCTGTGAGACTACAGAAAGTGAGCAAGTTCGAGTACTGTACCTTGACGAGGAGTTCGCCGCGACAGAAGCCAGACCAATAGTTGCCTACGTTGAAGCCATCCGGTCCCGACGGCCAAAGGAAACGAGGGTAGCGGTTGTGAAGTGAGCCATCACGGACGAGTTGCTCGCGTACGCTTCGACAAATGGAATGAGTATCACTTGGGATGCGATAGAGGTCGCAAATCACCTCGGGTCGTCCCAATCGAGATTAGCGGGACAAAGATAGCGACCACATCCCTCATTCTTGAAGCCGCGATCACCCTTGCTCGCCGGCAGCTTGAAGTGGTCGATCCAGTCGACTGCGTCGTTGTTGACCGTGCCACGGTCCTCAGTGCGCGTCTGCTTGCGCCCAACATCGAGCTGGCAGATTCAGGTCAACTATACAATCAATGCACGCATGAAGAGAGCGCGTACCGCGGCCCCGATCATGTTTGTGGCGTCGCTATCAACGTCGTCCATGCCTTCGAGCTCGGTAAGAACATCGAGAAGGCCGGGTACAACCTTGAAAAGCCGCTCGGCAGCTCGCAGGCGGTACTTTTCGCTACCAAGTGCGATTAGAACCCATATTAGAGAGTTAACAGAAGACCTACAGCGTCGTGGTGGGCGCGTCTGCCTTACGAATTAGTCCGATGACGCCCGTGTTGATGATGACGGTAAAATTATCCCAGTTATCGACCATGCGACCCGCGATGCGGCCAAGGTGCTGAAAGTAGGGCTCGTCATACTGCGCACTGGCGATTGTCAGCAGATCCTTCACAAGTGAAATATAGGGAACACGAACAGCGCACTCTCTTCATCCTCTTCGTCCTCCTCATCCTCGTCGGCATCTTCTTCTTCGGGGGGAGTTGGCTGCCTGTCGCCGCTGGGCCCTGGCTCCTCATCGGGACCGCTACCCGACGACGGACCTGGCTGTTGCTGACTCGTCACGAGAGGGCGTTTGCGCGGCGTAGAGTTAGTCTTCGCCTTGCGTTTGTGCGGGACGGTCTTCTTGGGCGGGTTAAGATTGAGCGGCATCAGTCGTGGGGGAGAGGGGGAAAGGGAAGATAAAGGCGGACGTACCCGTTTGCCCAGTTTTTAGCATAGGTGACAGTTAACGTTGAGGCGAGAGCCGCGATCGACTCCTCACTGACCGCATATGTCTCAGATACGTAGCACGTGGGATGCGCGCTTGACGCGTTGACGCGTTCGCACCCCCCGAGCGTCTATGCGCTTCTTGCATCTCAACCACGATGTAGCCAGCGGACAGGACTTGCTACGATGCACGCGCAACGGTACGCGGAATGCTTGTGTCGAAGACGAGGTATGCACATTGATAGATGTATCTCATCCGTCAGCTCTGTTGCGAAGATCGCACTGAAGCGCGCACAGTTCACTCTCACGAGACGACATCCTACCGTTTCGTTGAGGGA